>JAHFWL010000337.1:0-311131 GCA_021292165.1 Shinisaurus crocodilurus
GCAGTGAGGAGGCTTACATCACACGGATCGGTGTTCCGTGGCACCGTGAGGTGGCGATTGTGAGAAAGCCTCCCAACACCCAAGAGGGTGTAAAACTGGGGGGTGGCGAAGTGCTGCGCCACCCCCGGGTTTGGATGTATCTGCCCGGGATACCTCACTGGCCAATGGCCAGTTTTAGTTAGTACCCGCACTTTCACCCTTCGCAGATCTTGATTAATAAAATGTGGCCCTTATTTACACCATATACTTGTGTCTCGCCTCTTCTTTTCCCCTTTTACGCGCGCAAATACTTCAACATGTTTGTACACACCCTTAACATGATATACTGTCCTGGAGCCTGCACACTTTTTTAACTATGGAATTTCAAAAGGGAATGTTGACTATTTAAAGCAATACCTTAATGGTGATGTTGCTGGTTTCCTAAGAGCATAAATAGGGTGGATGATTTACACATTACACATTGCCCCCAAAAAGGAAATGTGTGGCCACAAAAGAGGACAGTGATTTGCATAACATTTGCATATTTATTTATTTATTTATTTCATTTATACCCCGCTCTTCAGCCAGAAAAGGCTCTCAGAGCGGCTTACACAAATTAATAATAAGACAGTCCCTGCCCTCAGGCTCACAATCTAAAAGACATGAACACAAAACATGTATGCTAATGGATACATGTGAATGCAAATTTAGAAATAATAACAATAATTTAAATATTGTAGAGCTACAATACATCTCACCATGGTGAGGAAGGCTGACCAGGGAACTTGTGTGCCTGCTCAGTCTACGGTCCAGGTGCTCACTCTTGATGGGCAACTGAAAAAGGCCCTACTCCTTCTTATGGTTCTTCGACTTAAACTGGACTTGGACTGGGCAGCCAATCAAATAGAGGACACCTTCAAATAGACTATCCTCTGAGAGCTCTTCAAATAGAGAACTGTCCTCTGCAAAGTACGACACCTGGCCATCTTATGAGGACAAGCAGTGCTGAATCTGTGATCTCTCATCCCAAGTCCCAGTAAGAGCATGGCATGGCCTTGCTCTGGGTTTTCACCAATTTATAGGAAACCAACAACAAACATATGAGTAAATTAAAATTTACAGATGCACAGACTTACACATTTTAAATTTTGCGTTGGTTAGATAGTTTGCATAAGCCTCTTTGATTATATGCTTTCTGATAAGTACCAAAATAAGCTTTCGCTAATTGACACTGTCACCTGTGATTGTGCTCTGTACATGTAGCAAAAAAAGGTGAGTGACTGTGAAACGTCAAGTGAATGACAATGAAACATGGCATGTACATAAAATAGCATTACTTAAAAAAAAAAAAAAAAAAAAAACCCCACAAAGTACAAATATTCAGCTTTACTCAGAATGCTCTGTCAGATTTGACATGCCAAAATTATTTTCTTTAAATAGCATAGCAAAGAAAACCTTTAGAGGAAACTTTTTTTAAAAAAAAGTATTTATAAGAATGTACGAAAATGTCTGTACTGAACTGATACATGGGCAGAGGAATTGTTTGGTCTGGGAGAACAGCCCATGGACCCATAGGACATATTGGATTCCCCCTCCCTGCCCCCATGGCAGCTGCTCTGAAAAGCACCATGGCACCTGCTCCTCCAAGGTTGCAACAGTGACCTTGAAGGAGCTTGGGGAGGGTGAAAAGGGAGTGGGGCGGTGGGTGGGGAGGGGAGGCAAGAGGCCAGGATCCCCAGGATGCCACCCACCACTGGTAAGTCAGGTAGACGGGCTCAGAGGTTTCAGGCAGGATTCTTTCCTAGACCTACCTGGAAAAGCTAGGGATTGAACCTAGGACCTTCTGCATGCTAAGCAGATGCTCTCCACTTTTGTGTACCCACTAGGGGTGATCCACATGCATTTAGTGGATTGGGGGAGATAGGTACATTTAATCAGGGGAGGCTGGTGACTCCCATGTCAGTGGGGCTCCTTGTCCATTGCAGGTTTTATTCTGAGCTTTATAGGAGCTATCCATGGTGCCCCATGGTGGTGAACCTATTTTGGGGGTGGAGTGTACAGCACCACAGATAGCTCTTTTAAAGCTCAGAATAAATGGATAAGGAGCCCCACTGACACGGGAGTCACCAGCCTCCCCTGCATTTAATTTATTTAGTGTATTCATATCTTGTCTTTCTTCCATTATGGAACTCAAGGTCACATTCATGGGGGGCCCAGACAGTGTCTGATCCAGGCACTAGCAAGGCCCAGACCTGCTTACCTTCAGCAAGGTGGTTCCATCATGCGTCCTCAGATTTTAATACAGCCTCCTAGCATTATGAGCTGGACAAACTGATATTCTAATGCAGGTAATTATGAACTTCGGCAACATCACTAAACTATTGCCTTCATGTCATCACTGGTGTTTGTGAGTCCCTGGATAGGCACAGGATGGCCTGATGTCAAGTGAGATGAAATTCACCATTGAAATTTCACTTATATTTTGATGAAGAGGAAAAATTGAGGAGGTGGGGGGATCCATCTATGATCTTACTTGGCTTGAAAATGTGCAAGACATCTTAATAATGGGGTCATTAACTAATGAGAAGAAAATGGGAACAAGTGAGTCATTTGCATTTTATGTAGTTTGTCTTTCTTTCTTACTGTGCGGTAATGATGACAAAATTACCAAATGAATGCAAGTCCTTTGTATAGCCAAAAAGCTACATTGGAAGTGTGCCTTCTTTCCTTGAATAGTTGAACAAACCTGTATATGTATAGCTACCCCAGCTCATTTTTGTTACCGTATATATTTTCTTTCTCCTGTCTTAGTTTTGCTTTAAGATACTTGCTCTTTTATCCCTAATTTTCACTATCTTTTATACAACTGTGTATATTAGGAAAAATGAGTTCCAGTGCAAAATACAGAATTCCAGCCAGCCATACCCTTTTCCAGATTATTCCATTGCATCCTCACCATCACAGCTTCCCACCCACACACCCCAGTCAGTATTCTGTGCCCACTGAGCATGCTCAGTTCTCATTGAGCTATTTGGGTCCCCTCTTCTTAGGGTTTTTTGCTTTAAGATTTTTGTACTGCTGCAAAACTTTGGGTTCCCCCAAGCCTGCTAATACCTCCCCACTGTGTGTGTAATGTATGGTGCCATTTTGGTTACATAAGGATTGGCACTCGCTGATCTCTATATGATGTGTTCTAGCAGCAAAAGGGATACTCTGAAAGTATCTGCAATCTAACTCATGTTGACCCCATGTTGGTCTTCGTTGTGCTTAACTAGTGACCACCCCCACCCCCAGTTGGAATCCAATGAATCTCTCAAGATCAATAGGAACTAAATGAGCATCACAGGGTGAACCTGCATCTCCTGTGTGCATGGGTCGTCCTTGCTAGCTCAGGGCTATTCTCAGGTCCTAGCCTTGAAAAGAGTCCTGCAGGAAATAGAAATGATACCTCTTGTTTTTATCACCATGTATCTGCCCAAAAGGAAGTGTGAAAGATGCTTTTGTGCGACAGCCTAAATGTCCTCTGTCTGGAAGCTGTATTTTGCAACAGCTTCAGAAAGACAATGCAAATATTCAAATGAACAAATTATGTCCAGGGGTAGTCTACAGACCAAACCATAAACTCAGCCGCTGTGAGTCACTTTTGCTGTAGCAATTTATTTGGAGTTACATCTCTCAGTTGTGAATATGCACATGGACTGGATCCCCAATTGACAAGACCTGTGATGCCTCATGATTGGGACCTACCCTGCTTAGTTCCACACTTTGAGCCAACTCTGACAGGTCCGTCAAGGTAAATGGAATGTGAAGAGATGGTTTCCGTCATCAGGAGTAGAGAGTGCACTTGTTACCTGGCAACAGACTACCTTGGTGCTAGGCAGTTCAGAAACTGCATATATTTAATATATTCTAAAATGTCTAACTAAAAGCTGCATCTCCATCAAGTGCACTTCCATCAGGAGTAACATTTGGCAGCTTTCTCACATATACAGGAGGAGGCATTTCCCAAATCATGTGTGTATTTTGGGCGCAACAGGGAGGGAAGGCATCAAAGGAAGCTGTTATAGGAGTTGCCACAACTAATTCGGGGAGTTCACAAAGACTTTGAGCGAAGTGCTGGGATGCTGTAAGATCAAAGCCAAGCTTCACTGGAGCAAGAAGCCGCCGCTGAGCATCATGGCAGGCACAAATGGAGCGTCTAATATTTGCAGACAGTTTGGCAGTTTCAAATTGCAATGGGATTTAGAGGAACTAAAGGAAGACTGAATGAAAGTCATATATGCCATCATCCATAGTATAATGTTATGGGCCATAGACATGAGGCCAGAGGGGAACAGGCTCAAGGGAATCCGAAGGGGGGAGGGGAACCCACAAAAGGAGGTGGCTGTAAAACATTGAAAGGGAGAGTATACATTCTGTATAGATAATCAGTGTTACAGCCCACAGCCCACAAGAAATGCCTATCCGAACATCCGGACCCTAAACATATCTACATGAAAAGAAGTATGATTGGTTTAAATGGAGTGCTTAAGAGTTCTAGCTCAGGGTAATTATCCAGATCCTAGTCTTGAAGAGGATCTTGCAGGAAATAGAAGTGATATCTCCTTGCTTTTATGTATCTGCCCAAAAGCATATGTCATTCAAAACCGGAAGGCTGCTTTGATTTTGAGCAAATCTAGTAAGCTCTTGAAAATCACCCTAGTATTTGACCTTCCACAAGCTGAACGCCTTTGTTAAATTCACAGGCATTCAGAAAGATACAGCAGCCTACCAGGAACTATATCCATCACACAGAATGAGCCAAAAAGCTAAATGCATCATAGAACCTAAAAGGCTTTAAAGTATGCAGAGGACAGCTTCATAATTATATCATATAATTATCAATTTAATCTTGAATAATTAGTACATTCATCTTGGTCATGTGGAGTGCCGTTGCCCAGGTGTCATAGGCACCTATTGAATGGAAACCTTGTGTGCTGAAAGATTTTGTGAACCTTTTAAATGCTGTATTAGACATTTGAGATGTTTCTTTTTTGCAGACTGTATAAATCGTTTGCTCAGGATCCACTCATCTAGTGAAGTTTTGGGTGTGTGTTCTTTCTTTAAAAAAAAAAAAAAAGAGGTTAACAGGAGCAAGCTGTCTCTTCCTATATTGGAGTGAACAGATATTCAGGCTGTTTTAAAAGGGGAGGGGTATGGAACATTCCATCTACTTCTGTGTAGATTCTGCACTGTAAAGTGCCTTTGGGGTACCTCTCTACCACTGCCTTATAGGAACAAAAGATGTGAGTTCATTCTTTCCTCAGGGCTGCTGCTGTTTGCTCTGCTGAGCTCCTGTGTTTGGAGAGAGGTACCTTATTTATTCATTTGATCAATCAATATTTTATAGGGCCACCCTTCAGTGCAAGACTCCCAGGGTACATACAATTTAAAATTAGAACAACATTTAAAGCACAGGAGCAGCAGACATGAATTCCAGCAGCAGCGCTATAAAAACCATACTATAACCAGTTATAAAACATGTTGGAAGGCTTGGGGCAATTTTTTTCCCACCATGAACTGAAAAGATCTCAACCTTTGTGCCAGGCGAGCTTCTCTAGGAAGGCCATCCCATGAGATGGCACCACCACCACTCCTTTCCCAAATCACCACCTGCCTAACCACAGATAGCGGGGGACCTGGAGGAGGGACCTCCATGATGAATGAAGGGTTTGGGGCAGGCTCACATGAAAAACAGGGATCCTTCAACCAGCCAGACCTTGAGCTATTCATGGTTTTTAGGGAATGAGCAACACTTTGAATTGAGCCCAGAAATGGACAAGTAGCCAGTGTAGCTATTCAAAACTTGGTGAGATATGTACAGTGTGACTGGTCCCAGTCAGTTTACTGGCCCTCATCCCATCTGTCACTGCTTCCAGACACTGATCCAGATAGAGTTGGATATAATCAGTATACATGGGTGCCAGTTCACATCTCCAGATGATCACTCACTGGGTGGTTTCATATCAATGTTTACTAGCATGAGTGATAAGGTGGGGAGGACCCGGCAGAACCTCATGGCAGAAATGCCTTTGGGCCAGGCAGTAGCCTCCCAGCATTCCCTTCTGGAATGGAAAGACTGAAGTACAGTGACCCTTCAATGAAGTCTAGGGCCCCCAGTCAACCCTATCCAGAATGATACCATAGACAGTTCAGGGGTGGGCAACGCTGCGCCTGCAGGTGCACTGGTACCCAACCAAGACTCCCAAGTGCACCCGTATGATCGCCACGCTCCCCCTACCTCTCGTAAAGTCAATGGTGCAGGATCACTCCATTTATAGAGGTGGGGGAAAGGGTGGTGTGACGCCTCTCCCTCACCCCCACCTTGTGATTCGTACCCGAAGCTTTATACGGTCAAATCCCACCTCCACAACTGTGTCTACCTGTCAGACACCCCCCCCCCCCAGATTCACACTCTCTTAATCTCCTCTGTTGCCACCAACCCCCTCCAGGGTAACCAATTCAGATCACACCACCTTGCAGAAAACTGCTGCAAGATCCCTGCCCTTTTCCCAACCGTAACCACCTAGTCCTTCACACACCCATAGGTATGCATCACTGAGGTAACAGGACTATTGGGGTGGGATGTGGGGTGTTTATATATGTTGTGTGTGAATTTGGAGGCTATAGACCAGCCTTCTCCAACTTGGCGCCCTCCAGGTATTTTGCACTTCATCATCTCCCGTCATCCTCAGCCAGCATGACCAATGGTCAGGAATGCTGGGAGTTGCAGCCCAAATTATCTAGAAAGCATCCGGTCGAGGAAGGCTGCTATAGATCATAAGCATATTTCCATCTATGATTCTTCTTTCAGCTGATAACTACAAGCCAGCAGATGCTGGTTAGATGTAGCCAGATCGATTACAATGCAGCAGCTGTTGTGATTTATTTATTTATTTACTAGATCATTTTAATATTGGAAGACAAATTAGGGATAAGCAATCTGGGTATATTTTTCAGCACAATTTATTTTCGGAATGTGCTCAAATCCTGCTTACCTTAACCAAAGGTAATTAAAGCTTTATGAAACCATTTCCACTCAGCTCCCCTTTAATCGTGGCCTCCATCCTGTTGCCAAGAGCCCTCTCCCTTCTCTTGCTCGAATACCTCTGCTTCCAGCCAAATGCAAGCAGGATTCCTTGCCTGTTCTCTCTTGTTTTCGCTTGAGAAATCCAGAATCCGCAGTTTTGTAACCACAGAATATTAATTTTTCCAGTGACAGATTAGCTCAGGGCACCAGGTTGGGGGAAAGGATGCTATTGAATATTGAAGCTTATCTGATAAAGATGTTGAAGCTTGTGTGTTAAAGAAGGCAGGCAGTCTATGCTGCATATTTATTTTATTTGAAGTTCTTATATTCCTCCCCCCCAAACAAATCTCTTCCAAAAGGAGCACACAGAGCAGCTTACAATATTAATAAAACAAGTACCAGTAAAACAACAGTAAAGCCTACAATCACAGTAAAACAATTTAAAATACAACAATAACAATCTAACATAATCTTGTGTTGTGTTAAACAAGAGGAAAAGGAAGCATCAGTTATTGTACAGTTGGGTCCACACTGCAATCTAGTCAAAGTTTAGCATACGTAATACTCACGGAAATCAATGTACCGTAAGCACTGAACCATCCTGTTCTGATTTAAATATCTTTGAAAGGAGAAACCATGGTTAGTTCACAAAAGTGAATATTAACCCATCTTGGTTTGGTTTGATATCTTGCTTTGTCAACTAACAGTGGTTTGTACAAACCACAGTTTCCTATATTCAGATTACATGGAAAACTGTGGTTTCTTACAAACCATGTTAAACTTTTAAGCTTTTAAATCTCCCCCCCCCTTGTGTGTGTGAAGGAGGAGGAAAGGGAAGAGGGGAGCATGCAAGCTTGAGGGTCACCTCACCACAGTACATTCTTATAAGGCTAAACCATGATTTGGCCACATTCAGATAGAATGCTTATGTCTGATGACTATGTAGAACTGCTCTATACCAAATTAGTCCATTGGTCCATCTAACCCAGTATTGCCTGTTCTAATTGGCTGTGATGCTCCAGTGTGAAGCAGGGGTCTTCCCAGCTGTGCTACCTGCGTTCTTTTAACAAGATGTGCTGATGATCAAACCTAAGACTTTTTGGATGCAGAGCACGTGCACTACCATTGAGCTACGAGCCCATGTGCTGTAGCCATGTAAATTAATTGATGACAGCTGTTCAGGGCTTGAATTACACAATCGTTGCCAAGATCCAAGTGAGTCTGCCCAGAAGAGCTACTGTTCCACAAAAGGTTCAGAATATATTACAGAAGCCTGAAGAAAGGTCCTAAGCAGCACAAAATAGAAATCAACACTGTATGTGAGAATAATTCTGTGGCAGATATTCAGGCCCAAAAGAAAGGGGAGAGATAGAAAATCATCATCATCATCATCATCATCATCATCATCAGTAATAATAATAGTAATAATAATTTTATTTCTATACCACCCAATAGCCAAAGCTCTCCAGCAAATATATCCAGCAGATGTTCTTAAATTACATATTATCAAGAAGTAATAGGGAATACCTGTTCTTCTTAGTGCTATAAGTGCCATTCAGCCAACGTTAGGCCCTTTTACATTCCATTCATTTTAGTGGGAGAGATTTAAGTATGTGCTTCTTTCTCTCCCATTGAAAAATGCTTAATTTGGCCTGGATCATGCCGTAACGCATTTACTGCAGCATGGAGCATTCATAGGCCAGACAGAGCCTATTTTATTCCCAATGTTATCCACAAAGGCTTACGGTATTCACAATACAGGCTTCTAGGAATTTCCAGCAACACCCTTTTCCAATATCATGCCACAAAAGAAGGAGCCACCTTTATTTTTGGTTTTGATTAGGACCCTAAACAGTTCAAAAAAACTTCATAACTGACCCATCTGTACAAAATATGCTAGGTGTTCCACACATACTCTTTTTGCTGAACTGCATCTTAAGGCATGCGTCTAACACCTCAAAGATACCTGAAAAGGTAACTTATGAACCAAAAAAATGTTCCTGTTGTACTCCCCCAACACATTTTCAACAAAGAAGCCTGTCAAATGAATATGTGTGTGTAGGGGAGTTACATCAATGCTTAGCTCCTCATATATTTTTGTGCTGTTTTTCAAAACACACCTTTAGATGAAGATCAGGAAAAACAGCCCTTAAAATCCTTTTTTATGTTATTGTTTTACATTTAAAGTATAACATACAAACAAAGGGAAGAATGATTACTTCCATTCATAGACATTCAGTTGTCTCTCTTATGGACTATATCATTTGAATGCAGCACAAAGGAGCATCCATAAACCAGTTCAACATTTTTACTTCTTCAGTTTGAAGCGCAGAAATTTTCTCAAAGTGTTCAAAGCCTGTTTTTAATGGATTTGTATTGGTTGGATAGTCTTTAACTTTTCAAATATGCCTTTGATCAACCTGCCCAGTTATCTGAAGATTTCACACTGTTTGCCTCATTATTGTTTTCAGATGCAACAAAGTTATCTTGTCATGCACAGCCCTTAAAAAGTATTTCATACAGCAATCTACAATAAAAGTTTAATCTTTGCCATTAAAAACTGAGCACTGGTATGGACTTAAAAGGAGTTCTGAATCGACATGCTTTGTTTAAAAAGGATTTGGAAACATCTAAGTTTTCAGATAACAAAATCCTCCAAAGTCATTCTTTCTGGGCTTGCCATGGTTATTCTCCTACTATTTAAGAAAAACATGAACAAGATGGTTCCTAAAATGTACATAGACAAATTCACAGCAGAATCTTATGCATCTTTACTCAGAAGTAAATTCCACTGTGTTCAAGGGGGATTACTCCTAGGACAGTCTGCATAGGATTGCAGCCTCAGTTTGCAAAAGATGTTAGTTGCAAATGTAGTTCAATTTCTTTCACCTTCCAGATGCCATGTTTCTCACTATGGAATGACTGCATCACACAAGATGAAACTTCATTAATCCCACTTATAACTTGTCATCAGTGAGGAAAGTTATCCAAAAGGGTAGACTGAGATGAACAGCTAAAATGGCTAAGTCAACACAAGGTGATTTTGGGGGGTGAGGTGACTGTACCAATGCTTGTTTCTACACTGACTGACAGCAGCTCTCCAGGGTTTCAGACAGGGTTCATTCCCAGTTCTACCTGGAGACACAGGGGATTGAACCTGGGACCTTTTGTATGCAACACATGGCCCTCTTCCAAGGAAGGAAGGCCGGGGGTGGGGGAATGGTAGCCATCATACCCAAATGGTCACATGGAACATGTGGTCTGGCTGTGGATGTCCACATATTCCATCTATCACACTGATGGGTTACCAAATAGGCATGATGAGGGTGAGCGGATGTGGCAAAAGACACAGGAAATGAGGAATCCTTCACAATGACATATTCTCCCCCTTTTCCTTCGTTTTCATGTTTATGATGCGTGATTATTTACTTATTACATTTGTAGCCTCTCCTTCTTCCAAGAGGCTTAGCACAGCATGCATGGGGGTTCCCAAAGAATCCCTCATCCAAGTACTGGGCATGTCCAGAACTGCTTACCTTCAGGAAAGAACCCACATGGAGCTCTAAAAACAAACAAACAAACAAAAAAACAGCACCCCTGTATTGAGTTCTCCCCCACTTCCTTGTAATGTATAGGAATAATAGCCAAGGCTGTGATGTTGCCATGTAGTGTAGTAAATAGTCAACAGTGGAATTGGGGGAACACATCAGGTGATGATGCCATAACACGAGGTAGATGATACTACATGTTATGTGGGAGAGGGAGAAAACACAGGGCTGTTGTTTATATTTTGTGTCTTCTTCCTCTTCTCGTTCCTCTCCTACTCCAGAGATTGGACATCATCATGGCTAGACTATCTGACTAGCCATGACGAGTATACTTGAAAGATATAACGTGGCAGTTTTCCGTTGCCTTCCACATTGCGGTGCTACGGCAATGGCTTCTGTCTTGTCCGCAGTTTTCCACACCGAAGCCCTGTCGGCATCCCTTCCTTGGTCTCTGATTGGTACTGACACTGCTGCTCCCCTAGGTCAGATCAGGTGGAATTGAGAGGTGATTTAATTCCTCAAGGCCCCACAAGCCTTTTGTGTCTTCAATACAGGTCACAAACGAGATCCATTCGTAAGTCTGTCTTTAAGTCAAATTTGTACCTAAGTCGGAACAGAAGCCAAGCAATGTTTTCAAAGTGTTGCAAAGGGTCGCAAAGTATAGTGCGTTCGTTCTTAAGTACGAACCACTGTATTTAACTTAGATTTTTACATATATGGCAGTCCGTTCTTAAGTATGAGTTGCCCATAAGTCGGGACGTTCGTAACCCGGGGACTGCCTGTAATGTGCAATTCCACCCTCAGTGAACTGTATGGAAATGGAACTATTCAGCTTCAGAACTTTTTTACAACTATGTAAAGTGCCTCTGAGAACAGCTTATTTTTCAGTTTTCTGTTATCCACACTCGGTGCAGGAAAATGAATTATGTTTTTAGTCTATAATGTACCCCAGTTTAATAGACTTGTGTTCTGTGTTCCTCATAGTTTATTGAACATGTTCATAACTCTGTCATGGTGTCTGTTAGATGTGGCATTTTCTGCATTCACTCTTTAAAGGAAAAAGTCTCCGAAGATGGTATGTCATTGCTGTGGCCTTCGGGATTTCTAATTAAATCTTTTAATCTTTTAATGTTTTCCATTTATTTCTCCCTCAAGCTACTTGTGATGGTTTATGAGCTGAAATTACCACCACTGCAGGGAGAGGCAGCAGCAAGTTTTTACTCAGCACCAAATCCAGCTTCCTTCTCCTGCTCAAAATTCATAACCATTTGTCAATAAAAGAGGAAAAAATATCACCAGCAAGGTGTACATTTACTATTTTGTGAAGAGATGGTCTAGTTTTAAATGGAGAATCTTCAACATTAGCAGCATCTAGTGGCAAAAATTCACAAGCTGGGCTACATATATCAGAGTGACACCTGAAAGCGTCATTATTTGCCCTAAGAAATTGTATATAGAGATATAGAAATATATAAAATGTCATAAAAAGAATGCCCAAAACATTGCCAGGGCTGCTTTCCATATTACATTTTGTCCATATGAGATGGGATAAAACACAGGAGTCTATGAAAATGTGTTTTGTTTTAGTAAGGGCTTCTCTACACGAGGTACTTATTATGCTCTCATGATTCCTCAATCCTCACCCACAGTAGTTTGCGGGTGCTTTACACGACGTCGTCATCCTCCAGGGCCTCTCCAGTACTTTGCAGCCATTTTTGCGACTTTTTTTTAGAATGAGGATAATGATCTATTAAAGGGCTATCGCACTACAAAACACAACGAAATGGTCATGTATTTTCACAGTTCCACTATACCTCAGCGCCACCTTGTGGTTGTGTAATGGAACATATAGAAAGACAGAGAAAGAAAAACCCGGGGAGGAAACCACATATAAAGGACCCACCCTTGCTCCTGCAAAGAAAATGGAAGAAGCCTTGGTAAAGCGGCTGGTTAAAAGCCTAATGTAGAGACGCCCTAAGACTGAAATCCTGTACCCACTTACCTGGGATGAAGCCCCATTGAACTCAGTGGGACTTATGTCTGAGTAAACATGGATAGGAGTGCATTATAAAACTAGTTTTGTTTGCTTAGAGTGCAATCTTATGCATGTTTACTCAGAAGTAAGTCACACTATAGTCAATGGGGTTACTCACAGGAAAATTTGCATAGGATTGCAACCTAATTAGTAGATCGATTTAAAAATTTATATCATGCTGGTTACAATCATGTGTCTAGCTCCCAGATAGACGCCCCCCAAAACTTCAATGCTACCAAAGAAATATATCAGTTTTCCTGATCTCTATGAGACCAGGCACATGTTTATTCATTCAGATACCTGTGTGCCACTTTTCAGCCACAAAAACAGATCCTAATGAGTTGTGCCAGCCCGGTAAAATATAATGTGGCAGGTTAGCCCTCTTTTCCTTACTTTTCACTAACTACATTTATAAGGGTGACATTATTATTCTGTTCTTAACATCTTCTAATTCATTTCCCCCTTCATCAGCCCACCAGCGTCAACTGTTAATGCTAACCTGTCACCATTTCTTCACCATGGAGCATTATTCTTAATATATCCTTACCTGGACAAACGTGCAGAGTCATTTCCTTGTCATTCTACGCCTTTCCTTCCTGCACGTTAACATGTCACCCAAAAGACAAAACGCTGTACCCAAGAGTCAAGAGAGCACAGCAACTTCTTCAGTGCTCAGTTAATGTTGAACTGTACATTTTCTTTACAGCAAACTGTATTGGGTGGTGGGAGAATCTGAGTAATGAACAATAATGTCTAGTAATGAATGACATTTGGCATATAGCTTCTGTTTACAAATGATCACAAAGTAAAGGAATTCCATATTTTAATTTAAAAAATACCCTTGTTTCCTTTCTGTCACCCAAACTTAACTGTTCTTTGTCAGTGTGGGATTTTGAAGCTCACATTGGGAGATTTCAGATGATGCTATCTCAGCTTAATAAGCCAAGATATGATCTTTTGCCCACGCATGAAGCCCCTTCGCTCCTCTCTTCATGCAAACCAGCAAACACAGCAGGAAGCCTCTAATTAAGCATAGTTTCCCATTTTGTCCAAACTAAGAAATTGTGCTTACCAGCTTCAGAACAAGCCAGGATATTAAGCCAACTTCAAACCATGGTTTAATATCCTGACTTGTTCTGATGATGTTGACCATCATTTCCCAATTTTCTAAACAAAGTCACAGACTCCCTCCCATGGAAGTGAATGAAAAACTCTGCTCATGTAGGAGCTCCAGGTTTGCACTGGAGCACACATGGAGCTCTGGTCTGAATCAAGTTTAGAAATAAGCTGAGTAAAAAGAGTATAATATATCTGAAGCTAGGTGGGATTTTACTTCGTTTTTGCTAAATTATGAAATATTGGAGACAGAAGGTCATGACAGTTATGGAGCATCAATCTGTTAGAGATCATAGAAATGAGCTTGATTATATTTAAAAGCAATCAAAATACTGGTGACAAAAATAGGCAAACCTTCTGTGCTATGAAACAAACAAATAAGTGACTGCCAAAATAAAATGAAGAAACAGCAAAAATAATTCTTACAGGAGTAATCTTGCAGTATTTAGTACACAATCCTATGCATGTTTAGACAAGAAAAAAGTCTTTTTTTTCTTTCTAAACATGATAGGATTGCACCCTTAATTGTGTAATGATATTTAATTTTCCAGACTTCTGAAGTAAGCTATTCTTGAAGAAGCAACTTGCTCTTTCCAATCAAATATAATGACATTCTTGTGTTTATCAAACCCATTCTACAACCTGGTTAAAAAATGAAATATTCAGAATTCAATGTATATACAGGAAATCTTAAACACATTTGCTTGGGATAAAGTTCCACTAAACTCAACAGAATTTCTTCGAAGTAAATATGTCCAAGTTAAGGACTGAAGTCTCTCGAATACCAGTAAGATATTACCAGCTTATTACATTAGTTTTACTGGATACGTATTAGACTGCTACACCTATTGAAACCTATACTGCATTTAAAGGGATGTTCAAATACTATCATGTTAGAACTGCCACCAAATTTTACCTAAAGAGAAACTTTGAGGCAAATGTAATGGAATTCTTTGAGGCAAAATTTTACTAATTTTGAGACAAATTAGAGGGTGGTTCCTACTGTACATAAGCAAAGCTTCTTTAAAAGATGTTAAGGAAATATATATTTCAATAAGACTAATAAAATTGTCAGAGGGTTCTGCAAACATTGATTTGTCGGAAATGAACATGAATTCGGGTTATCAAACTGTGCTGTGGCCATTATTTGCCTCTTACCAGTATTGGTTGCCTGAGGAGTATGGGGCTGGTGAAGAAGTCAGGCTCCCTGCACTTGGCACAGTTAATAAGACCTGGAACATGAGTGGCCACCAAATGTCACCTAAAGTGAGAACTTGAGTTGAATTTGGAGGTTCCTTCTTGGGAGAAACACCGAAGGAATTTTCAGAGAAGCAAAAAGAGTTTTGGTAAGATTAGTGAAACTTGTCTGAGGTTCTCACTATTTTATTTTATTTTTTTAAAAAATATTTAAACTTTATTTCAAACTTTATATAAAACAAATACAAAAAACCCCACATACATATAACTACTAAAGTGCACCTATCACCATGGGGCCAAGAGGTTCTCACTATTTTAGTATACATTTTTATCCTGCCCTTCCTTCACAGAACCCCAAATAGCGTAGATGGTAACGCCTTCCTTTTCCCCCTCACAACTCTGTGAGGTAGGTTAGAATCCCTGTGAGCTTCATGGCTGAAAGGGTGGGTAGGAACCCAGATCTCCCCAGTCTAAGTCCAACTCAGTTGTCATTTCTGCACTATACTGGCTCAGTGTGAAGGCCTGCCACTTGGAGCATGTGACTGCACTGTTATTCAATCTGCACTGGCTTCTAGTATGTTTCCAAGCCTAATTCAAAGTGCTGGTTATCCCATTTAAAGCCCTAAATGGTTGGGGCCCAGAATATTTAAAGGACTACTTCCAGATGGTTCTGCTTGCCTATTAAGATCTGTTGAGGGGGTCCTGCCCTGCATTCCACCACCTTTTGAAGCATGGTTGGTGGTTGCATGGGACAGGATGTCTTATGACACCCAGACCTTAGAACTACTCCCTAGTTTCTTTGCAACATAGGTAGCCTACACCAGTAAAATGAAACATTAACTGGTTAAATTCCTCATACAGTCCTCTTTTGGTGTCCATCTTGGAACCACACCCAAAAGCACAGGACTGGGGCATGCTCAGTTCCAACTTATCTAAAAAGAAACACTTTTGCCTTTTTACCACTAGGTGGCAACAACATAAACATAGTATTACACCCCTCTCTGGGTTTTTTTGGAGACTGGCAAATATGGTCTTATTTAGATGGGCCTACATTGGTACATCTGAATCAATTAGTTTTTATCTGGCTCTATTAAATTGTTTTGCTGCTGTTTTCTTTAGTTTGTGTTTTTAGTATTTTGCTGTATTTTTAGCTTTTGCTATATGCCACTTTGGGGTCTTCTGCAGAACAGTGGTCAGATGTACTAATCATCTGCTCCCATCAGTGGTTCATGCCTTGGTCTCCTCTCACCTAGACTACAGTAATGCGCTCTACGTGGGGTTACCCTTGAAAACAGTTCGGAAGCTACAGCTGGTACAGAACGCGGTGGCTCACCTGGTTAAAGGCAGCCGCCGACGGGATCACATCACGCCAGTGCTCAAGGAGCTGCACTGGCTACCAGTTGCTTGCCAAGCCGAATTCAAGGTATTGGTTTAACTTTTGACCTTTAAAACCCTATATGGCTCTGGTCCAGTTTATCTCAAGGAGCGTCTCCAGCAACACCAAGTAGGCCGCTCAACGAGATCTGCCACAGACGGCCTTCTCCTTGTCCCTTCAGCCAGAGCAGTTGGACTGGTGGGGACGAGGAAGAGGGCCTTTTCTGTGGCAGCCCCCATACTGTGGAACTCCCTCCCTAGTGACCTCCGCCATGCCCCCTCTCTGTTGAGCTTCCGCCGCTCACTAAAAACATGGTTATTCAGGCGGGAATATGGGGTGGGTTAAGATTTTAAAAGTTATACTGTTTTGTACTGTTTTAAATGTATTTTATATTATGTATTTTAAATGTATTTTATCATGTTGTACATCACCCAGAGTGGCTGGTTTGCCGGCCAGATGGGCGATTCAGAAATACAACAAATAAATAAATAAATAAACAGTGGACTATACATTTTAATAATAATAATAATAATAATAATAATAATAATAATAAGTCTCAGCACTTGCCATCTTTTGGCTTCAGTCACTAATAATAGGTCCTATATGAGCAGCTGAGAAGCGTTCTGTGGCTACATGGGTTTTCTCCAGTAAAAAGGAGTGTTTTACTAAATGGGATGCATGTGTGGAGCAATTACTTATAATCAAATGCAATAAATCAGTACTCCAAAAATAGTGCAGTAATTTGATTGACTCTGCACACAGTAAGTGATCGAACAGATCTCAGTTTTCTTTGGCCTTCTAGGAATTGCTGAAGCATGAATAACCATTCCTCTGAGTGCTCGGTTTCTCTGCTTGTACTGATGCAGCAGTGACTCCGGTCTTCTTTCTTTCTCCTGGCCTCTTTATTATTAAATTCGGACTCTTACCCCACCAGAACAAAATCCCTATAAATGTCATTTTCCTATATAAAATGAGCCTGTGCAATTCATAAGCTTTGCAGTTGTGCAGACGACCAGAGCCTGAGCAAAATGGCAACAGAAGAGTACTGTATGGAAACAAATAAAAGTCATGGTGCTACAACTTCAACGATATTATAAAACTCTGTAATTCAGCAAAACTCATTATTTCCACAAGGTTTCAGTGCATGTATTACTACTGCCTTTCAGAGCGCCACTCACATGACAGATACAGCTAAAATCTATACTATGTTTAATCTACCTGGTTTCTTGTACTGTGCTATGCTCTTTCAAAACTCTTGAACGTTATTTTGTGTCAGATTCCTTAAAAAAATATATCAGCTAACAAAAAAATAAGGCCAAGTTAAGAATTTCAACATTTGTTACACATTGCATGGCCCTTGGGTGTGGTTAATGTGGGGGCGAGCTTGCCTGCTCAACTCGCAGTCCACTCCTGGCTCTCTCTCCAAGTAATACACTTCTGACTCTGTGGGCTTCTCTACATGAGGTATTTAACCCGCCACTTTACCAAGGCTTCTTCTTCCGTTTTCATTGCGGAAGGAAAGTGCATCCTTCACACAGGGTTTTCCCCCGGGATTTGTCCTTCTCTGGCTTTCTATATACAGTAATACCTTGGATTGCAAGTAACTTGGTTTGAGAGCGTTTTGCAAGACAAGCAAATTTTTAAATATTTATTTCATTTTTTGACTTGATATACAAGTGACGTCTTGCAGTACAAGTACTGTAGTACGGCTTAAATTTAAAATCTCTCAACAATTTTTTTTTTTGGGGGGGATTTCGTTTTGATATAAGAGTGTTTTGGATTACAAGTATGTTTCTGGAATGAATTTCGCTCTCAATCCAAGGCATGACAAGGTAGTGCTATGGTATAGCTGGCTGCAGTATAGTGGAATTGTGACTTTACATGAGGCTTTTGTTCCGGTTTGAAATTTAATAGCTGACTTTCCTCACTCTAACCCCCCCCCCCCTGAAAATGGCTGGAAAACACGGGAGAGGCCCTGGAGGATGACAACATCGTGAAAAGGCCCCGCAAACTTCCGTGAGTGAGGAACCACAGGCGCACAATAATTGCCTCGTGTAGAGAAGCCCGGAAGCTTCCACAACGCCATTCTTTATTGATATCTACATGAGAGGAGACTAACTCCTGAGGAGCCACAGACCAGACTGCCTGGCTCGAAAGCCTACACAAAGAAGGGCTCCCACCCAGGCCTCCAGAAAGGAAAGAGACACTAACAACTGCAGGCTTCTTACAGATGTATACTATATACCGTACATACACATTTCACAAACACAATGCTAGTAAACTGTGGTTTTTGAAGGAAAGTGGTTGTTTTTTAATAGCTTAAAACTTGAGTGACTCTAAAGAAATGTTCTGGCAATGTTGTTTTCTATGTGTGGGTTTTTTATTTTGTTTTTTAAGTAGATTATACGGATGATGTGCCTGAAAGCATTTCCTCCAGTACAGCTACTGTATAGAGAGAGCTACCGGTATCTGTTCCTAAATATCGTTCTGTACCGTGCTGGGTTACTTTTATACCTTGTTCCTAGATACGAAACCCAGTCAGCCTCTTCTCTTAACTTAAGCAAACTTCAAACGACATGGTGGATCGACTGCTTCTCATGCTGTCCCAGCATGTCATGGCATGAATACATTGCACTTGTTGTGTGATGCTTGTTATCACATTGAAGCAGCTGTTGACCTCACAAAATGAAAGCAAAGGCAATTCAAACAAACTACACGAGCTTCAGAGAAGACTGAGCAAAGCACTTACATCCATTTCCCTGTTCATGGTAAAACAAATTCCGGGTAGGTATGATGAATTCTATTCAACCACAGAATTGGTGTGTGTGTGTGTGTGTGTGTGTGTGTGTGTGTGTGTGTTAACCACAGTATCAAGAGGAAACTGTGTGGACCACAGTTATACCACAAGACAGAGAGGCTGATATCCAAGAGCTACTTCACACATATTGAAAGACTTCGGTGTATGCCCGCTAGAATTTTATTTATTTATTTATTTCTTACTTTGAATAGCAGACACTCGGCTGCTCACTTGGCTGTTGAGACCCTGTCCAAGTGCCTAGAGTCAGTAGGTCGCTGGATGGGATGGGAAGGAACATGCTGAGGCTGAACCCTGACAAGACCGAGGTACTTCTGGTGGGAGACAAGGAGAGGTTAGGGGATGTTGACCTGGTGCTGAATGGGGTACATCTACCCCTGAAAGACCAGGTCCACAGCTTGAGAGTCATTCTAGACTCCCAGCTGCCCATGGAGGCTCAAGGGTCAGCTGTGAGCCGGGCAGCACTGTATCAACTCCATCTGACCACCTTCCTAAGCATCTGGTCCCATCGGTGGTTCATGCCTTGGTCTCTTCTTGCCTAGACTACTGTAATGTGCTCTATGTGGGGTTACCCTGGAAGACAGTTCGGAAGCTACAGCTGGTACAGAATATGGCGGCTCGCCTGGTTAAAGGTAGCCGGCAGTGAGATCACATCACACCAGTGCTCAAGGAGTTGCACTGGCTACCAGTTGCTTGCCGGGCTGAATTCAAGGTGTTGGTTTTGACCTTTAAAACCCTATACGGCTCTGGTCCAGTTTATCTCAAGGAACACCTCCAGTAACACCAAGTAGGGTGCTCAACAAGGTCTGCCACAGACGGCCTTCTCCTTGTCCCATCAGCCAGAGTAGCCAGGATGGTGGGGACTAGGGGAAGAGGGCCTTTCCTGTGGCGGCCTCCAAGTTATGGAACTCCCTCCCCAGTGACCTTTGCCATGCCCCCTCCTTGATGAACTTCTGCCGGGCTTTAAAAACATGGCTTTTCAGGCAGGAATATGGGGTGGGTTAGGATTTTTTTAAAAAAACTTTTATATTATTTTAATTGTGTTTGTTTTAATGGTGTTTTAATGGTGTTTTATCCTGTTGTACATCACCCAGGGTGGCCGGGTGGCTGGCCAGATGGGTGATTTAAAAATATAATAAATAAAAAATAAAAATAAAAACACTCTCACAATGCCATATCATAAGTCAGTTTTCACCAACTTGGTGACCTTCTGATGTTTTGGAGTACAACTCCCAGCTTGCCTGACCACTGGCCATGCTGTCTGGGGCTGACAGGAGCTGAAGTCCAAAACATCTCATGGACACCAGGTTGGGGGGAGGCTGTCATAAACCATCCCTTCAGTTTCAAAATTGGGACACAGGGGACTGGTGCTTGGGAAAAACAAGTCCAAAGGATCCTTGGATGCACAGAACTAGCCGCATACATTGGATCCAGGTCATAGTCTGGAGGAACACACATATGAACAAATGATCATCCCTATCAGCCAGCCTTCAGTAAAACAAAACATAAAACAAAACCCTGAGTGGTAGACACTAAAATAACAAGCACTAAACATGTAAAATGTTACCCCACCCCCCAAAAAATAAACCCATACATAACAGAGCAGCCATTCAAACAAACCCATTCAGTTCAGCAGAACAGTTAAGACCATTATCAAGGCAAACTGGGCTGAAATGCCCAGACAAATAAGGTCTTGGTGCCAAACTGAGATCAAAGTTGGCACCCGGTGATCCTCTCCGGGGAGGGTGTTCCACAGACCAGGATGCCACATATACTCCTCAGGACAAGGATGACAAACTATAGCAGCCTCCCCCGACCTGGTGACCTCCAGATGTGTTAAGAGTACAACTCCCGTTATCATAATGGAGGTTGTAGTCCAACACATCTGGAGGGCATCAGGTTGGGGAGAACTGAACTTCAACATGAAATAGGTGGTCTAAAATCCTCTTCCTCCCCTCCACCCTTTTTATATCCATCTAAAATGCAGAATATGTTCAGGTGCAGGAAACTGTGAGGAAAGTGTTGTATGCAAATGTTGTATATGTACACATCCAGAGGTCAAATAATCACCACTAGCCACCACATACATCTGCTAGCCTCACTGTATGTTGTATGCAGTTGTATTTTTATTATGAAATCAGTGTACTGCCAAGAGCAGGTGGGGGGGGGGGAGACAGCAGAGACCGAGAGAAATCCAGCACCTTCCATCTATAATACTATGCATGTGTGAGTGTGACCTTAGCTTGGGACCCGTTTGGCATTTATGTCTTTTCAGAACTTGGACGTCTCTCCAGACATTTTGTGTCAGATCTGTGACTGCTGTAAATATTCAGTCATCCACTTAACATGGACCCATTGAAGCAAACAAAAGATCAAGTAATGTTGTTTTATTATTATTTAAAGCAGACAGAGTCCCTTTGCAGCTTGAAAAAATAGTCTGAAAAGAAAGAACTTTCAAGAGGCTGTTAATGCATTAGACAGTTATAATAAATGCAGCAGTTATACAAAAAATAGAATTGCTTTCTCTGGAGGGATTATATGAGTACTTGGGGAGAAAAATACTTTATAGGAAGAACAGTTATTTCCCTATTATCTCATCCCCCATGCATGCTAGCCTGGTTGCTTTAGCAGAAGTCATTCATAGATCATAGACTAGTCCCAGATGAATTTGCACAATCCCAGTCTAATACGGGCACACATGTGCTAGACCAAGTGGTGAATTAGTCTGAGGCCTACAAACACATACCCTCCAATTGCCCCAAATTTGCCTGGACAGTCCTGCAAACACTTAAGCCATCACAGCTTCGTACTTTGTTATGCAGATTCCCGATATGTTATACAGAGCCACGAATTCCCCTGCCTCCTCCCACAAGCTATTTAGCGTATCTATTTTGCCCATGGCCCCTTTAAGCAGGAAGGGAACAGACCAAGGATGTGTGCGTGCATGCGTGCGTGCGTGCGTGCGTGCGGGTTCGATTGATTGATTGCTCACTCACTCGCTCTACCTGCTGCCCCGGGGCCATTGAAGACATTTGTACTTACTTCCAAGTAACTGTGCGTAGGATTGCACTGTCTGTTTTAACTTAATTCAAGTTAGTTAAATTCTGTAAGATTATTCCACTTTGAGTGTTTCTTTAAATCTAAATTGTGTGAATAGAACAAAAAAAGTGATTTAAACTGGGGCCTTTCCACAATAACAAACAACAACAAAGCTGTTCAGCCCCTCAAAGTTACTCCTTGTGCTTAAAAAACAGAGCTGTAGAGGTGTTGGAGCAAAACGCTGAAGGGGCTCAAAACCCCAATGTGTCTTTTTGTATTTCCCCCCACCCAAAAGCTCCCCCTCCTCCTCATTTCCTTTTCTTCTCCTTCTCCAACTACCCTGAAAATGCTGGGACGAATCCTGACAATTTTAAAACAAAAAGAAAGAGATTGCCCTGCAAGCAGGGCCGGCGCTACCACTAGGCCAACTAGGCGGCTGCCTAGGGCGCATGGCTAAAGGGGGCGCAGACCCACCCAGACACTCGCCCTTCTCTTCCTCCTCCTCCAGGAACGGAGCGCGGCCTGCGCTCCACTTTCCGCGACGTGTGTACGGAAGAGGAGGAGGAAGACGGGAGCGAGCAAGCCTGATTTCCCGGCGGTGGCAGCAGCGGCAGGAGCGCACGAGGCGTCAGGCAGCCGGGGCTCGCTGCGCTTGGCGCGGATCTGGGCAAGGAAGCCAGGGAGAGCGGCCGGACGGGCATGGGGCAGCAGCAGCCGCGCCCGTGAAGGCAGGGTCGCGCATGGCCGCTCGCTTGGCGCCGAATCCTGAATGCCGCTCCGCCTCCACCAAGCTCCCCCCTCCCCCCTTCGTTCCTCCAGGCAGAATCCAAGGGGACACCGCGGGAGCAACAAGCCCCCTGTCCCTCCCTGCCATGATGCAGAGCTGTTTTTGGCTCACCGCAGCTTTTTTGTCACTTTAAATTTTTTGTGGGGGGAGATTGCTGTTTCGGCAGCCAAGACCACTGCCAGGTAGAGTAGCTCGTCTCTGTCCGCCAGGGCGCAGCTGGAGCAGCTGGTGGCTGCTGATCCGCCTCAGCTTGGCGCCTCTTCTCGCGCCTTCCTTCCTCCCTTCCCGGGCCGTGGAGGCCGGCGGCAGCGGCAGCAGCAGCAGCAGGAGGAAGCTCGCTTGCTCGGCCGATTCTTCCTCGCCACCGCCGGGACTGCCGCCGCCGAGGGAGGGAGGGCTCAAGTGGGAAGGAGGAGGGCGCTAAATATTTTATTTTGCCTAGGGCGCCAAACTGCCTTGCACCGGTCCTGCCTGCAAGCACTGACCCCCCCCCTCATGAAAAACACCAGATATCAACAATTAAAGGTTTAAGTAAGGTAAAAAATTTTACAAAAGCCACTAATAAAATATTATAAAATAATGTATAATATAATAATGTCATAATTATAATATATAAGATTGTGTGTTTCCTCTTATAACTTTTGGACTGGACCATGCCCTTTGGTTGCCTGGCCATACCCTCTTGATCACACCTTCATGTTGCCTGGCCACACCCTCTTGATCACACCTTCATGTTCCTTAACCATACCTCTTACAAATTCACATGTGTGTCCCTATTTTCATCTGTGAAATGTTGGAGGGCATGCAAACAACCACATGAAATGAATTTTTAAAAGAGAAATAGGTTGGATTGTTTGCAAAAAGAGTTTTCTCACATTCACACATTACATTAGGTGTACACTGGAAAATGGAAAATGTGAAGTAGCCCCACTGCATTACAAAGAGCACAGCATATCCTTACCCATAGATGAAGTACTAGTGTCATTTATTTCTGGTTTCTGAGTAAACAGCGAATTGTGATTGCATCTCTCTACCTCATAATTATTTTTACTCTGTACAAAGCTAGGCTTGTAAAGAAAACTACATAGCTTCTAAAAGAAGAAAAACTGTCAGGCTAATTTGTTCATCTGATTGTTCACATAGACTGGTTATTTTGTTTTGATTACACAGATCACTGGGCCCAGTGGGCAATCACTCCATCTTCAAGCGATTCCCTGACAATTGCATCCAGCAAGGCAAGGTTAGGAGAGGTATTTATTCTAACCTATGAAGTGCCTTGGCATCCAACTGGGCAGGGAATGTTTTTTTGTTTTTAAAATAAAAAGCCGTGTGTGTGTGTGTGTGTGTGTGTGTGTGTGTGTAGATGATAGGATTGGGACCATGGCATTGGGGGAAAGCCGTTTAATCACCCACCCACGTTTTCCCCAATTAAAACCATTCCCCCCCCTGTCCCAACACTGTTATTTGCCCCATGAAGAAAAGTATACAAGCCCTCCTATGCTGGGAGCCCCTGTTGTCCTCTTATAGCTCTTCCCATCCAGGGGGCTCTAATGGCCAGCTTGGATGGACAGGATCCATCCAAGGCCTGAGAATACTAAGCTGCCTAGGAGGATGCTACAATCCACAGTTCAGTGGCTCACCAAAGGAGACAGCTGCACACGGATCTGAAGGTTCCAGTTCCCAGAGAGGAGCCACACAGATGTGTGTTAAGAAGCAATGGCAGAGCTGTTAGAATTTGAATTCGATGTGTGATGATGAGCACCTTTTGCTAAATTAAACCGGATAGACGTTTCCTAAATGCC
The DNA here is from genome assembly GCA_021292165.1 of Shinisaurus crocodilurus. NCBI lineage: Eukaryota > Metazoa > Chordata > Lepidosauria > Squamata > Shinisauridae > Shinisaurus > Shinisaurus crocodilurus. The sequence goes on from JAHFWL010000337.1 coordinate 24,763, forward strand.
ACAGGTTTTCGATTGGCACATAGTGGGTGTGAATCAGTAGAGCAGTTTCCAGAGCCATTTAGTGAAAATAGACAGGCAGGCTTATCTTGTTGAAAAGAGAAAAGAAACATCTTTCTGAAATGGCCGCTGATGAATAGGTCAAGTAACTTGTACTGATGCTGAGGGACACAAGGGAACAATATTTTGCATTAACTAGGAATACTTTACAGCAGGTTCATAGTCATGTCAAGGGTTACTGGTTACCAAACAATACTCTTAAAGTGACAGCAATGTCCCCTATTTGTTGGGAATGAATGATGAATTGCTCTCCAGATTAGATGTAGGTCAATAGTCGAGATATTTACGTGCTGCCAATAGCTAGAGTCTATCTGCCAATTTAGCTTACAAAATGTTTCCAAGACAAAGGACTCAAACTTATGCCAAGATCTAGAAAGAATGACAGTCAGTGACAGACATGAACCATTTGGGGGCAGTCATTGCCATATGCATACTGTGGCATCATGTGTTAACCATACTCATTCAAAATGAACACCTCTGAACTCTTCTAGAAGACTGGCCACATTACTGATTCAGGATCAGCTCATCTTGAACTTTGCAGCAAGAACAACAAGGAGTTGTGTGGCACCTTAAAGACTAAAGATGCACATTTGGGGGGGGGGGGGAACTAGTACCATGGAACTCAGTGGGGCTTACTTCTAAGTAGACGTGGCTAGGACAGGGCACACGAGTTAGTCTTCAATTACTCTTGAATTATGGGCATGGCTGCTGATGTGGAAATGATTCCTTGTAAGAATGTGAAGGTTTAGAGTTGACCCACAATCCATATTTAGATATTGGGCACTAGGTTCAAAAGATGCCAATTTTTTCACCATTTGAGAATAAGGGCATAAAATGGTAGGCTCAAAGAAATGAAAGATGCAGGTTAAACTGAGCAACAGAGAAAACACATGGTGGAAGAAGCAGAATGACAAATGTTTTTGTTCCCAAGCTATGAGAAACCTTGGCTGATCTACAGGGGCCCACAGTGTTTCACTGGTCTCACTAGCCAAGCCAGAATTGTGGTTGCCAGGACATGCTCTGGGCCTGTGCAGCAAAGGCTGGTGAGACACTTGCCAATCAATCTGCTCCATGGTGAAGGCAGACCAGGAATCACAGCAACAAATCAACCGAACAAACCCAAGCCTTTCTCCCAAACGTGGAACTGCAGAAGTGGCAGGGACCTCTCCAAAGTTGGGATGATGGCAGATCAGTCATCACTATCAGATACCAGGAGTCGTGGGATGAAGGCTGAAATCTGGACCAAAGGGCAAACCAGGAGACAGGATCGAGGAGCAAGAAGAAAGCACAACCAAGCAGCAAGTTAGGGTCAAGGGTCAAATCAGGAGGCAGGATTGTGAAAAATTCAGAAGTCAGGATCAAGGGACAAACAAAAACAGGAACATAGGAAGCTGCCTTATACTGAGTCAGACCATTGGTTCATCCAGCCCAGTATTGTTGACACTGACTGGCAGCGGCTCTCTAGGGTTTCAGGCAGGAACTTTTCCAACCCTACCTGGAGATGCCAGGGACTGAACTTGGGACCTTCTACATGCAAAGCATGTGCTCTACCACTGAGTTATGGCTCATCCCTTAGAATGCAGAACCAAAGAATAAACCAGAATGCGGGACTGAAGGACAAGCAAAGGATACAGGAACACATCAAAGCTCAGGAAGACCTCGATGTTCAAGGTTTGATTGCAGCAGGAAGCCCGCTTATAGTCCTTCATGTCCAGGAGGATCCAATCACCAACCTGATGAGGTCAGCCTAGGGTCAGTCACATAAAAGGGTGGGTTAGACAAATTCATGGAAGACAAGTTACCAGTGGCTACTAGTGATGATGGCTATATATTCAATTATAAATTTTTTTAAAAAAAACACCTGCCAGGTTAACACCGAAGGTGTTATAAGGCTATCTTGTATTGGTTTAAGCTCCAGAAAACTGGAAGCTAAGGCTGATGCCAAAACAGACATGTCCTGTAATCGTAATGATGTTATGCCATGTCAGAAATTGTGCTTGCTTACAACTTGCCCTCCTGCACCCATACTTTTCCTGGGTTTTCCAGGCCCAAATTCAGATGGGGATGATGGAGTGCCTGGGACCAGCAAAGATGCTCCATGTTGTCTTGGCTCTGTATTGCCTTATGAAACATTTAAGTCTTACTGTATTGCCACAGGAATCCCACTGTGAGCTGACCAATGCATGTTTGCTGGCATACTCATCAAGTAGGTCATGGAAGCCAAGTTTCAATTTATTAGCTCAACAGGTGTCATTTTATAAGCAATAGGATTTTGAGGCTTATAATGGTGGATCCTTTAATTACCACCACAGTGGCAGAGGCAGTATGAATACTGTCTGTTGTACCTGAATACCATTTGTTGGGGAACACAGGCAGGAGGATGCCATTGCCCTCATGTCCTGCTTGTGGGCATCCCATGGGCAACCTGTTGGCAACTGTGGGAAGAGAATGCTGGGCTAGATATGCCTTTGGTCCGGCATGGCTCTTATGGAGCCTGATGATACTAAGCTGCCTAGACAGATGCTGCAACTTGTAGTTCTGTGGCTCACTACATGGGGCCACTGCACACAGCCCCAAAGGTTCCCAGTTTCACCCTCGGCAGCTCCTGACAGTAATGTTCACCAGGAGGCAGCAATACACTTGCCATGGCAAGTGCAGTGAGCAAGAATGTGGAAGCCCTGCTCATCTAGAATGCTGCTTGACTCTTCACACACACACACTTCTCATTACATTTGTTGAGGATTCTAGAAATACCTTTCTTAATTCAATATCTTTGGATAAGGAAAATAAATACTAGTAGTACAGAGACCAGGACAGGGCTAGATTAAAGCCTTTGTTTTGCTGACACAAGCAATAGAGGACCATGCAGGAGTTGGTAGGTGTAGGTATTCCCACATAGGAAGCTGCCTTATATGGAGTGAGACCATTGATCCATCTAGTTCAATGTAGTCCCTCCCCAACCTGGCGCTCTCCAGATGTGTTGGACAACAACTCCCACCATCCCCAGCCATGATGGGAGTTGTAGTTCAACACATCTGGAGAGTGCCAGGCAGGTTGGGGAAGGCTGGTGTACAATGACTGGCAGTGACTCCCTACTGTTTCAGACAGGAATTTTTCCCAGCCCGACTTGGAGATGCCACAGATTGAACCAGGGATCTTTTTCCATGCAAAGTGGGTGCTCTACCATGGAGCTACAGCCCTTCCCCTGATGTAAATGGAGAGTTCAGTTCTTTATTGCCTGTAATTCCATACAGGATTCTTATGTGCTGTTTGTATAAGAAGTTGGACATTCTAGAAGCAGCATGAGATTCTAGCTGTTTGTGATACTTCTGGCATGCTGGGTGCCCTTTGTATAGTGCCCCCACCCCCAGGCAGCTGCCTATTCTGCCTGAAAAGTTGTTCTGCCTGGGCATGTACAATGTGTGAGCCACCAAGTTGAATGCTGCCTACCAACCGTTTAAGGTGGCCCGCTAGGAACACTCTAAATGTTCTGGGTTCACTGCAAGAACAGAGGGGCTACTATGCTCCTAGTGAGACCATGATACATGTCTGGTGGACTGTGTTCAGCTTGATGGGTCAGAAGTTGAGCAGCCTCCCTGAGGCATCAGGTGACTTGTTACAACCACCTCGTCTTCATAAATCTGTGTCCTCCTGTGAATAGTTCAATAATATGCATCTTTGATCACTGGCAAAGTATGGCAACTATGGGAAGACTTAAAAATGATGCAATCGGAACACATCGTAAGTCATTCACAAAACTGCAATCCAGGTGGATATTCTTCATCATTAGACCTCCAAGATTTGTACCAAGAATGGGGGGGGGGGAGTCCCACAGTTTCAATATCCGTGTTTAGTTACATTTAATATACAAAGCAACATAGCTATCATCTCATGGCTAAAAAAGTCAAAGGCCAACACAACCCATTCTGCTTCTCTCCAGGTGTGTACATGGACATCACAATCAATTTTCAAGAACTAAAACAGATGTCTGGCATCTGACCATTGCTAATTGTTTGTTTCTTTTGAAATACTGTTTTGCCTTCAGATATGCTTTCAGTTCCAGCCTATAGATAAAGCAGCAAGGGCATATATAAAAATACAGTGACTCATGCAGGTTTTGAGTAGATAAGTTTTATAGGTATAGCTTTTCCTAGAATAAACTAACCCTCAGTAGTCAATTTTTATGAAAACAGTTCTGCCCATAAACAAAGTGATATTTGCATATAATTACAAAATATGGTTGCAATTAACAAAACCTTTACTAAGGATCAAATTACATGTTCCAGGGAGTCATATGTGCACCACTGGTACATGTCTCCCACTGGCCTCCTCATATCTCTATGAATACATAGTTAGGGGAAAGTGAGATGTCCTTGTGTTAGTGTTTCCCAGCCAATAAAGCAGTGGAGGGGGGAGTGTGTGTGTGTGTGTGTGTGTGTGTGTGTGTGTGTAAAAACAGTACCGTGTTCACTTCACACATTTATTTCAACTGCATTTTATTGGGAAGATACAGAGGAAGAATGGGTTAGTGGTCCAAACATGTTTCCCTGTGAGATATAGTTTGGGCCTAAGACCAGTCCCTCAAATGGTGGGAATTTCACTAATCAATAAAATCTGTTATTAGAAATACTCTTCCCATCTCGTTATTTACCTGGAACTGAAAAAAGGTGATACTGATGTTGCTGAGAATTTGCATACCAGTCTCTAAAAGAAATTTTAACAGGATGCTCTTATGACCATAGCCCCCTTCATGTGTTACATGCACATGAAAAGTGGGAGTTTTGAGGTGGGGGAGCAAAACCTCTCCTGAAGAATGGGAGGGTGAGGATGTTTGGGAGGGGTGAAAGTTTGGGCAGTGCTTAGTAAGTGTACAGTTCTGAGGTGTAGGTTTACTAAGTTCCCCCACCTCCAAAGTCAATTTCCTACTCCTCCAACAAATGTCTCCACCCACTTTCATAAGAAAGAAAGGTTTGACATGCAAGCAGTAGTGGCTGAATAAAGCAGGCTGAATCCAGAAAGTGAAGAGCGTGCCAAACTTTACTGAGTTATAAATTGATAGCCCCCTGGCTATGCAGTCAGAAGCAGGGCTTTTTTTCTGGTGGAACTCACCGGAACTGAGTTCCAGCACCTTTTCTTCTATTAATTGCATTACAATTTAATCGCCATCTACTCCCGAGGAAATGTAATCCAAGAGTTCCGGTACCCTTTTCTCCAGAAAAAAAGCACTGGTCAGAAGTATAAAAGAGCAGAGCAAATCAAGCCAGGCTTCTATCAGAATGACACCACCACTACTACTACAGAATATATTGAACATGCTAGTCTTTTTATACACAAGAAATCCAGGCTAAACGGAAACTTATTTGGCTCCACTTGGCTGCTAAGCAACATTTTCCCCACCCTTATGACCTGTTTGCACTCAACACTCTCTGATGTATCCAGAGCTGTTCATTAGCTCTACACTTATTGTGCCTACTAACTGCTTTAAAATTATAAGGACAAATTAACCCTTAGCCTGCACCCTTTTTTCATGTGATCCCCCACCATCGCTGTTCCAACATTACAAAGGTGGGGGGGGACCTTCACCCACCCCTTCTGAAAGCGGCAGCAGGGCCACACCACTGGCCCACCCCCCAACATCACATGGCTTCCCCAGCCACACCTCTTGATGTTCAGCATGGACGGATGAACAGGGGAAATCTATGCATGCAGATCTCTACACACATAGGCTTTCATGGGAGCTGCAGCCTCATTCATGCAGGGTTCCAGCTCACATGGAAGTCCAGCTTCCCCTGCTCAGTCATCCATGTATTTAATTATAAGGGGGTTTATATTTATTTATTTGTTTGTTTGTTTGTTTGCTTTTCAGAACCTCCCCTTGTGCCACAATCTCAATCCTAATCCTAATCAGGGTTCTCCTCAGGTACTATTAAAAACAACAACAACACCTTAAATGTGATCACGCATTTAATGTAACGTGTAGTTTGGTCTAAAAGTGGTGGACTAGTAGCATTGCTACAATCACTGCACACTTCATACCCATTTTTTTGCCTCTGTGATAGCAGGAGGGGAGAGTTGGCATCCCTCAGCGGACTGGATTTGGGCCTCGGGCCTCTAGTTGCTGTCCTCTAGCATGCAAGCTGAATAAATCTCTCCCTCTTTCCCAGTGACAAGTTATTTCTGGCCATGTCAGAAAATGGCTCACCACAAATTCCCAGTAAGCCTCCTCAAATGGCAATTTTAACTGATGAAGCTGTCAGCTTCAGCAAGTAGAGTGCATAGATTATTTGTATATCTTTTCTCCATCGTTTGACTCTACTGAACTTGGAAATGTTCTCTTTAATCTTGTAAATGATGCGAACAAGCACACACTATAGACTGTCATTAGAGGATGTTGACAGAATCCACTCCTACTTAATGCCTAGCTACTGCAGTTGAAATAGCAGATTACTTATGCCATGGTGTGTTTGGGTCATCTGTCTGGTGCCAATAGGAGGCCTAAATTTATGTAGAGTTAATAGAGAAAATTGCAAGATCAATCATGTATAGAGAGAGAACTGCTTGTGCAAAGCGTTGTAATCAGGGCCGGATTTTCCTATAGGCTAACTAGGCTTCAGCCTCGGGCCTCAAGATCAAGAGGGGCCTACATTCAAATTGTTAGCAAAATTAAAATAACACTATTCTAAAAACAGTGAACACCAAAACACTGGACTGAAAATAAGGAGAAATCTCCCACTCAGCCCCAGCGCTTTGCGCGGGGATACGCACCAAACCTGGAGAAAAGCGAGCGCGATGCGTCTCTACTAATAGGCAAGTAGAGCAGTTCCACTACGCTAGCTGCGGCAACTCCGGCCGGAAGGGGTTCCGGGTCCTGGTCAATGGGTGGAACCTAGGGAAAGCTCTCTCAGTGGCTGGGATGTATAGGTTTGGATAGAGTGGGCCTCCTCTATACAGCCTAGAGATTGAAAATCGCACACAGCCTACGGCCCATGGCTATGGGGGTTGGAACGGCGAATGATGTCTGGAGGATGCGCTTTTACGGTTGTGTCCGCCCATTAAGTCAAGGACTGCTTGCTGACCTTTGGCCAGCCTAAGTGAGTCTGACGTATGGTGTTTCGTGTTCGGAGCTGACGGCTATCCCCAAGGTAGCAAGTCAGTAGTACTAGATTCTCCTGGATCCAAGGCCGTAGTGGCAGGGCTTTTTTTCTGGCGGAATGCACCGGAACGGCGTTCCGCCACCTATTTTCAGTCAGAGCTGTTTAGAGCTCTGTTTAGAGCGGCGGTGGCCAAGCGCGCCGGAGCAGGGGCCCGGCGCATCACTTCCGCCGCGCCGAAAGTGATGATGGGACCGGCGCGGGGCGCTGTGGTGTGCGATGGCGGCGGTGGTGGCTGCGAGCGGGTGGCGGAGAGGTGAAACGGCAACGGCAGTGACGTGAGCGGCGGCGAGGCAGCGAGGCGGCGGCAGCGGGCTTCGGCGGCGGCGGGGCTTTTTCGGCGGCGGCGGGTGGAGGTATGGTGGCAGGGGGTGTCTGGGGGTGTCTGGGGGTGGGTAGGGGTGTGGCCAGGGGAGGGGGTGAGTTCTACCACCTTTTCTCTGAGAAAAAAAGCCCTGCGTAGTGGTATCCTATGAACAACTCAATATATTATTTGAAGAGCATTCCAAAGTTAATCATTCAAAGTATTTTGTAGACCCAATTACTGGAGTGCATACAAATACTATTGAAGGAAATTGGTGTCATGTCAAGGCAAATGTTCCATTAAGGCAACGAACATTTAAAAAAGTGACTTTGCAATTAGTGAAAGTAATGCTTAATCGAGAATATTCAAAAAATGCCCTCACTGAGTTATTAAATTTAATTTTATAAGTTTATTGATTTTTATAGAATTTTAATTAAAATAAATGTTTGATTTGTTTAATTTCATGAAATTTCCTTTTTATTTTGATATTTGTTACAGTATTTTTAAAGCCTTTAATTTTAATTTGTACAAAAATTTGAAAAATTAAAAAATTCAAAATTAATGTAAAATTTATTCAAATGTGTAAAATAAAAGAAAGTGTTGGTCTTATCTGGGCATTGGAGTGATTTTCTGATTTGTTAGTTATCCGACTTTTTCCCGCCAAAAATAAAGGGCAAAATTTTCATCCTTCGAATTTATACGGTTTTTTGACAATCAACGCCCCATCGGCCTTTATGTCATTGACAATGACTATTATAAGAGACGCGCTATTCACGGAAATGAGTTTTTGTTTTACTTCAATTTATTATTCGAAAATGAATTGTTTATCGAAAATTTCGATAAACAAAAGAAAACTTACCACAGTTCAAATACGTAAAATGTTATTTTTTGTATTAATAATAATTAACTTTTATTTATGCACAATAATTAATAGCTCAAATATTTTGTTCTAGATTCTAATCTAAGAATGAGTAAAAGATTTGAAAGTGGCGCTTGCAAACGCAAGAAAAAGAAGCTACAAGAGTATGAGGCAAATAAGCTAATACCGATTACTGCTTACATGCATGTGTCAACTAGTACTACTCAATTGGAAGCAATGCAGCACGTTGTATGTGAGGACACGGCCGTTGCACCAACACAAAGTGAAAATATGGAACTAATTCAAGAGCAACTTACTGAACACGAATATACAAACGAGCCACAAGAAAATAATTCGAATATTCAGAATTTTTTTCAGACACCTAATGAGAAACACCAAGTTCAAGATATTGCAAATTTAGATAGTGATGTCAAATATATGTCTACTGTAACAGATGTTGGCTTGTGGACAAATTTATCGCAAAATGATGTATCATATTGGGTAGAGAAGGGCCCTTCTCAAGTTCAGTATCACTGTGGACCATTTTTAAATTCTAAGCGAGAATATAAGAATCAGTCCAGATTTTGTACAAAAGCAATTTTTTATTCAACAAAAGCCAATGGAGAAAAATATACCCTAGAATGGCTTGTGTACTCTCCCTCAAAAGGCCGCGTTTTTTGCTTTGTTTGTAAACTCTTTCCAAATATTGCATCTCCTGCAACAGCATTAACTTCTGAAGGGTTTAATGATTGGAAAAACCCTGATATCATTCAAACTCATGAAAATTCGGGAAATCATAGGAATGATATGTTAACGTACTTAACAAGAGCAAAAGGGAAAACTTTAACTTCAAAGCTAGAGGAAGAAATAAGAAAAGAGCAGCAATACTGGCGTTACGTTATAGAAAGAGTTTTCGCTGTAATTTGCACTCTTGCAGAGCGAGGCTTACCATTCAGAGGAGGCAATGAAAAGTTTGGAACTCCAAATAACGGCAATTACTTTGGTCTTCTAGAACTAGTAGCAAAATTCGACCCATTTTTAAGAGATCATATCGATCGATATGGAAATACCGGCTCAGGAAAACCTTCATATCTGTCTAAAACTATATGTGAGGAAATTATTCAACTTATGGCAAATAAAGTGAAAGACACAATTGTGGCGGAAGTGAAAAAGGCTGGCTATTTTAGCTTTTCAGTAGATTCCACTCCTGACATATCTCATACTGATCAGTTGACCTTAATTATTAGATATGTGTCACCTGAAGATGGTTTGTCAACTGAGAGATTTTTAACTTTCCTTGAGCTAAAAGATCACTCAGGGGAAAGCATAGCTGATTTAGTATTTAACTATATCACTACTGAACTTGAAATTGATTTCAGAAAATGCCGAGGACAGTCTTATGATAATGCAGCCAATATGGCTGGTAGATACAATGGTATGCAGCAAAAAATTATAGAAAAAAACAAGTTTGCAAGATTTGTTCCATGCGCTGGTCACTCTTTAAATTTAGTAGGTCGTTCAGCTGTTGATTGTTGCCTTGATGCTGTTAATTTTTTTGGTGTTGTGAACGAAGTTTATATCTTTTTTTCGTCTTCCACAAAAAGATGGGCAGTTCTGAAATCACATTTGAAACCTCATTCTAAAGTGCCTAAATATTTATCAGACACTAGGTGGGAGGCACACGCAAAAGCTACAGAAGCTATTTTAGAAAATTACAATGATATCACCAATGCACTCAATTATTTACATTCAGATAATAATACAAAGGGCAATACTAGATTGAGGGCCAACAATCTTTTAGAGAAGATGGAAGAATTTGAATTCGTGTTTATGCTCCATTTCCGGAATCGAATACTGAGACATTTTTCAAGAGTAAATAAAATTCTTCAAAGCCCTAATATTTTACTTAGTAGTTGTGCAGATTGGTACAGGTCACTTTTGGATATTTTACGTGAAATTAGGGAAGATTTTGATGCACTTGAGCAACAAGCAAAAAACACATTGCCAAATACTGAATATAGAACTGCCAGAAGGATAATACGGTAAGAAGTAAAAGGCAAGGGAATTACGAAATTTCATCTGACCCTGATGCCTTAGACGAACTCTCTTCAAGAGATAAATTTAGGATTAAATCATTTATTCCTATATTAGATGCACTAGAATCAAATTTAGGAAGAAGAGCTTCTGTTTATGATGATGTAGTGAAAATATTTTCCTTTCTTGCCGATCTTACATTATCAAAGGTAGAACTTCAAAGAGGTGTTGAGCTGTTAATGCAACAATACCCAGAAGATGTCAACCAAAATCTTACTGAAGAACTATTTCATTTCCACACATATGTGAGACAAACGCATAAGCCTTCAAAAAATTCCACATTGTCGCATACAGACTTGTATCAAATAATATTCAAAGAAAATATTCAAGTGGCCTTCCCCAATGTGGAATCAATCTTACGGCTGTTTCTCAGTTTAATAGTCACTAATTGTACTGGAGAAAGGTCATTTTCAAGACTTAAAAATATCAAAAATCAATTAAGAAGCTCAATGACCCAGACGAGGTTGTCTTCATTGAGTATTTTGTGCATCGAAAATGAGACCTTCAGAAAAATAGATTTTGATGAACTTATAGAAGAATTCTGTGTGAAAAAGTTTAGAAAGAAATTCTTCTAATCTATTTCGTTTTAAATGTATACTTGGATTGAATCAGTTCTTAAATAAAATAACTATTTACATAAAATTTAATATGATATACAATTTGATATTTTCTTTTTTGTGATCTGGATTTTGTTTGAATAAAGTTCCATTTTTGGTTTAGTTTAAGACTTAAAATTCATAATAATTCATACTTAAACTTTAAATGCGAATTATTATGAAATAAATTTATCTGAATTGAATTTGGTTTAATCTTCAATGTATTGAATATATTTAATTTAATTTGATAGAAAATATGATAATTTTTATTGCGTATTTTATTTTCGTAGTCAAAGATCTTCATTATTTGAATTTTGTTTATTTGTAAATGTTGTGTGTTATGTTTCATTAGTTATTGTTACAAGTACTATATATGGTGCTGAGAATAAATGTCCAAATAAGTGTTCTCGACTTTTTATTTATTTATTATCCGTGCCACATTTTTTATAAAGGTTAGTACCAATCACAACATTTAACATATTGATATATATCACAGTAATAATGTATTTTATTATCTCTCATGTAATTTACAAACTTAAAAATGGGAGGTGAAAGGGCCTCATAAGTGGAATAGCCTAGGGCCTCTTTTCATCTAAATCCGGCCCTGGTTGTAATTCATCATGTTTTTGCAATAGACTCACAACTTCACATTTTATGCCACTATACAGGCAGTCCCCAGGTTACAAATGAGTTCTGTTCTTAAGAATGTCTTTAAGTTGAATTTGTATGTAAGTCGGAACAGCATAACGTTCTATACGTTAAAATAGGCATTTACGCAAATTGCGTAGTATACTACGCTATGTACTCTACGTAAATGACATAGCGCCGGGGAACCCAGAAGTCCGTTCTTAAGTATGGGTTGTCTGTAACTTGGATGTTCTTAACTCAGGGACTGTCTGTATTTTAATACCTGTCTGCAGAGGAAAAAGCAAGGTAAGTTATACGTTTGTTTTTTTCTAAGCACACAGTAGTGTTCACTCTTTGTTCAGCATGTGCATGTGTGTGCCCATGTGCAGGGCTGGCCCTGCCATTGGGCAGAGTGAGGCAGCTGCCTCAGGCAGGTGGCAGATGCTGGAGGATGTGGTGCAGCAGTGGGGTGTTAGAGGATAGAGCTGTGTATGCCATTCAGCTGGCCCTGCACCCCCTAACCTAGCCTGCTGCTCTCAAGTGCAGTGGAGGAGGATGCCCCATTGCTGGTACTAAAGTAAGGTTCAACTGCCAGTCCAATCAGTTTCTGTACGTGGAATTGGGGGGAGGGGGGGCGCCATATTGTCCTTTGCTTCAGGCGGCAAAATTCTTGGGCCAGCCATGTGTATGGCATCCAAATAACAAATGGTTTCTTCCCCCCTCCCCCCCGAAGCAGCAGCAGCCATTGTTCCTTCATCCCAGCATGCCTTGCTGCAATCTGAGGCCTTTTTGTACCAAGCATGGTCTAACTTAATTAGGGGTCCAATCCTATACTGAAGATCCACTGGCTGAGGGGCTACAGGATTTAGCAAAAGCCCTGCTACTACAGCAGCAGAAGAAGATATGCCACTACCATGAAAAATGTGCTGGCAGAATCCTCCAGATACAGCGCAAGGACACTTCCCCAGTGGAGCCTTTCTGCCTGTGAAGGTACACTGACGGAACAACTAAAGGGAGCAGCTGTGGGCAGCACAAGGAAGAAGCACACATATCCGATACCCCTTCAATCCATGGCCACCCACACCTTCGATGGCACAGCTTTACACCAACCTGAGAACTGGCACAAAGAATTTCCCTGCCATTGAGTTCAGTGGGGGGCAATAAACATGAAAAAATAGTGGCCTCCATATTGATGATGCTGTGGTTGTGCCGCTGGGGCTTCTGGAGAGGGGTCTCTGTGGCATCAACGTCTGGTGTGGTGATGCAGGGCTGTGTCCCTGTTGTCGTAAATTCACTGGTTCCCTCCAGGGCTCCCGTGCCTTGGACAGTGGCTCTACAGACGGCAGGGTGGCCAGCGCAGTGTCCCTTACGGCCGTAGCTCCATGTTAGGAACACTTTTTTCATCTGTTGCATAACTGTCCATCATGGAGCTTGCAAGGCTGCACGAGGGGGGGAAACCTTGTGTAAAAGGACACTCATTCTCCCACAAAGAAAATGGAAGAAGCAGCCCCAGTAAAGCGCTGGGTTAAATGCCTCATTTAGAGAAGCCCCAAAGCGTCCTTCACACGAGGTTCCCCCCCACCCAGGGGTTTTCATCTCTGCCTTTCTATATGTTCTTATATGTTCCATTACACAAGACAAGGTGGTATAGAGTGGAATTGTGAAATTACACTAGGCCTCTGTAGCGAATAATGGCGCCATCCAGGAAAATACCAGACTTTCCTCGCTCTAAAAAAAAGCCATGAAAATGGCTGGAAAACTTGGGAGAGGCCCTGGAGGATGACGATGTTGTGAAAAGGCCCCGCAAATTTCCATGAGTGAGGGATCAAGAGTGCACAATAAATGTCTTGTGTAGAGAAGCTCTATGAAGGACTTTTGAGCACTTTCTTCCTATGGTTTTGGAATAAATATAAGATTCCCCCTTTGAATAAGATTGTACAGTATATTGAAACACATTGGGAATAGTGAACAATCCATTTAGCTCTGTTCTTTCTGTGTTGGGGACTTCAAATGGGTGAAGGCACTGAATTACATATGCAAAAAGGTTAATTCCAGTCACTAAGCACATTCAAGAATCTCATCAAAAGAAAAGCATGACATTTAGGATTAACTCCAAGTAGTTCCATGTAATGCATAGGGCAAGGTTCCTCAACCTTTTTGGACCCGTGGACACATTTGGGAATTTGAGAAACTGCTGTGGGCACCACCACAAAATGCCTAATTGGTGGATTGCCACTTTGGCATCTACCTGTTGCGTCTATGGATTTTAGGCTGCGTCTTATTTGGCAAAAACTTTTGTTTCATGTTTATTGGACACTGCAATGTCTCTTTAATAAGGGATTGTCTAATACAGCTAATTGCTGGTGGTGCAATGCAGCTGATGCTTCTTTTAAACATATGTTTTGGTAATGTCTGGTAGTTGCTTCTTTTGGGGACAAGGTTATTACAAAGATAAATTTTGTACTGGAATAGTTTTTAATATTCACTGATGTACATGCTCTTTTAAATTATTTACCTGCTTCATGTAAATTAAGAAATGGAAGGGGAAATGGATTCTCTCTGCCTTTTTGGCAGCTAAAAGACTGATATTACAAAAGTGGGAGGATAAACACTCACCTCCTATAATACCATGGATTAAGGACCTTGCAACGCTTTTGATATATGAACAGGTGCCATATAGATGCCAACTTCAAATGGATACTTATTTGGTCTGCTTTTATTGAAGCCTATGGATAACTGCTAGAAAGTTGTATGCATTTCATGCAAATCCATGTACATATATTTAAAAAATGGAGAAAAACATGTTGGGTACCTGTGGGTGCCTTGTTGGGCATCCCTGGTATAGGGTGCATGCAAAGAAATATGCCCCCTTCAACTGATCTATGAACATGAATAGAAGGGCTGAGCTGAAAACGCTTCCCTAAACTTTTCTACCCTTTTCACATACTGTGAAGGTTTGGGGCACATTTTGGCTATTTAGGGGGTGGGTATGAGAAGGCATGAACTTACTGATTGTTGCAGTTGTGCTGCCAGGATATTCTTTCCCAGCTGCATTCCTATGCACACTTTGCTGGGAGTAAATCCCATTTAACTCAATGGGGCTTACTACTTCTGAGCAGACATGCATAGGATTGCACAAGTAAGATACTTTAGCCAACCTGTTTGTGCATCAGAGTGCCTAAAATTGCAAAAATGCAATTCTCCCACCGACTTTTCAGCACAGACTAATGTTTGTATTCTGATCTATGTTACAGGTTGTGCGTATGCAACAGCTACAGGTGGAAACTGTTCTAGAATAAATTAATATGGAGCTCAAGGATATTTTTTTATGTACAGAAGAGGAAATTTCATGTAAAAGTAGATGGATACAATTGCTGTATTTAGTTTTGCATTTGATGTTACTACTGGCAACCTGTTTATAAAGATATAATCAGAAAACCCGGTGCCACATGCCAAGGTTTTATTTTCTTCATATTCTTCCTCTCATAGGGTGGAACAACATGTTACAAGAAGCACAGGGTGGCAGCTGGAAACTGGGGATACCTCCAACCTCTCTGTAACATCTAATAAAACTTACCCATATCCCGACATCTACACGTTGTGTATTTCTCCGCCCCCAACAGCAACAGCCAATGATACCAGCATAATGACACCAGGACATTGGATTGTGTCCAGTTGGTGTTGTATCCATTTGGCTTGAGCCCAGGGGAGGCAGCCAGTCAGTTGGGTGCTTGACGAGGTTCTGGCAGCAGGAAGCTGGTCAGCAGGTATGCCAGGTAAGCTGGAGTACAGCAAAGCGGACTGATAGCATCTTGGGCAGCATTTATTTAGGAGCTGCTGGGCTGGAATAGTTCCTCATGAAAGGAGCTGTTCCAGCAAGGGATTAGCAACAACTGAGGGCCTAAGTAGGCCAGTCAGCTTAGGTCCCACAGACATTCCCTACAACCTTAATTAGGGGTCATTCTCCTTTCTGCAGCCTTCAGCTCCTACATGGCTGAGGGACCCAAGAGGCTTTAGGAGAGCCATTCTTGAAGGTTGAGGGCTGTTGGATCTGGGGGATGCATCAAGGCTGCTCCCTGGAGTGGGTGACAGTGGCTCACTGGGTTTAGAGGCCTCTTTGGGGTGATGCCAAACATCCAGATCCAGGGCCATGACACCTTCTGCTGAGCCTGAGAGAATGCTCTTTAATCCAGTGGAGGCTTCTGTCAGTGGAACAAGGAACAAGGAATTCCGCCCACCACCTTGAAGCTCCCCAACCCCAGATCTACTCTGGGGGGTTTGGGGACTCTTCAAAAAAGTGTGGGAGGAAGTGTGGGAGATGGCACAGGGGATTGCAGCAGGGAGCAGAATCACTGAAAACTGCCACCCTCCCCGTTCCAGTGATAGAAGCTTCCACTGGATCAAGAGCCTTCCATCGATAGAACCCACAATGGACATATGATGGAGGAGAACTCAACATGAGCTGCTGTTTACAGCAGCAAGCCCATGTTCATTTTCTCCCGCCCCTTCTCTGCTCTTCTGGAGATCATGAAGCTTGATTTTAAAAAGAAAAGAAAAAAGTGTTAACCTGTTCTGCACAGCCTGCTACCCCCCATGCTTCCCATCCTTGGCACTCGCCTCTTCCTTCTCCTTTGTTCTGTCAGTATTATTTAGATTGCAAGGCCACTCAGCACAGATGTCACTTTTGTGATCTGTATAGCATCAACAGCATACCATGTGTGAAAGAAAAACCAAGAAGCTGACTGCTGGAGGATCCGGTGATTCTGAAAAATGAAACGATTAGAGAGGACTAGAAGGAAAATGCTAGATGGATGTGGAGATTACCCCTAGATCTTCTCACATTCCCAAACTCAGCCTAAAATCCATTAATGCTCAATGTTAATTTGTGTAATTGCATGCATGCTTAGAGGGAAACTTGTGTCTGGGTTGTACTACTTCAAACTGCAGGTGGACACTGACATAGATGAATGTTTCTCTATGGGGGGAAAAGAAACCCTGCACATGGAAAATTAACATGCCAGGGGAAAGTCTAGGCTACAGCCCTTTCCCCCAACATCTAGTTTTCTGTATGCAGGGATATTTATTTCTAATTTTGTATGGAGGACTATTCAATCATGTGAGTGCTCACCTGTAGTCTGAAGTGATACAGCCCAGACATGCAGTTTCTGCTTATTTCGGGGTTTCTCCTAGGAAATGTTAAATCTCCCTTGTGTACGTTATGGGTCCTGCATGCACAAGGGAATTGGCGGGACCTGCCACTTGTGGAAGGGAATTGGTGGGGTGGAAAGGAATCAGTGCGAGTGTAAGCACCCCATTACATTCTGCCTACACTTTTCAAGTTAGATACAATTAATTTTGATCCATGCCTTTAGCAAAGCAATTTCTTACTCAAAGTTTACTAATTAAACCTAAGTGCATAAATGCATCTATATGCCAGGTTTTTTTAAATGTATATAACCTTCTCTCTTTTTTGGCTCATTAATTGAGACATGGGAATTTTCACTTTGAGCTTCTCTACATGAGGTGTTTAACCCGCCGCTTTACTGAGGCTTCTTTTTCCGTTTGTTGTTTGTTTGCAGGAAGAAGAGCACATTCTTTACACACAGGTTTTTTCCCGGAGGTTTGTCTTTCTCTGCCTTTCCATATATTCCATTACCCAACCACAAGGTGGTGCTGTGGTATAGCTGCAGTATAGTGGAATTGCAATAATACAGGAGACTTTCAATCTGGTTTGTTCCACATTTCAAATTTAATAACTGACTTTCCTCATTCTAAAAAAAAGGCATGAAAATGGCTGCAAAACATGGGGGAGGACCTGGAGGATGATGACGTTGTGTAATGGTCCTAGGGAAGCTGGTTACTCCTGGGTGAGTGGGGCTCCTTATCCATTGCATCTTTTTGTTTGAGCTTTATAGGAGCTATCCATGGCACTGAACTCCCCCCCTCCCCAAATAGGTTGAGCACCATGGATAAATCCTATAACGCTCAAACAAACAAAAAGGATAAGGAGCCCCACTCACCAAGGCATCACCAGCCTCCACTGGTAATGGACCCACAAACTTCCGTGAGTGAGGGATCACGAGGGCACAATAAATGCCTCATGTAGAGAAGCCCTTTTTGACCCTGGATAATACAGTTTGATGTCTTTCCATATTTCTCGCATAACCCTTTTCATCTTTAGTGATGAGTTATAATTCTGCATTTTCTCTTTGGATATTATCCAAACTGCTTTGCCAATAACATTTGGATAACAGTTACCTAAAGTTCATTGTGAACTCACTATTTTTATCTTCCCTATTGGTACCAGTGACCTTATTATTTATTTACTTAGCTTTTAAGCAACATGCTTAGTTGCCTGGGGTTTGCAGCTCCAAGAAAAGACAACGTGTGCGTGTGCGTGTGCGTGTGCGTGTGCATGTGCGTGTGTTGGGGGAGGCGGGAAATAGTCACTTTCTTCAGTACTCATTTTGAGCACATTAAGGATGGGTCACCAATCTTTCGTGGCACATCCATGACACAAGCACTAATTATGTTGTGCTAGTGTAAGAGACTGTTAGTGTATGAACTAGAACTAAAAGAACTAGCTGTGTCGTTTTATTGTTAAAGTGCTGTGGCCTTTAATTTTGTAATGTTTCCAGACAGAAAGAGCCAGCCTTGCCAGGTGTGAGGATTGTCACGTGTTGCAATTAAGCTGATAACAAGCGGCCAGGCTGCAGCATATGAACTTTTTCTGGTCTAATGATGTAATACTGCTCAGCTGTGTGCAGTTGCCTCTGCTGGTTTTTCTTTGCTGAACTGAGCTGGAAGAAACAACACTCTGTACATGGACTCTGTATATAGAATGTAGCCTTTAGATATACTTTGTTATAAGAAAATAAACAGTTAGAATTAGAACTGTTTTGGTCTACAGAGTGGTTTCTGATTCCTGGAGTGAGAGCTACTGGAAGACTAAGGAGAGCTGCTGTGCTGGGGATGAACTCTGCTGCTGAGTGTGGAATACCTACACTGTTTTTGAGTAGGCTAGCACTCAGGCTAATTTTTCTAAAGCCCAATAGGTTATGGGCCCAGCCTTCTTCAAGCCAGCCTTAGTTTTGCTTTTGAATATCTGTTTTGCAACTGCTGATGCAGACAGAGGAAATCCAGGCTGATCCTGACATCTCAGAGGAGGAGGTGGAGGAAGAAGCTCCCGACAAAAGCAAAGAGGAAAGAAAGCCTCCTGTGACTGCAACTTTTTCTACCCAGACAGCAGGGGAGTCGCGTGCTGAAATGGCTGGTACATCTGCAATGCAGCCACAACTCTTTGAGAAGTTGAATGACTTTAATTTTTCCATTTGGAGTTATAGAATGGAAATGTATCTTTTGCAAGCTGGACGGTGGCATGTCATTTCAGAGGATCCTCCAGATCGGGCAGACCCAACACGTGCTGAGTGGATGCACCTTGATGGGAAAGCAAGGGCTGCCATCTCCTTGGCTGTAGAGGACTCACAAGTTTCATACATTCAGTTCTTGGACACAGCTAAGGAATGTTGGCATACTCTCAAAGGCGTTTATCAGCGTGATACGGCAGGAAGCAAGATAATCTTAACTCGTAAGTTATATAAATTAAGCTTGCAACCTGGAGGGTCTGCCAAATCATTTAAAAACATTCCGGGATCTCTTTAATCAATTAAGAGCTCGGGGGATGGAATTCACACCTATAAATCAAGTGTATGTGATTCTATCCAGTTTGGATTCGTCTTATGACACTATAATCACCATTTTGGAAGCACAAGATGAAGCTGTGTTAACGCTGGATTATGTTTGTGGAAAACTGCTTGAGGAATGGGAGAGACGACAGGCAGTAAAGCAAGGTCAAAGCAACAGCCGTAAATATGTCGCAGAAGAAAGGAAAGAGAGTCAACATTCGGGGAATTTAAATGCTGAAGGATTTACAAATGTCTCTGCGTTGAAAGTAAGGAGATGTTTTAATTGTGGATCCATGAATCATCTAAAACGTGACTGTAAGCAGAAAAAGAAGAAGGAACAAAAGCAACAACAGAAGAGGGAGGAAGTCATGCCAGAGGGGGCAGTTCAAACTAGAAGAAGTTTAATAGCTCGTGTCAGCAAAACAGATGAACTACTCTGGGTGCTTGATTCTGGAGCATCAAAGCACATGACAAAGACCAAAACTATTTTTGACACTTTGACTACACATAGCTCCAAACAGAATGTATCTTTAGCTAATGGAAGAAAAATACAGATCTCTGGTTCGGGCAAGGTACATTTTAACTGTTTAGGGGTGGAAAAACAAGAAGTATTGTTTGTTCCTGACCTAGAATCAAATTTGCTAAGTGTTCCACAATTAGCCAGTTCTGGTTTTGAGGTTTCTTTTACTGCAAGTAAATGTGCAATCATGCAGGGAGACAAATTGTGTGCAGAAGGGATATTGCAAGATTCTTTGTATGTGATAAATCCATTTGAAAGCACTGAAACTGCAAGCACAGTAGTGACAAACTATAAACCTCATGAAAATTGTATACATTTGTACCATAGAAGGTTTGGTCATGCTAATTTTAGAGCCATTTCCAAAATGCCAGAATTGTGTCAGGGCATTGTCATGAAACCTTGTTCAAATTATGTAGAATGTACTGTGTGTAGTCAAACAAAATCTCACAGGGCAAACATTGAAAAGCATAGTGACAGAGTAACAAAAAGAATTTTTGAATTGTTACACACTGATGTTGCAGGACCTTTTGAAGAAAGTCAAGGTGGCAACAGGTATTATCTGTCTATAATTGATTATTTCAGCAGGTTTGGTTTTGTGTATTTGCTTAAGAAAAAAAGTGAAGTATTTGAACGGTTTAAAGCATTTGTGATGTGAGCTGGCAATAGATTTAAACAACTATTGCCACATTGCAAACAGATCGAGGGGGGGAGTTCCTAAGCAATGCATTTAAAAATTTTCTTGTGGAAAAGGGGATAGAACATCGCTTAACAGCCCCTTCCTCACCATTTCAAAATGGAGTAGCTGATAGAAAAAACAGAACACTTCAGGATATGATGAGGGCACAATTGCATGAAGCAGGAATGGGTGCACATTTCTGGGGTGAAGCTCTTACTACTGCAAACTACTTGTTAAATAGACTGTTTCACTCTGTATCTGGAAAAACTCCTTATGAGTTATTTCACGGTGTAAAGCCAAAACTAGCACACGTGCGTGTTTTTGGATGTAAATGTTTTGCACATATACAAGCTGAAAACCGTACAAAGCTTTCTCCAAGAAGCTTTGAATGTGTTTTGCTTGGTTATGATGCACAAACAAAAGGACATAGACTGTGGTCACCACACCACAAAAAAGTGCTTGTGAGTAGAGATGTAATATTTCATGAGCAAACACAGGACAAGAAACAGTTTATGAGTTTACCATTAAGTCAGAATGAAATGCAAACAAATGTTTCTGAGCAAGCACAAAGTGATGAAAGGAAACCTGAAGTTGAGGTGAAAAAAGAAATTAGTGATGTACCTTTAAGGCGTTCTGAAAGAGAAAGGAAAGCGCCTGTGCGATATCAAGATGAGTTTCAAAGCTTGCAAATCACTCATAGAGCATTAAAGGTTGTTGTTGAGCCTGAGAGTTTTGAGGAGATTCAGAGCATGGATCCAGATTTGAGAAAATGCTGGCATAATGCTATGAATGAAGAAATAACCTCAATGCATAATAATAACACTTGGGAACTTGTACTTTTACCTGTGGGGAAAAAACCCATCACTTGCAAATGGGTGTTTAAAATTAAACAGAATGACAAAGGGCAGGTGGAGAGGTACAAAGCAAGGTTGGTAGCGAGGGGCTTTGCACAAAGGTACAATGTAGATTATGAAGCTGTATTTGCTCCTACTACAAGGTATTCAAGTGTAAGACTATTGCTGAAAATTGCAGCAGAAAAACATATGCATGTTTCCCATTTTGACATAAAAACTGCTTTTTTATATGGTGATCTTGATGAGGAAATTTACATGGTACAGCCACAAGGTTTTGTATAAGATCCAGCTTTTGTGTGTAAATTAAAACGATCCATTTATGGACTTAAACAAGCAGCAAGATGCTGGAATAAGAAATTAGACAGTGCTCTACAAAGCCTAGGTTTTAAACAGAGCAAGGCTGATCACTGTTTGTATATTTGCCACAATGAATCAGGTGTAATATATCTGCTAGTGTATGTGGATGATTTATTGGTGATTTCTGATACAGAAAGTTAGCAGATTTGTTTACTAAACCACTGAGTATGGTAAAACACAAAGTTACTCTCAGCATTGGGTTTTTTGTGAAACAATTAACAAGAAAAACGATGCAGCGAGAGGGGGCTGTTAGTGTATGAACTAGAACTAAAAGAACTAGCTGTGTCGTTTTATTGTTAAAGTGCTGTGGCCTTTAATTTTGTAATGTTTCCAGACAG
The DNA here is from genome assembly GCA_021292165.1 of Shinisaurus crocodilurus. Taxonomy (NCBI): domain Eukaryota; kingdom Metazoa; phylum Chordata; class Lepidosauria; order Squamata; family Shinisauridae; genus Shinisaurus; species Shinisaurus crocodilurus. The sequence goes on from JAHFWL010000337.1 coordinate 46,881, forward strand.
AAAGAGCCAGCCTTGCCAGGTGTGAGGATTGTCACGTATTGCAATTAAGCTGATAACAAGCGGCCAGGCTGCAGCATATGAACTTTTTCTGGTCTAATGATGTAATACTGCTCAGACCAAAAGAGACCTCTAGCACAATGCCAATAGTGTTCGCTGGCACAATGGGAGTTCCAGGGAATCCTGTGGCACCAACTAAAACTATTGGCATTGTGCTAGAGGTCCCTTACACTAGCACAATTTAATTTATATCAGTGCTCCTGATAGTGCCCAGTGGGACTTAAGTTAGTCATAGCCAACATAAATCCCACTGATTTTGATGAGTCTACACTAAGCGTGAATCTGGGTCCAATCCTTTGTTTTTAGATAATGCGTGCACCATCTCAGAAGAGGCAACCCCTCCTGCATTAGGTCCTATTCAGGTGTTAAGTTTCTGCATTTAATGCAGGTGTAGACCCTCTAGCTGTTCCCATCATCCCTGCCCATTGGCCAGGCTGGCTGCTGGGGCTGATGTGAGTTGCAGTCCAATGACATCTGGAGGGCCACAGTTTTCCCATGCCTGCTTTAATAAATTGTGTGTGTGTGTGTGTGTGTGTGTGTGTGTGCACGCGCACACGCACACGTTTATATAACTATATATATAACTACTGGCAGCATTTATTCCCATTATATTTCCTTAACACCTGCATCCTTCTAGTGCTACTTTCCTGAACACATAACCATTATATTCAGAACAACTGAGATAAGCCAATTTCACCACTGCAAGAGCTGTCAGAGTTGCCTAGGAAGTGTGGCGTAGTGGTGAGAGTGTTGGACTGGGACTCAGGAGATCTGGGTTCTAGTCCCCACTCGGCCATGAAACTCACTGGGTGACTTTGGGCCAGTCACTGACTCTCAGCCTAACCTACCTCACAGGGTTGTTGTGAGGATAAAATGGAGAGGAGGAGGAGGACTATGTAAGCTGCCTTGGGTTCCTTGAAGGAAAAAAAGGTGGGGTATAAATATAATAAATAAATAACTATATTTAATTGTGGAGGAAGGGGGGGCTGGCTGACCCGCCACACCCCCACCCTTTCCTACCCAAAGGACCCAAGACCCCCAGAGATCTCAAGGTACCAGATTGCCAGCCTCAGCTGTCTGCAATCCTACTTGAATCTCTGTTCAGGGACTTGCCTTTGTCTATAACCTGGATTTAGATACTGAACCAAGCAGAGCAATCCACAAACACCATGTGGGGTAAAACCAAGAAAGGTTTATTCTGGTATCATTTTACAACAACCAATAGGGAAAATGAGAGAAGCACAAAATAGAGAGACACTTTGGTACAAAGTAAAGCTGCAAAATAACAAAACCTGATTCCTTAATATCTCCCAGGCACACAACTCTGTTACCTGGGGGTCAGTTCTCTTCAAGGGTTAGATCCAGCACAGCCTGGACCTCTGCCTGGCTTGCTGCCATTGCTCCACAGCCAGCAACCACGCGACGAACAAAGACAAAAACCCACACGTTGGGAAATATACCTTCCCCCCCTCCCCTCTTTTCTGTAGCTTTGCTGCTTCTTAGCCAATCAGGATGCACTTCACCTGGCCAGACAGGCGTGTGCGTGTGCGTGTGCGTGTGCGTGTGCGTGTGCGAACCCCCAAAGGCTCCTTCCTTCACATACTTCACACACACACACACACACACACACACACACAAAGATAACACAGGAAAATTAATCTCTTGCCCTGAAGGATTATAGCTTTCTTGCCCTGCTTTGGAAGAACTGCTCCCTGCCACAGGGAGATGATCAGTTCTGTGGTTTTATTCATCCATTAATCCCTTCTTAACTAAAACTCTCAGTTTTGCTGATTTCCAGCAGATTTATGATCAGAACTGAGATTATTCCACTAGGGCTATGCGTATCTTTTTAAACAGGTAGGACTTTTGCTGTGCTCTGGATAGAATTAGGAAACTTTGAAAGGAAAATACATAAGATTAATCCAATGGTGTTATCAAAATCTTAGCAGAAGTACCAGATATGCTACATTGATCCACCTCCATCTCCCCAGTTTAAGATTTGCATTACATCCTGACTAAAAAACAGTGACCCCCATGTTTTTATGTGCCATCTGCCAGCAGTCCAAAGATACGCTGCTGCTATGCCAGCAGAACAACTACCAAATCCTATGTCCACCCAGCTCAGGAGTTGGGGGGTGTGTGGAAATACACACACACACACACACACACACACACACAAACCTGGCTGAAAAATGACGGGGACACGCACAACATCCCTAGAAACATTGGCACAGCCCACCAGTCAGAAACTATGGACATGGAGGGAACCCAATGAACTCGCAATGGGGCTGTTTGCATGACACAACAGCTCACTGTGGTCTGTTTTATCCCATGGTCTGTTTTAGGGTTATGCGGGGGTTGTTGTTTAACCCTCGCATAACCCACACTCTCCGGGTTCACACTATACAACAGCCCCTAAGTGGGGGCTGCATATTCAAAATGGTGGCTGCATGCACCCCACACATGCTGCAGCCTCACTATGGGTTAAATAACCCACAACGAGCCATGGGGTGGCGTCCAAACCTGGTTACTACTCATTTGGGCACATCCCCCAGCAAACACTACCACAGCACAACACATGCAATAATCCCATAATGTCCCCATTCCGTTTCTGGTTTTGTTTCTCCTCCCCTCCCCCCCTAGGCTGAGCACTTCTATCGGGTGCACAAACTTTTGTGCCCTGAGAGCCATGTCGGGTGTTAGCTGGGGAGTCCAGGGGGCCACACATGCACATACTCACATACCCATACTCCTCCACCTCCCCATCCCACCAACTGCCATTAACGGTGGTAAAGCAACCATCCTGGCAGTGATCATGATGGTGGTGGTGGCAGCAACTAGAGATCTTGGGAGCCGCCTGTCCTGTGGACCCCCAACTTGTGCACCCCTGACTTAGAGGATACAATGGCCATTCCAATGACATAGTTGCAGTGTATCCCTTCCCTACCAGGAATAGTTGGTGTATAGTGGGCTTCCCATGCTGGGTGGGAATGATGGGACTTGTATTCCAACACATCTGGAAGACAACGGGTTGGGAAAGGCTGGTGTATAGGATTGCTGTGCCTAGCATACACTTCAGGGGCCGGAGGTGAGCGGGGGAGGCACCACGAGGCTGTTTGCGGGGCCCAGAAGGGTGCCGCAGACGACTTGTGCCCCCCACACGTGGGCAGACCATGGTGGAGCCGGCAGCCCCCGCGCTGCGCCACGGTCCTCCCAGCACTAGAGGGCGGCAGCCCGGGAGGTCCAGCGGCTGCAGCGCGCCGGCTGCCCTTGCTGCGTTGCTGCGAGTACAGTCATGCAGGCAGCTGCGGGGCTGTGGCCAGCCCTGGCCAGTGGCGGTGCCTTGCCCAGTCGCTGCACGCCCTGCGCACCGGCATCCTCTGCTTGGCCATTCGCGGCCACAGCTCTGGCTGCTGCCTCTGTGTGGCCATGGGAGGCCCACGCGGGGGGGGCGCCCGCTGTCCGCATGGCGGGCACACGCGGTAGGGGCTTACCCTGCTACCGCCCATGGTGGATTTCGGCACTTCCAGCGCATGGCCGTCCCGCGGGGGTGTGCCGGGCTGCCGTTCACATGACACGGGAACTGCGGGGGGGTGGCCTCTCCCCCACGGTTCCCGTGTTGTGTGAACTGGCCCCAGGAAAAATATTGTTCAAGCTTTTCTCATACTTGAGGGCTGAAAATCATACATTATTTCATAGATTTCATAGATCATAGAGTTGGAAGGAGCCTACAAGGCTATCGAGTCCAACCCCCTGCTCAATGCAGGCAACTAGAGGAGGGGGTCTCCCATCCAAGTAATAACCGGGCCTGACCCTGCTTAGCTTTCCATGCTCAGACAAGCTGAGCCAGCGTAAGCCACAGGTCTGTATTGGTGTTCATATTTGTGCCAGCCATTTAGAGACCCAGACAGGCATGGGCCCACGGTCATAGTCTCTCAAGACAGAAACTTTGACTACCACAGTACCAAGATCCCAGGGTAGAGGCAGAAACTGTAACTAGCTCCTAAACAACAAGGGTAAACAACAGCACAATATTTATCTTGTATAATTGGAAGTATTTCCTACTGAGTTTTATAGCACTTACTAGGGATGTGCTGACACTGGAAAGTCAGCTCGTTTAAGTTTGACAGACTTCCTGCCTGCTTCCAACCTGATGATTGGAAATGGGCCGTATAGGCGGCTTTTCTGCAGACTTCCGTCTCTAAGACAGGCTGCCGTTTATCGCTCCCCCCCTTTTCTTTTTTGAAACGCTGAGGAAATTTGCGCAAATACCGCAATTTGTATAACTTTATGAAATTTGTGTAACTTTACACAAATTGCGTAAATCACAGTATTTTGCATGTTTTTGCGCAAATCAGCACCTGAAAAGCATGTGGATCTAGTGCGATTTGCGTAAAATTGGTGGATTTCTACAAAGTGCACTAGATCCATGTGCTTTTCAGGTGCAGATTTGCGCAAAACATGCAAAAATACCATGATACTTTCCATTTGCATAAAGTTACGCAAACTGCAGCGCATCTTAGAGATGGAAGTCCGTGAGCTGGCTTGACTCTCATCATAGCGAGTCGAACCAGCTCAGGGCTGGCAAACCAGAATCTGTGGGGCTGAATTGTGCAAATCCATCAGATTTTCACCCACATATCTGATTCCTCACACATCCAGGTAACTATGCACAGAGTGAAGCCTCGCTTTCACATAGAGATTTTTCTGGATTTCTGGTGTGCTCATTGATGGCGCAAAATATACAAGTACCATAGTGCGCATACAAGACCCACCCAGATTTTTAAATTTTTTTAAAGCTAATCTGATATTTTATTGTTATTTCATTGTTTTATAAGCCACCTTGAGGGTGAAATAGTGGGATTTTTAAAAATGAAAATTACTTAATTCAGCATCTGTCCACATAGCAAATGTGAGGAAATGCAGGCCATGTATAGGTTGTACAAGTCACAGAGGGCAAATAGCAATATGGGCTTAAAAACCCATATGGATGCAAGAAAATACTGTGCTACATCATACATATTTTTCAGGGATATTATTACCTTCTGTGAGGTAATTGCACATAAAGGAGCTTCTGGATATTATATTTCTATTGCTCTAGTTCCTGTCACCCATTTCTGCTTCAGCAGCCAATGTCCAAGCTATCTACTTACCCATTGTTACTGGTATTATCTATAGGGTTTCAGAATATATGTATTGTGGAGATACATACATATATATATATATATATATATAAGCTTTTTTTACCCGGCGTTGCACAGGTTGTCATTTTCCTATAGGCACTATTTGTTCGAAATTCCTTAAGGGAATTTGCCCCCCCAGGGACTACCCAACAATGAAATCCCTGTTCCCCCTCCCTCTCGGGACTACACAACAATGAAATCCCAGCTCCCCACCCCACCCCCGTGTAGTCCCCGGCTGCAGTTCATATGAATATTCTTTTTGGCGTAGGAGAGATTTGCATTTCTGCTCCTGATTGGGCCCTGTGGCAGTTCATACAAACATTCTGTTTTGACGTAGGAGAGATTTGCATAACCCCTCCTGAATGGCCCCTGTGAACATTCCAAGTGACGCCATTGGCTCTCATCTATTTTGGGCCATACAGACGCAGCGAGGGTTTTTCGGAGATTTAAACCCACCAGTCTTTGTCCTTGGGTGATGGAGAGTATGCGTGCCAAGTTTGGGGTAGATCCGTCAAAACGTGATGGAGCCTATGTGATGACGCCCCACACACAGCAGTCATTCATTAGTCAGTCATTTAAAAAGTTTCCCTCCCTTTAGAGAACATTCTAAATGGTCTAGGGGAGATTTGCATACCCACTCCTATTGGCCTCTGCAGAAATTCATACGAACATTCTAAGTGTTGTATGGGCTATTTGCATAACTACTCCTATTGGCTCCTGCAGCAATTATGAGGTGAGGCCAATTTGCATAACTGCTCCCCTGTTATTTTGCCCATAGGAGATATGAGAGTGGGGCAATTTCCCCCCCTTTTTCACCCCCTTAGGGATGGAATTTCCAAAAATCCTTCCTTAGTGGGTTTCTACATCATAAAAACTATGTTCCTTCAAAATTTCACATTCCTAGATTAAACGGTTTGAGCTGGGCGTTGATGAGTCAGTCAGTCAGGACTTCTTTTATATATAGATAAAAATTAGAGATAGGGAGAGGGAGAATTAATTCATTTCCTGTGATAACTTTTAGGAAATTCTGTTTGGTTTCATATCCTGCACTTCTGAGTATTTCATCCATTCAAGGAAGAAGATGGGAAGCAGCTGCTACAGTTTCCTTAGCAACAAGCTAACTTACTCTAATTTTGTTCATTCGTGACTAGATTTTTCAGCTTTTGAAATAGTATGTAGTAATGGTCTCTTGACAAGAGAATATTGTTGAGAGATGCTATTTATCTTTACTAGAGAGGCAAATGGGCAACCTTGTCGCCTCATTTTGGGCTGTAGTTCAGCAAAGTGCTGAGGGGAATCAGCTGTTCCTGCTATAGATAGAGAGAGGAATAGGGAAGCCTGGTGCTATCACCCATCCCCATCATCATCATCATCATATATACCACTTCTCATTGAATGATGCCAGCTATTCATGTCTCACAGGGAGCTGACTTGGCCCATGTTTCTTAGCCTCCCCTTTCTCAGAGCTTTTCTACACAAGGCATTTATTGTGCACTTGTCATTCCTTACTCATGGTTGTTTATGGGTTCTTTAGACAATGTCATGACCCTCTAGTTTCGCATCTGTTTTTTAAGAGCACTTTTTAAGAGCACTTTCCTGGTTTATTTTAGAGCAGGGAAAATGGGATATATTTTCTAAAAATGAAAGAAAACATATTTTCCTACTTGTGTAATTGCATTATTTCACTATCACACAGCACCACCTAGAGGATATGTAGAGGAAAAGCAGGAAAGGAAAAGCTCTTTGTGTGGAGCTTGGATCTCAATTCTGCAACAAAGCTAAGAGTCGATACAACGAATTAACAGCCTCGTGTAGAAAAGCTATTAGTGTATTTGAGTGGTTAATTCAAAGCATTTTTTTATATTAATCTCTCTAAGCCCACTTTAGGTGTTCAAATGAAAGCTTGTCGAGGGGGATTGTGGTGGATCTGTTAAGACCCACACTGTTGTATTAAGGTAAAGCAAATTGAACTGTGCTAAACTTTCATTACAATCAAAGCACTAAAAAGCATAACCTGGATATTTTAGTTTTATTGGCAGAACAATCCTATACTTGAGTTCTGCCAGCTGAGATGCTATCATCATAGGATTTGGACGAAACCCCACTGCCCTGGTGGAATGCAATGGATGCCACTGGCATGTACTATAAGTTTGATGATAAAAAAAATTTTGCAGATTAAGACCAGAGTAAAGGCTATCTCATGTTGGCTCAATTTCCCCAAAGCCTAGAAACTAAGGCTGATGCCTTAACAGACATGCCCCATGATCAGTAATAATGTTGTGCAATGTTACAACTTGAGCTTGCTTACAACTTTTCATGCACCCATGCTTTTCCTGGGCCTTTAAGGCCCAAATCCAGATGGGGACGACGGAGTGCCTGGGAATAGCAAAGATGGCCCATGCTGCCCTGGCAGAGGCGTAGCGTGGGGGGTGCAGGGGGGCCCGGCCGCACCGGGCGCAACATCTGGGGGGCGCGCGCTCGCACTCGCAGCTCTCTGCCCCTGCCTGGCTCACTCACTCTCTCTGCAGCCTTCATGGGATCTGTAGCCCCGCCTCCTCCTCCCGGGATTAACCGCCTCGCCGGAGCTGCAGCAGGAGGGGGAGAAGACGACGAGGAGGAGGAAGGAATCCTTCCTCCTCCTCGTCGTCTTCTCCCCCTCCTGCTGCTGGAAGGAAGGAAGGCGGGAGGAGGACGCCGCCGCCAGCCGCGTAAGTGGCAACTTTGCTGCCGCCCCGCCCGGACTGCTTTGCATGGGGCTGGCCCTGCCCGGCCCCCCGCCTGGATCGGGTCCCCCAGCAAACTTTGTGTCGCTCGCCGCGCAGGTGCCTCGGGCCGGACGCGGGCAGGAGGGGAAGGCGCCCCGCCAGGCGGCGGCGGCAGCGGAGGCGACGCTGCCCGGGCTGGGCGCGTTTCAGCGGCGCGGCGCGGGCGCGGCGTGGCGGAGAGTCCGGCGGGTGGACGGGCTGCTGCCTGCCTCGCCTCGCCCTGGCAGGCAGGAGTGCCTCGACGCCCGGCTCGGCTCAGCAGAGGGCAGATTGATCGGCCCATCTGCATAATCGATAGGGCAGCGAAGACGGTGGCCGGGAAATGGCTGCGATGCCCGCCCGCCCGCCGCCGCCGCTGCCGCCGCCGCCGCCGCTCCCCTCAGCCGGCCTTCTCGCCACGCTGCGCGGGGAGCGAGCCTCTGCCCCGGAGGAGGCGCCCCGGCACGCTGCCTGCCAACATGTCACTGGCGCCCGGAGCCCCCCGGCACCCTCCTTCTGCCTAGGTAGGGGGCACCCGGAGAGTTGCAAACAGGAGCCCCCCCCCCCTCGGCCCACTTGCCTGGTTGGCTTAGTGCTGAGTCGTCCTGTGCTTATCTAAATATTTGCAAAAGCGCCTTTTTTTTTTTTAAATTGCTCGGAGCAAACCGAGTCGTGTCCTTTGGGGGGGGGAGAAAATGTCCGGGGGTTGCGGCGATTGGTGCCAAGTGCGTCTTTCGCCCAGACCTTCGCCGTTGGGTCCTGCGAAGCGCCGGGCCGAAGCGCCCGTGGAAGCCGCCTTCCAGCTCGCCTTGGCCACCGGGTCTTGCCTTTGGGCCCATCTAGTGGAAGAGACTCGAGTGCTAAAATCCACGGGTTAGGGGGCGCAAATTACTTGCCTTGCCCCGGGTGCTGACAACCCACGCTACGCCACTGTGCCCTGGTCTTGAAAGGCACATCCCCTCAACAAACCTGAATAAACTACATCAGTAGTTTTCACCAGAATTTGAAAGAAACAGATGACCTGCTGAGCTGCAGCTTGGAGTAAAAAGTACACTTTCCAGCCATCTCTAAGCTGTATGTGGGGCCATTTTCTACTGGATCACTTTGAAATTTTGTAGAGCTCCTTGGGTAGTTCATGGATGCCAAAAGTTCAAGTTATTAGCTAAACAGGTATCATTTTTATAAGCAGTAGAATTTTGAGGCTTATCATGGCAGAACTTTTTTTGGCAAAGTCCCTTTAATACCAGCAGAACACGATAAGCTGGCAGAGGAGTTCTGCTGGGTAAAGATATGCCACTAAGGCTGATGGAGTGGCGGCCACTCTGGTAATATTATGCAAGTTGTGCGTATATAGTGTATAGTGTATATATATAGCCAGTGTGGCATAGTGGTTAGAGTGTTGGACTGGGACGCAGGAGATCCAGGTTCTAGTCCCCGCTCAGCCATGAAGCTCACTGGGTGACTTTGGGCCAGTCACTGACTCCCAGCCTATCCCACCTCACAGGGTTGTTGTGAGGATAAAATGGAGGAGTGGAGGAAGATCATGTAAGCCGCCTAGGGTTCCTTGCAGGAAAAAAGGTGGGGTATAAATATAATAAATAAATAAATAAATGCAGGTAGTGTGCTGGGGTGTGTCTTCATCATGGTGAGTTCATTCACTCCCTCCTTGTGTGGGTGTTGCTGCTGGCACAGTCCCTGATTGGTGGGCTGGGCTGGGCTGTGACTGTTTCCAGGGTCGCTGGGGAGCGTGTCTACTGTTTTAATGTCATTTTTGGATTTTCTGTGTTGTATTTTTTCCTCTCTTGGGTTGAGTCGGTATGGAATATAACGGCTGTTCCATTGGCATAGCAGTGGCGTATATCCACCCTCAGCATAACTAGGGTATAGGATTTCTCTGTTATTGATATCTACTTTTCTATTTAAAAAGAGCAAAACAAAACTAAAATAAACAACATCATCTTGGATATTAGAGAAAATATGGACTCAATTTCATTTTTTGTGTTTTTATTAGATTCATTTTTGCCCCAGAACCATTAGCACTCTTCCTTAAGCATTCTAAAATAGTGTGGTTTTGGACTGGGACTTGGGAGATCCGGGTTCTAGTCCCCACGCAGCCATAGAGCTCAATGGGTGAGTTTGAGCTAGTCACTGACTCTCAGTCTAACCCAGTGCTTTTTTTCTGGAGAAAAGGGTACCGGAACTCTTGGATTACATTTCCTCGGGAGTAGATGGCGATTAAATTGTAATGCAATTAATAGAAGAAAAGGTGCTGGAACTCAGTTCCGGTGAGTTCCACCAGAAAAAAAGCCCTGGTCTAACCTATCTCACAGAATTCTTGTGAGGATAAAATGGAGAGGAGGATCATGTAGGCCACCTTGGGTTCCTTGGAGGAAAAATGGCAGGATATAAATGTAATAATAATTAAATGTAATAACAAATACATTAAAAATAAATCTTATTCTGGTATCTTGTGCTTTCCAGAGTCTTATAAGACTCCTGCTATCTAAACAGCCTACATGACAAGCTTTATTTCATTACCTATTGTTGCCTATCCGTAGTAGAAGATATTAAGCGTGCAATCCCTTGCATGTTTAGATAGAAAAAGTCCTAAATGCCTAGCACTCCACAGCCAGCATGGCTGGCTGGGGAATGCTGGGAGTTGTGGGATTTTTTTCTGTCTAAACATGCATAGCATTATGCCCTATGAGATCACAAGTTGAAATAATTCTAATTCTAACAGATGTACACAGCCTGCTTGACGCATGTTGTAATCTTTCACTGTAATTTTCACCTCTGACCTCTTAGTCTTCCTCTTAAGTGACAAACAAATTTGCCAACAGAAAAAGATAAGCTGACAGAACCCCTATTTCGGTGCAGCTCCTAATCCATTGCAGGTTTTATTTGAAGCTTTATAGAAGCTATCCGTGGTGCTGAACTCCATCCCCCAAATACCTATGAAGATCCAAATAAAACCTGCAATCAATTAGGAGCCCCATTGCAATAGGAGTTACCAGCCTCCACTGTATATTGTTTTAGAGATCCTGACAGAGGAAGGATAAAAATGTTATTCCCAGATGATGGCTTGGATTTATGGAAGCTTATACAATCCATTGTTCAAATATGCTGACTAGTTAGTAATTTCCCCCACCTTAGAGTATAAATATGACAGTCAGTCTAAAGAGAAATTTAGGAGGCTTTGACACGGAAGTCTTTTGCTTCACCTCACCTCTTTTCCTTTGGGACAGCTCAGAAAAAATATTTGTGTAATATTATTTATTTAAGTAAAGCAAGTTCCTTAAGAATCCTTAGAAATCTTTGGAAATGTGTTTTTGCTTGCCACAATTACCGCTACTGTAGTTGTATGTGTGTTCTATTTACGGTAATCCTATTTATTTCTGAAAAAAATTATACCGCTTTTCATTTATATAAAAATAACCACCAACAAAGTGGTTCACAAAATGAAATGATAAAATTCAATAAAACTAATCCATAAAACAGTAATAAAACATCTCATTAAACCAATCAATAGTAGCTGGGAATGCTAGCAGTCAGGAAAACACCCAGGCAAACAGATGTGTCTTACGTTGCCGGCGGAAACACCCTACACTAGGAGCCTGCCTGCTCTCAATGGGGAGATCATTCCACATGCTGGATGCCACAATGGAGAAGGCCTTTCCCCACACCATGGCCAAATGGATATCATTAGCCTGTAGTATGGTAAGCAAGGCCTCCCCCTCAGAATATAGATACCAGGGAAGCCTATATGGGACAAAGCAGTCTTTTAGGTAACCTGGTCCTGAGCTGTTTAGGGCTTTATAAACCAGGGATGTTGAAGAGTCCTTGGTCTTGAGTCACGAGTCGAGTCACGAGTCTTTGGACCCGAGTCTCGAGTCTGAGTCCGAGTCCTTGGTCCAAAATGGTGACTCACGAATCACGAGTCACTCCCAAAGCTGACTCCACGAGTCCCTATTAAAATCAATGGGGTTTTTTCCCAACAAAATAAGGCTACTTCAGATGTGTGGCTTAAATAAATTCTAGGCACAAGTGTGCCTTTTTATTTCAAAACTCTGCAACTGATTTTGGCAAGAACAGACCGGGCAGACAAACCCAAAATAACCAGACAGGCAGAGGAGGCTGGGAACCCCAAACAGACAGGCAGAGGCAGCCAACCCCAAAATGTCTGAAAGGCTGCATTTTAGAAAAATGATTTTAAAAAATAAACTTGCTGTACTTCCTAAAACCTATCCATGTTGCATTTGAGGAACACAATTTTGGAACACGAGTCCTTGGTCTCGAGTCCTGAGTCGAGTCTCGAGTCCCATTAAAAATATTGGGACTCGAGTCTGACTCGAGTCAGAGGGGGGACTCAGTCCGACTCACGAGTCGAGTCCTGGAGTCCGAGTCCCCATCCCTGTTATAAACTAGTAACATCATGAACATGGCTCAGTATAGTAGCTCATTGGCAGCCAGTACACAGTTTTCGGCATAGGACTCATATGTGCATGGTAGGAAACTGCACTGAACAATCTAGCTGCTACATTCTGTGCTAGCTGCAGCTCCCAAACCAATCTCAAGGGCAGCCTCATATAAAGTGCATTATTGTGGAGAGAAAGCCTGACCAAACACACACACACACACACACCCAGTCACCTGCATAATATCTGCCCAAGGCAGAAGAGCTCAGTCCCAGGCACACATTTACAGCTAGACAGTTTTCGCCAAGCACCCTCAGTAAGTTGCCAAGTCCGGGACACATTGGCTTCAATGGTCTTCCCCCAAGCATTCTCAAGGGGCTGTCAAGTGCCCTCAATCATAGATTCATAGATCATAGAGTTGGAAGGGTTACCCTTACCCTACAAGCACCCGTGAGGAGCCATGGGCAAAGTGGCACTGAAGAACCTCAGCACCTCTCCCACCTGGCCAGACCGGTTTGTCCTGTCAACATAGGGAGGGGTCAGGAAATGAGAGGGGGGTGAGTGAGGGAGTAAAAGCAACAGCCCAGGCTCCGTTGAGGTTGTTGGGAACAAGGTGCGAGACAGCATGGAGCGGGTCATCGGCTCAGGCCAACCCGGACCCTCAACCCCCAAGCAGACCGCCTGGGTACTTTGTCATAAGTCCGCCTGAGTTACTAGTGTTAGACTAGGGTAGATTCTTCAGTGTTAGATGAGCATAGCATAGGTTCTTTTTTGTTTGATAGTTCTGCCTGTGCGTAGTAAGTTCTATCTCCTTTTGTGGATTGTATTCCCTGACTAAATTGATTTGTTTACTATAACTTCCCTTATCTCCCTGACCTGATTCGCTCAATTAACTCTGTAAATAAACCACTTTCACTTTTGACTGAGGCTGAGCTGTAGTTTCATTCTGACTTGGTGCCTGATCCAGTGCGTTCGACCTGATTTGACCCAGGGTGCACAAACGGGAGCTTTGAGCTGTCAAATTAACCACTTAGCTCCCAAATTCACAGGAAAGGACTGGCGGCGGTCCTTTACCATTATAATAGTCCAACCTTGAGGTTGCCAGTGAATGGATCACTATGGCCAGACTATCCCTCTCCAGGAATGGTTGTAACTGCCATACCAGCTGAAGCTAGTAATAGGTGCTCTTTGCTACCAAGGATGCTTGGGCCTCCAGTGACAGAGAATAATCCAAGTACACCCCCAGACTACATACCTGTCCCTGTAGGGGGAGTGTAGTCCCATTCAGGACAGGTAAACTATCCAGCTCCCAGACTGAGGAACCATTCACCCACAGAGCCTCTTCTTACCAGGATTCATTTTCAGTTGGTTGGCCCTCATCCAGCCCACCACTGCATCCAAGCAGCAGTCCAGGTCATGCACAGCCACATCCAACTCAGTTGTAACAGAAAAATAGAACTTGGTGTCATCCTCATACTGATGACACTTCACCCTAAATCCATTAATGACAGCACCCAATGGCTTCGTATAATGTTAAAAAGCATTGCTGACAGGATCGTGCTCTGTGGTACCCCACAGCACAATTGCCATGGGGCTGAAACACAATCCCCCAATGCTACTGGTTTGCAACCAATGCAGCAGGTAGGAGCGGAACCACTGTGATACCCTACTCCAACCTCATGGAGCTGGTCCAGAATTCTAAAGATTAATATTCAATTGAAACCAGAGGCCTTCCTTTTGGGAATAATGGATAGTCAGCTGGAAAGAAGTCACGGAACTTTATTCTTGTACATGACAGGGATGTTGAAGAGTCCTTGGTCCCGAGTCCCGAGTCGAGTCCCGAGTCTTTGGACCCGAGTCTAGAGTCGAGTCTAGAGTCTGAGGTCCAAAATGGTGACTCGAGTCGAGTCCCGAGTCCCTCCCAAAGCGGCGGCCCATGGAGGGAGCAGGAGGGTCTCCGCGAGAGGAAGAAGAGCTGCCCTTCCTCCCGCGGAGACCCTCCTGCTCCCTCCATGGGCCGCTGCCGCCCTCACCTCCACCTCCGCCGCCCTCACCTCACCGTTGCCACAGCAACCCCGCCAAAAACAGAGCGACGGCACTGGCGGCGTGACGCGGCGTGCGATGGCGACGGCGACGGCAGCGAGGTCGACGGCGACGGCGGCGGTGGAGGAGGAGGAGGAGGAGGAGGTGAGGGCGGCGGCAGAGGCGAGAGCGGCGGCGGAGGCGGAGGCGGAGGCGGAGGCGGAGGAGTCCTTGGGCTCGAGTCCCGAGTCGAGTTTCAAGTCCCACATAAATTATTGGGACTCGAGTGAGACTCGAGTCAGAGGGGGGACTCAGTCGGACTCACGAGTCGAGTCCCCGAGTCCGAGTCCCCATCCGTGGTACATGACGACAACAGCAGCAAGACTACTATATATGCACAAAAATGGAAAGGCCCAGCATTGCCTACAATAGAAGAATGGTTGGTCAAGATGTTGGAGCTGGCAGAGATGGCCAAACTTACATCATTAATTAGAGAAAAGACAACATCTATGTTTACTGCTGAGTGGAAACCTCTAATGGACTTTTTGCAGGGATTAGAAAAAAAATTATTTGTTTATTTGTGGTTTTGTGGATTAATTAGATAAATTTGGGACAATAGGGAAAAAAGAACTTTTCTTTTTTTATTACCGAGTAAGAGAAATTATTATTACTTATATTTGCGGTAGGAAAAATCAGAAGTCCATTTTAGTTTTGTTAATTGTTATATGTTTTGTGTTGTTTGTTGCTTTCTTTTATGGAAATAAAAAGCTTTTAAAAAGAAAGAAAGTAGTACATCAATCGCATTGTGTTCTTAAAGCTAATTTTGCATAAGAATGCACCCTAAAGCTTTAGTACGTGCACCTTGTATATGTGCTAAAGAGTAACATGAAGTAGCCCAAGAACTTCACTGAGAAAAATCTACCCGGTATATTGTTTTGTGGAAGACCTGGTCTTAGGTGGGGGCCTCTATTCTTGGGCAAACCTACCACTATCACCAAATGTGGAAGATCACCCCTCAGGACTGGACAATCCACTTCACTTCTGCTGCCACCATTAAACTAACCCCTTTATTTAACATATGCCTTTAAAATACAGAAGTGCTTCAGTACAACTACTTGCCAAAAAATATGCCGTTCCAGAGGAATAATATTCCTAATTTTCCCAAAATGGCAAAATGACAAGGCAAGCAGTTAAAGTTCATGACTAATTACAACCGTACAAGGCTTTCTTCATAATATCATAAGAAATTATCTTACCACAAATGTTCAAGGCCAACCTTTCAGAACAGAAGCAAGCAAGCATGAAGGAGGTAATCAGTGGCTTGTTCAAAAGAATGCCACCAGATAACTTTATATAATGAAATCAAGATCAGCTACTGTGTTTAAAGAGACAGAGTAGTGTTGTAGTTGTTTTAAGTGAAAACCACAAATAATTCCATAAATCAAAGGAATAAAGAGGAAAAGGTGCAAATGATATAAAGGGACATTCAGTGATATCATAGCTAGGATGAATGTAAGATAGATAAATATTCACAGAAAAGGAGCCAGATCCAACTTAACATTTAAGCCCACAGGAGGCATCGATTTCAGTTTGTGGATCCAAAAGGCTTCCCTTTTAGCTAATGCGTCAGTTAAGGAAATATTCTTAAAAGGATTGTGTTGTATATGTTCCAAAGCAAAAATAAAATAAAATCTGAATGAGTCCGAATTATGATATTGCAAAAAATGCATAGTCACTGTGGCTTCCAAATTCTGTGTGCATAGCTTACTTTTATGCTCTGTGAATGTGATCCTTATCCTGAGAGGTCTCTGGAAGTCTGTCCCACATATAACTTGGGACAAGGACTCCTGATTACATATACAAGATGATCTGAGTTGCAGTTGGTGAATGATCTTAAGGTATACTGTTAGTTATATACTGGACTGAGAAACTCTTTAATTTGCAGGGCTTGTGAGCAACACATACAGCATCCACATTTATAATGTCCTAAGGCAGTGATGGCGAACCTATGGCACGGGTGCCACTGCTGGCACGCAGGGACCTCTCTGTGGGCACTCGAGCCATTGGTCGTCAGATCGCGAGAAGACTGTCCCCTTCTGCAAAACACTAATTATCTTGTTCTTTCTCACAGTGTGGAACAGAATGATTTTATTCTAGAATTCCTGTTACAGAATTCTTTTCTACATTGTTATCACATTTGAAAGATTTTGAAGAATGATGCACAGAGCATGGCTTGGATGTAAAGCCCTAACAGTTGACCTGAGTGCTGCATGTGTTGCTCTCAAACTAACGGAGTATGAGCCAAGGTTTGACAAATTATCAGCATGCAAGCAATAGCAAAAACCACATTAATTGTGCAAAAGCATGCCCAATGCAAACTTTTACCTAATGCAGTGTTTGCAGTCCAAGACATAAAGTGTTTAAAATGTGTTAAGCATGTTTAGTTTTCTTGTTTATCTTGCTCATCCTAGTACAGGTTGACTTTTAATTTTACTAATCCGACACCTGTAGAAGCAGGGAAAGGACCCGGAGTAAAGCTTGCCCGATACAATTTCAGTCTGGCATATAATTATATTACAAGTTGAGAATCCCTTATCCAAAAATACATGTGCCTAATTATTTAAAAAGTTTGTATAAATTCCCTTCAGGCTATGTGTACAATGTAGTACTATAATAATTTTTTGAGTTGATTTTTTTTTTCAACAAAAACTGTATCATTGAAAACTCTGTTATTGTTTTTCTTTGAAGACAAAAGAAGTTAATTAATTCGGACAACTGTATGAGTTGTTTTTCTAAAACTAAAACCTTGGTATTCAGGTTTAATTGCAGTGTTGGCACTTTGAAATAAATAAGTTGGTTTTGTGTTGCAGTTTGGGCACTCGGGCTCAAAAAGGTTCGCCATCACTGTCCTAAGGTGTTCTGAGGACAAGACATTCTGTATACTATGTCTGTGTGAACCAGTCTGTCACCCACGTTGGAAGTTCTATGGCATCCCACAAGCAGATACATCGTACAACCTGGTATATGTTCCTGGACCAAATGCTAGCATTTATAAATGACTAGCTTTTTTTTACCCGGCGTTGCATGGGTCGTCATTTTCCTATAGGCACTATTTGTTTGAAATTCCTTAAGGTAGCTGTCCGCTGTTTGGAATCCCTTGGACTCCCAGCTCCCCCGGGACTCACAGCTCCCCCGGGACTGCACAATGAAATCCCAGCTCCCCCGGGACTACCTGCTACCCCCAGAACTACACAATGAAATCCCTGCTTCCCCCATCTGGGACCACACAATGAAATCCCAGTTCTGCCCCCCCCCCCGGGACTGCACAATCAAATCCCTGTTCCCCTCCCCCGGGACCCGGAACTACACAATGAAATCCCTGTTCCCCTCCCCCGGGACCACAGAATGAAATCCCAGCTCCCCCCCCCCGGACCACAGAATGAAATCCCAGTTCTGCCCCCCCCGGGACTGCACAATCAAATCCCTGTTCCCCTCCCCCGGGACCCGGAACTACACAATGAAATCCCTGTTCCCCTCCCCCGGGACCACAGAATGAAATCCCAGCTCCCCCCCCCCCCGGACCACAGAATGAAATCCCAGTTTTCCCCCCCGGGACCACACAACAATGAATTCCCTGCTGCCCCCCCCCACCAGGACCACACAATGAAATCCCTGCTCCCTTTCCCCCGGCACTGCACAATGAAATCCCTGCTGTCCCAGGACTGCACAATGAAATCTCTGTTCCCCTGGGACTACACAGTGAAATCCCTGCTCCCCCCCCCCGGGACCACACAATGAAATCCCTGCTCCTCCCCCCCACGGGACCACACAACAATGAATTCCCTGCTGCTCCCCCCCAGGACCACACAATGAAATCCCTGCTCCCCCCCCCGGGACTACACAATGGCGTTGCATGGGTTGTCATTTTCCTAGTTTGTTCAACACCCCCCCCCCCGTGTAGGCCCTGGCTGCAGTTCATATCAACATTCTGTTTGGATGTAGGATAGATTTGCATATCCGCTCCTGATTGGGCCCGAGGCAGTGCATACCAACATTCTAAATGCCGTTGGAGTGATTTGCATAGCCACTCCTGATTGGCCCCTGCGTGCACTCCAAGTGACGCCATTGGCTCTCATCTATTTTGGCCCGTATAGGCACTGGCGAGGGTTTTTCGGAGATTTGAACCCGCCAGCCTTTGTCCCTGGGTGATGTTGAGTATGCATGCCAAGTTTGGGGCGGATCCGTCCAACCATGTAGGAGCCTATGCGAGGCACGCAAACCCCTGTGCGGACTTACTGGACACACGTACAAACATTCACATTTATATAGTAGATATGTTAATTCTCTGGGAAAGATGGTTAAATTCCAGAGACCAAAGCAGTCTGTCGGTCCTAGCCAGGGCCGGATTTAGATGAAAAGAGGCCCTAGGCTATTCCACTTATGAGGCCCTTTCACCTCCCATTTTTAAGTTTGTAAATTACATGAGAGATAATAAAATACATTATTACTGTGATATATATCAATATGTTAAATGTTGTGATTGGTACTAACCTTTATAAAAAATGTGGCACGGATAATAAATAAAAAAAAGTCGAGAACACTTATTTGGACATTTATTCTCAGCACCATATATAGTACTTGTAACAATAACTAATGAAACATAACACACAACATTTACAAATAAACAAAATTCAAATAATGAAGATCTTTGACTACGAAAATAAAATACGCAATAAAAATTATCATATTTTCTATCAAATTAAATTAAATATATTCAATACATTGAAGATTAAACCAAATTCAATTCAGATAAATTTATTTCATAATAATTCGCATTTAAAGTTTAAGTATGAATTATTATGAATTTTAAGTCTTAAACTAAACCAAAAATGGAACTTTATTCAAACAAAATCCAGATCACAAAAAAGAAAATATCAAATTGTATATCATATTAAATTTTATGTAAATAGTTATTTTATTTAAGAACTGATTCAATCCAAGTATACATTTAAAACGAAATAGATTAGAAGAATTTCTTTCTAAACTTTTTCACACAGAATTCTTCTATAAGTTCATCAAAATCTATTTTTCTGAAGGTCTCATTTTCGATGCACAAAATACTCAATGAAGACAACCTCGTCTGGGTCATTGAGCTTCTTAATTGATTTTTGATATTTTTAAGTCTTGAAAATGACCTTTCTCCAGTACAATTAGTGACTATTAAACTGAGAAACAGCCGTAAGATTGATTCCACATTGGGGAAGGCCACTTGAATATTTTCTTTGAATATTATTTGATACAAGTCTGTATGCGACAATGTGGAATTTTTTGAAGGCTTATGCGTTTGTCTCACATATGTGTGGAAATGAAATAGTTCTTCAGTAAGATTTTGGTTGACATCTTCTGGGTATTGTTGCATTAACAGCTCAACACCTCTTTGAAGTTCTACCTTTGATAATGTAAGATCGGCAAGAAAGGAAAATATTTTCACTACATCATCATAAACAGAAGCTCTTCTTCCTAAATTTGATTCTAGTGCATCTAATATAGGAATAAATGATTTAATCCTAAATTTATCTCTTGAAGAGAGTTCGTCTAAGGCATCAGGGTCAGATGAAATTTCGTAATTCCCTTGCCTTTTACTTCTTACCGTATTATCCTTCTGGCAGTTCTATATTCAGTATTTGGCAATGTGTTTTTTGCTTGTTGCTCAAGTGCATCAAAATCTTCCCTAATTTCACGTAAAATATCCAAAAGTGACCTGTACCAATCTGCACAACTACTAAGTAAAATATTAGGGCTTTGAAGAATTTTATTTACTCTTGAAAAATGTCTCAGTATTCGATTCCAGAAATGGAGCATAAACACGAATTCAAATTCTTCCATCTTCTCTAAAAGATTGTTGGCCCTCAATCTAGTATTGCCCTTTGTATTATTATCTGAATGTAAATAATTGAGTGCATTGGTGATATCATTGTAATTTTCTAAAATAGCTTCTGTAGCTTTTGCGTGTGCCTCCCACCTAGTGTCTGATAAATATTTAGGCACTTTAGAATGAGGTTTCAAATGTGATTTCAGAACTGCCCATCTTTTTGTGGAAGACGAAAAAAAGATATAAACTTCGTTCACAACACCAAAAAAATTAACAGCATCAAGGCAACAATCAACAGCTGAACGACCTACTAAATTTAAAGAGTGACCAGCGCATGGAACAAATCTTGCAAACTTGTTTTTTTCTATAATTTTTTGCTGCATACCATTGTATCTACCAGCCATATTGGCTGCATTATCATAAGACTGTCCTCGGCATTTTCTGAAATCAATTTCAAGTTCAGTAGTGATATAGTTAAATACTAAATCAGCTATGCTTTCCCCTGAGTGATCTTTTAGCTCAAGGAAAGTTAAAAATCTCTCAGTTGACAAACCATCTTCAGGTGACACATATCTAATAATTAAGGTCAACTGATCAGTATGAGATATGTCAGGAGTGGAATCTACTGAAAAGCTAAAATAGCCAGCCTTTTTCACTTCCGCCACAATTGTGTCTTTCACTTTATTTGCCATAAGTTGAATAATTTCCTCACATATAGTTTTAGACAGATATGAAGGTTTTCCTGAGCCGGTATTTCCATATCGATCGATATGATCTCTTAAAAATGGGTCGAATTTTGCTACTAGTTCTAGAAGACCAAAGTAATTGCCGTTATTTGGAGTTCCAAACTTTTCATTGCCTCCTCTGAATGGTAAGCCTCGCTCTGCAAGAGTGCAAATTACAGCGAAAACTCTTTCTATAACGTAACGCCAGTATTGCTGCTCTTTTCTTATTTCTTCCTCTAGCTTTGAAGTTAAAGTTTTCCCTTTTGCTCTTGTTAAGTACGTTAACATATCATTCCTATGATTTCCCTGAATTTTCATGAGTTTGAATGATATCAGGGTTTTTCCAATCATTAAACCCTTCAGAAGTTAATGCTGTTGCAGGAGATGCAATATTTGGAAAGAGTTTACAAACAAAGCAAAAAACGCGGCCTTTTGAGGGAGAGTACACAAGCCATTCTAGGGTATATTTTTCTCCATTGGCTTTTGTTGAATAAAAAATTGCTTTTGTACAAAATCTGGACTGATTCTTATATTCTCGCTTAGAATTTAAAAATGGTCCACAGTGATACTGAACTTGAGAAGGGCCCTTCTCTACCCAATATGATACATCATTTTGCGATAAATTTGTCCACAAGCCAACATCTGTTACAGTAGACATATATTTGACATCACTATCTAAATTTGCAATATCTTGAACTTGGTGTTTCTCATTAGGTGTCTGAAAAAAATTCTGAATATTCGAATTATTTTCTTGTGGCTCGTTTGTATATTCGTGTTCAGTAAGTTGCTCTTGAATTAGTTCCATATTTTCACTTTGTGTTGGTGCAACGGCCGTGTCCTCACATACAACGTGCTGCATTGCTTCCAATTGAGTAGTACTAGTTGACACATGCATGTAAGCAGTAATCGGTATTAGCTTATTTGCCTCATACTCTTGTAGCTTCTTTTTCTTGTGTTTGCAAGCGCCACTTTCAAATCTTTTACTCATTCTTAGATTAGAATCTAGAACAAAATATTTGAGCTATTAATTATTGTGCATAAATAAAAGTTAATTATTATTAATACAAAAATAACATTTTACGTATTTGAACTGTGGTAAGTTTTCTTTTGTTTATCGAAATTTTCGATAAACAATTCATTTTCGAATAATAAATTGAAGTAAAACAAAAACTCATTTCCGTGAATAGCGCGTCTCTTATAATAGTCATTGTCAATGACATAAAGGCCGATGGGGCGTTGTTTGTCAAAAAACCGTATAAATTCGAAGGATGAAAATTTTGCCCTTTATTTTTGGCGGGAAAAAGTCGGATAACTAACAAATCAGAAAATCACTCCAATGCCCAGATAAGACCAACACTTTCTTTTATTTTACACATTTGAATAAATTTTACATTAATTTTGAATTTTTTAATTTTTCAAATTTTTGTACAAATTAAAATTAAAGGCTTTAAAAATACTGTAACAAATATCAAAATAAAAAGGAAATTTCATGAAATTAAACAAATCAAACATTTATTTTAATTAAAATTCTATAAAAATCAATAAACTTATAAAATTAAATTTAATAACTCAGTGAGGGCATTTTTTGAATATTCTCGATTAAGCATTACTTTCACTAATTGCAAAGTCACTTTTTTAAATGTTCGTTGCCTTAATGGAACATTTGCCTTGACATGACACCAATTTCCTTCAATAGTATTTGTATGCACTCCAGTAATTGGGTCTACAAAATACTTTGAATGATTAACTTTGGAATGCTCTTCAAATAATATATTGAGTTGTTCATAGGATACCACTACGCAGGGCTTTTTTTCTCAGAGAAAAGGTGGTAGAACTCACCCCCTCCCCTGGCCACACCCCTACCCACCCCCAGACACCCCCTGCCACCATACCTGCACCCGCCGCCGCCGAAAAAGCCCCGCCGCCGCCGAAGCCCGCTGCCGCCGCCTCGCTGCCTCGCCGCCGCTCACGTCACTGCCGTTGCCGTTTCACCTCGCCGCCACCCGCTCGCAGCCACCGCCGCCGCCATCGCACACCACAGCGCCCCGCGCCGGTCCCATCATCACTTTCGGCGCGGCGGAAGTGATGCGCCGGGCCCCTGCTCCGGCGCGCTTGGCCGCCGCCGCTCTAAACAGAGCTCTAAACAGCTCTGACTGAAAATAGGTGGCGGAACGCCGTTCCGGTGCATTCCGCCAGAAAAAAAGCCCTGCCACTACGGCCTTGGATCCAGGAGAATCTAGTACTACTGACTTGCTACCTTGGGGATAGCTGTCAGCTCCGAACACGAAACACCATACGTCAGACTCACTTAGGCTGGCCAAAGGTCAGCAAGCAGTCCTTGACTTAATGGGCGGACACAACCGTAAAAGCGCATCCTCCAGACATCATTCGCCGTTCCAACCCCCATAGCCATGGGCCGTAGGCTGTGTGCGATTTTCAATCTCTAGGCTGTATAGAGGAGGCCCACTCTATCCAAACCTATACATCCCAGCCACTGAGAGAGCTTTCCCTAGGTTCCACCCATTGACCAGGACCCGGAACCCCTTCCGGCCGGAGTTGCCGCAGCTAGCGTAGTGGAACTGCTCTACTTGCCTATTAGTAGAGACGCATCGCGCTCGCTTTTCTCCAGGTTTGGTGCGTATCCCCGCGCAAAGCGCTGGGGCTGAGTGGGAGATTTCTCCTTATTTTCAGTCCAGTGTTTTGGTGTTCACTGTTTTTAGAATAGTGTTATTTTAATTTTGCTAACAATTTGAATGTAGGCCC
Source organism: Shinisaurus crocodilurus (assembly GCA_021292165.1). Classification (NCBI taxonomy): domain Eukaryota; kingdom Metazoa; phylum Chordata; class Lepidosauria; order Squamata; family Shinisauridae; genus Shinisaurus; species Shinisaurus crocodilurus. The sequence goes on from JAHFWL010000337.1 coordinate 70,662, forward strand.
CTCTTGATCTTGAGGCCCTAGGCTGAAGCCTAGTTAGCCTATAGGAAAATCCGGCCCTGGTCCTAGCCTTGGTTCGGGAATCAAACAGAGACTGTCTGTTAATCCTATTGGCTCTAGATCTAGACAAAGGGTTTCTCTACATGTGGCTTTTAACCCGCCACTTTACTGAGGCTTCTGCTTCTGGATTCTTTGCAGGATTAAGATTGGCTCCTTTACACATGTTTTTTTCTTAGGGTGTGTGTGTCTTTCTCTGCCTTTCTATATGGTCCATTACACAAGCACAAGGTGGTGCTGTGGTATAGTGGAATTGCATAAATACATAAACATTTCATAGAACATTATTTCTAAATAATACTGTACCAGACTTTCTTTGATCTAAAAATTAGCCGCGGAAATGCTTGCAAAGCATGGGAGAGGCCCTGGAGGATGGCGATGTGATGTAAAGCACCTGCAGACTACCATGAGTGAGGAATCACAAGCACACAATAAATGCCTTGTTTAGAACAGCTCAAAGAGATGACACATTTCGGAAAAGCTCTTTGTGTCAATTCCATGGGGAAAAGATCATGTGTACTGTACATGTAGTCAAAAGTACTGTTTCTTTTTAGACATGGAAATCGGCCATAGGGAAGATTAGCTTTCAAATGCCTAGGATGGTTACTAGAGAAATGTAAAATATAATTTTTATCAATAGGCTTAACAAACCCTTCACACAAATGCTGCTGTCACTAACAAACTATAACATCCAAAAATGGAATCTTGACAATTCATGTGGCAAATAAATTTTATGTCCTCATCAATCGAATTGATCCAGGCCACAAAAAAAAAAATGCTTCAGAAGTTTGTACGGACACAATAAAAATATCATCGATGTACTGTCCATAAAATATGAAGTACTTCTTGCAAAGATCGATAGAGGCATTCAAAATAATGGAGTGTTCTAATGCTGTCATCAAAAGATGGCAATACTGGGGGAGGCCATGCTGCCCACAGCAACAGTTTTTGTAAGAAAAACTGAGCATCAAACCAAAAATAATTCTTTTCCAGAACAATGCCCAATAAATCTAACAGAAAATGGGTGTTAGGATTGTCTATAGGATGAGAATTCAGTATGTCTTCCACAGTGGATCTAGCTCCCTCATGGGGTATTGAGGTATACAATGAATTAATATCCAAAGCAATCAAATCCATGGTAGCTTCCAAACTGAACCCCTCAACTTGTCGAATGAAATATCCAGTGTCTTTAATACAGGCAGTCCCTGAGTTAAGTACATCCGACTTACAGATGACCCATACTTAAGAACGGACTTCCAGCCCCCCCGGCGCTACATAATTTACGTAGCGTACATAGCATAGTATACTACGCAATTTGCGTAAATTACACAATTTGCGTAAATGCTGATGATCCCCCCCCCATAGAACACTATGGTGATCCGACTTACATACAAATTCAACTTAAGGACATTCTTAGGAACGGAACTCATTCATAACATGGGGACTGCCTGTATACAAATTTGACAATGCAGCAGGTAGGAGAAAAGAATGCACATACTAGGCTAATGGTTCTAGCAACAAGCCCAATCCAGAAACAATCAGTCTGCCTTGAGGCGGAGAGCCCTCTTTATGGATTTGAGGAAGAATGTAGAACACAGGTGTCCTAGGGCAGTGCAGTCTTTCATGAGAAATGTAGCTGTACTAACATCTATATAGCCCAAAGCTAATGCCTTCTGTACCACAGTCTTAATGACGTATTGAATGTCAGTGGTGGGATCTTTGCTAAGAGGTTGATAATTGGTAACATCGCCTAGCTGGCATTGTACTTCTTGGCAATAATGTTTTTTGTGGAATTTTATTTTTTATTTTATTTATTTATTATATTTATACCCCGCCTTTTTTCCTCCAAAGAACCCAAGGGGGCTTACATAATCCTCCTCCTCTCCATTTTATCCTCACAACAACCCTGTGAGGTAGGTTAGGCTGAGCGTAAGGGCGTGTTCGCACGACATGGGAACTGCAGGGGAGCAGAAGTCCCCCGCAGTTCCCGTGTTGTGCGAACGCTAACCGGGGGTGCCCCCGCGGGACGGCTGCGCGTGGGATGCACACAAAGTGACCATGGTTGGTAGAGGGGTAAGCCCCTACCGTGCGTGGCCACCCTGTGCGAACAGCGGGCGGCCGTCCCGCGGGGGCTGCACAGAGGCGGCGGCCCAGAGCGGCTGGAGCTGCCGCCGCTCCATGCTATAAGGGCAAACAGCCCCTCTGGGCATCCCGGGCCCCGCCCCCTAGCGCTGTGAGGCCCGCACTGTGGTGTGGGGACTGCTGGCTCCACCGGGGTCCGCCCATGCGCGTGGGGCGCAGGTCGCCTGCGGCGCCCCGCCGGACCCCACGGATCGCCCCGTGGTGCCTCCCCCGCCCGCAGCCTGGGTCGTGCGAACCGGCCCTAAGTGTAAGTGACTGGCCCAAAGTCACCCAGTGAGCTTCATGGCCGAGCAGGGACTAGAACCCGGATCTCCCGAGTCCCAGTCCAACACTCTAACCACTACGCCACACTGGAAGATCACTATTGCTCCACCCTTGTCAGCTATATAACATTAATTATAATGTTAGGGTTATGGGCCAAAGAATCAAGAATGTTCTTTTCTCAATTAGACAGATTATGCCATGGACTGCAAGAACTGCTGCTCCAAGGATCTTCTTCTCCTCACTTGCAGACCTTCTTCAGCTTCTGCTTCATGTGCTTTCAGCTCGGTCTCCTGGTCTTGTAGCTGTTCTTCTTCCTGACTGACATCTTCTTCAGTGACCAACATTCTGTCACACCACTTCTGTCTAAACTCAGGACCAACAATGGGCCTCTTTAGAATGTTCAGTTATTCTCCAATCAGATGGTACCATTTCAATTCTACCTTCTATAAAGACGGAAACCTGGCTTCATTTCCCCCCTTTTAGTGGTAACAGTAACTGCCATTTTACCCACACACCACATTTATAATGTGACTCTCCTCAGACACATGCCTAGAGTAAAAAGCATACATTTTTCTTCTGCAGTTAACCCATTCAGACTTTCAGTGATTGAAACAAAACATAGCAGTTAAACTTTTACCTCAGTATTACTTCAACATCTTCACATGCTTATGCAAGGGCTTCTAATTGTTCTCTTATTACCTGTTTCCACAAGGGAGCAAAAAGGCACTTTTGCATATCATAAAATGGACTCAAATTAGCCTAATCTGAATGAAAATGGTTTATGGAGAACTACATTTTAAAACACATCTTTAAGTGGGAAACAAATATATCCTGTTGCTGAAAAAACAGCAGAGGACAGAAAACATTCTATTTATTAGAGGGAACAGTTCACATTCAATCACAGAATCCTTCACAGCATTTTATTATCTTTTAGTTATTACTTCTGCAGAGTATATGCATTTTGGATGTTGCAAAATGCATGATGAATCTGTGAGCTGAATTTTTGTAATAGCTGGTTGTTGAATTTTGATTGATTGCCTATATACCAGAAAATGTTGGCAATGTTAGCCAAATACACAAAACTACTTTTTCAACTTTTCACATTTTACAGTCTTACAATCTGATAGTAAAAATGCAGTACAAACAGCATGCCGTCATTTTGCCCAAAGCTATATAATAAATTTATTCTTCTATAAAGTGAATAATTTAGCTCTGAGAATGTAGCAAATGAGTCTGCTCTCATTTCACTGGAAATTGTATGTGGCAGAAACATATAGTGCATAGTAATGAGAGGCAGCAGCTAGCTAACAACTTACTGATTGTTAGCCAACAATTATACTAGTCCTGTATCTATGCTATCAGAATCTAGTTGAGGTTTTTGACATCTACAGAGAGCCCACTAGAAGGAAAGCACACTCCAACCATCTCAAATGACTAGGCAGACATCCTGACTATGGGCTTTTCTATATGAGGCTTTTGACTGACCCTCCACTTTACTGAGGCTTCTGCTTCCGCATTCTTTCCAGGATTAATATTGGCTCCTTTACACATGATTTTTTTCTTTAGAGGTGTGTGTTTTTCCCTGCCTTTCTGTATGTTCCATTACACAACCACTAGGTGGCACTGTGATATAGCAGAATTGCACAAATCCATGAGGGCTTCATGCCGCCATTCACAAATAATACCAGACTTTCCTCGATCTAAAAAAGCCACAGAAATGCTTGGAATGCACGGGAGAGGCCCTGAAAGATGATGACATCGTGTAAAGCACCCACAAACTACTGTGAGTGAGGAATCACGAGCACACAATAAATGCCTCATGTAGAAAGGCTCTACAACATCCAGTCAGCCTTCCCCCACACCCCCATCCAACATGCTTTTTGTAACATCTTGCCTGATGGAGAGCTCTGGAGATTTCTAAAGCTTGCTGCTTGCACAATTTTTGTGAACGTTGAGTTGACCGAATAAAGGTATATTCGGCTATATGGATTTTCTAATAATCTTTGCACCAGTTATCTATTTGCTGTAGAATGTATAACTTGCAATTCTGAAGAGAATCTTCTGTTTCATAGCACATACTACTCAAGCTCTGGAAAAACACATTTTAGTCATATGGAGGTTGCCATGTTTATTTTCACAGCTTTGCTACACCTCTGTCCATAACCATAACTGCTGCATTTACATATTTATTAGATGCAGTATCTATTTTTAATTATGCCTAGGGTTACTGGTATCCACCGAGTTTGTACTTACTGTTGGAGATGACCTACCAAACAAACCTAACCTGGTTTTGGCTGACACAGTCTTGTTTGAATTCATGAAGAACTGACCATCACAAGCTTGTCTGGGGTTTGAAAACTTTAATATAATATTATTTTACAAGTAAGATGAGCTGTGACAATAAAAAAGTAGTTAAAAATTGGACTGTGGGGTGTATAGAACTGCTTTTTGAAGTTTCTATTTAAATAACTCTTCCAAAACAAAAGCAGGTTAATTTTTAAAATATTATTATTGATGATGATGATGATGATGATGATGATGATGATGATGGATCCAGAGACAGATAAGCCCAACTTGGGTCCTGCATTAGGGACTTTCCTGGCTCCTCCCCCACATTACAGCCCCCACTCCCCTGAATGTTGAGGGACGCTCTGGAATGGTGTGTGATGGGCATGGGGGGGGGGTGCAGCTGGATGGAGAAATTAGGAGGAGTTGGCAGGACTGCCTTTGCAGGGTTCCATTCTGATCATGCAAGACATCTCTGGATCTAAGTCATCACCATCACCATCACCATCCCTCTTCAGAATTAAGAACAACATTACCAAGAATAAAACTATCATTTTAAAAAATGAAACGTTATCAGTTACTTTGCAAAAATCCTTTTGCAAGCAACACTGTACCAAGTGCCTGTGTAACAAAAAAGCTTTTGCCCTGCTTTCTGAAGATCACTAGGCAATGACAGAACCCCCTTGGGAAAAAGTTCCACAATGTCAGGGCAACCACAGTGAAGGCCAAGTCTAAAAATTACAACCAAAGGGTGGTGGGGAACAGCCGCATCGAGGATGCAACAGCCTTTATTCACAGTACATTTTGAGAATCTCTCTATATAAAGGTTTACTTCATACTGTCATATCACAACATTCACTGCTATCAGGTTACATAATCTACTGTGACTGTGAGACTACTGACCTACCCAAGCTCAGGAAAGACCTCTTTGGAGAAGGAGGATTGGGATTCCACAGTAAGCCCCACTCCTACAGAATACATGGGGCAGCCTGAGGAGTCCCATCACAGGGGTGCCTTGCCTGGGGTCCTGAAGAACCCCTTTGATCCCATCCCAAACATTTTCTTAGTTCCTGATTCTCCTCCCTCATCCCATGGCCCTCAAGAGCACAAGCGGTGGCAGACAAGGTGAGACGTAGAGTTGTTATCAGAGCGCTTGCCTGGCTCTTCTAGGGTCTACTCAGGAGCAAGAGTCTACTTGGGAGGAAGGGAAAGTCCCAGACTTTTGCTGGGTTAACTTAACAGCTCCCTTTGAGCCATTATCTCCAGCTCATGGACATTAGGCCTCCACAAAGACATTGCATGCAGCTCCTTGCGGCTTTAATTGACTCATATAGGGGACTGTTATTCCACAAATATGCAGGACCCAGAACACATAGTATATTATGCACCAGGGGTGGCTGGTAATTGGCTGGAAAAGACTGGTTCTGTCTGAGGGGGTGCTTCCAGATGATGCTTTTATTGTGCCATTGCCCTGCCTCATTCACAGAATTTTATGAGGTGTCCAGAAGATGCCACCTTCCACTTGTAATCCTCATGTGTTTTCCTACCTCTCCATCTGTCTTTTTTCTTACTGCAGGAAAAAAAATTGCTGCATGATGCCTTTTGGTTAGTAACACTAGGAGCTGTCTGTCTCAAAGCCCTCAGGGAGTAGAAACTTGCTAACTAAAATCTGAAACTAAAGCAAATCTCTAGGGAAATGATAACACTACTCGAAACTGAGATTAGAGAAATCTTTTTAACCACAAGGAGATGGTCCTTCCCTGCTGTTATTCTACCCATGGCAGTCAGAAAAGGATAAATCATAAAGATACCCATCCCTTCCCTTGAGGGACCCCTTGCCAAAGCCTAACCACTTTACCACAATTCTACCACATATGATAGAAATATCCATTCTGATTTTGATATATCCACCAGCATTTTCTGTCTCCAGTCTTATAAATGTTCCACACTTTCGATGCTGTTAAGTGCCATTGGGTACTCATTTTAAAGCAATTCTCCTTATATTGAACTGCCACAGGAAAAAAACAATAATCCCTTATATACAAATGACTCCACATATCTCCTCTGTAATCTCGCTCTGCAAATCTCCACTCCATTTCTGACAAAGAAACAGAAGTTCTATTGTGGCTGCCTGCTGCAGCCCCATATCAGTAGGATAAAATAGGGCTTACAATTCTGATGTAGATTTTTCAACATCCATCAGGACTTGAAGGGAAGAATCAAGGGGCTGCCAGAAAGGAATGTCTCACCTTCCCTCCAGAACCTCAGGTGGATTCCTCCTGGCCAGACCATTCCAGCACTGTGTTCAGGGCTGCATGGCTGAAATGCCTTTAATTTAACCATTGGTTCACGGAGGCAAGGTCTGCAGGCTACAGGTTCTATCCCTTGCCCCTTTGTGCCTTACCTCCCTGCAGCCCCTCTCACTTGTCTCTCAGTCATGCTCACTGCCAATGTGTGATGGGGCTGCTGGGGGAGGGTTCCACACTCACCTGTGCTCATTCCTTTGGCTTTTTAAAATTGAAAATTTGCATACACACACCTTGTTCAGTATCATCTGGGCAATTCCACATTTAAAAACATGTCTGCTTTGTTCCTTATTGTAGCACTACCCAGTGGCGTTGTGGAGCCAGGACTCACAGGGAAGCAGCACCAGCACTTCTTTTATGTAGGGATGGCAGTGTCATCTGCCACCCCGCTCAAACTTCCCTGCTCCCTCTGAGCTTAGCTGCAATCCTAACAGTAGCTGGGGGGAAATACATTTTCCCAGAAACAATATACAGTCATGCCTTGGATTGAGAGCATAATTCAGTTCCGGAAACGTGCTTGTAATCCAAAACACTCTTATATCAAAACGAAATCCCCCCAAAAAAATGTGTACAGAGATTTTTAATTTAAGCCATACTACAGTACTTGTATTGCAGTACTTGATATGCAAGACGTTGCTTGTATATCAAGTCAAAAAAAATTAAATAAATATTTAAACATTTGCTTGTCTTGCAAAACGCTCTCAAACCAAGTTACTTGCAATCCAAGGTATTACTGTATTGTTGTGAGCTATCTCCATTGGCTTGTATAGAGAGCAAATAAAAAGCCTCCCTGCCGAAAATCAGCTAGAGGGGGGCAAGGCCCACCCACCTCACAGAGGACCCTGTTGCACCAAGGGTCTTTGGTGGGAGGTGAACTTTGCCCACCACCACTCCAGACATTTCTTGGCAAGGAGGACTTTTTGCTCCCTGCACAAATTAACGGGGGAATTGCCCCATTCATTAGCAGAGAGGGAAAATAGCTTGGCAGGTGCCTCAGCCTGGCCTTGCTGGTGCAGTTGCACCCCCGGGTGCCGTACTGAGGACTCCAGCTCTACAGATGGAGTTAAACAGAACGAATGGCTTCCTGCTCACCAGGGAGAAGCATCCCCTTCACATCAATAGGATGGGTGGATTGTCCAGAAGCCTCAGCCTATTGTTGGGCTTCTGGAATTTTCCCCATAGGTCAGTTTTGAGGAACCATTTTCCACTGCAGCTGACTTAGCTCTTTCCCAAATGCTTTAAAGTGTATGAAGGCTTGTTAACCATTCCGCATGTGCCGGGCAGTTGCATGCTGGCCAAATTGGCATAGTTACCCTTGCTGGTGCAGCTTCCTGTGTTGTATAAACCTGGTGAGGGTGGCTTGTTGGGGTAACAAACCACTCAGAACCCATGGGCTGTTGTAGGGTGGTTTGTTACACACCCCAAGCAGCCACCCTCACTGGGTTTGCACAACACAGGAAGTTGTACCAGCAAGGGTAATTATGCCAATCCAGCTGGTATGCAACCAGCACGTGCAGGGTACTTAACAAACCACGGTGGCTTGTTAACCACCCAGTGATCATGCAAACCAGGCTACTGTGGGTGGTAAGCACAAGTCACAGTGTCCTCTGGCTCCCCACATGTGGGGTCTTGCTCCAGCTCTAAAGCAGAAGAGGAGCTGGCACAGGGTGAAGGTCTCGCACCTGTGGCTGATTGGAACCAAGGCCAGCAGACCTTGGCCAGCCCCCCTCCCTCAGGGAACAAGAGGGGGAGCTATCTGATGAGGCTCAGCTACAGGAGTGGGCCCTGGGCAGCGAAGCTGACTCAGGGGGAAGGGACTTCAGGCTTGGAGCCTTATCAACTGCGGCCAGGAGAATCACCTGGTGGAAAGGCATGTGGCCAAAAGGAGGCACAGCAGGCATTCTGACAGGCTTCCGTTTGTAGGAAACAATGACTCTTGATTCCTGGCTCTCGCACTCTGATCCTTGAACCCATCCTGTTGATCCCCTGGCTACCACGACTTTGGACTCTGACTCTCGCTCCTTGAACCACAATCTCCTGCCCTTGGAACTTTGCACTGACTTGACTATGGACTTGCTAATTGGACTGGTGCTTGATACACAGCTGTGATTTATGGAAAGGGAACAGATTACTTTCTGTGGCTCAGCTATTGTGTAGCAATAAAGACTCTGTTTAGACCCACAGTGTCTGGTGTGTTGAGCCCGGGTCAGGACACCACACTACCTGGCAATCCCCTACTTTGCAGATTTCAGCCACCTTTCTACTCAGTGGGCCATATTGTTTCAAATAAGATGCTTGCTATAGGCAAGGGAAATGTAAGGCACCACTGACATCTATCTCAAAATAAAGAGACATTAAAAGAAAAGTTAGTTAATTAACCAATTATTTGATACAGGAGGCAATCCAATCTCTAACAATCCAATTTCAGGGGACAGCTAAGAGTTTTTCCGCATACTGCTGATTAAACAATTTTGCCAGAAATTCTTAGCTTTCTTTTAAATTGGAATCATTTAATGAAACTACAGTACCATCTTTCAATACAGAATATTTATGCTGAAATGTCTTAGAAAATTCCAGTAATGTAACAAGAGTCTCTGGCTATTATGAAATTTAGCATTAAAATAATACAGAATGTCAGCTATTTACTATTGAATTTTTTAAAAAATATTTTTTTTTTGCCTAAACTTATTGATCACAACCCCAGTGTGTAGACTTCGACAAACTAGACAGAGCATGGCATTCTCCCACCTGCTCCTCTGGATGTTTTCGAATGTACAGTTCCCAAATCTGAGGTTGTAATGTTTTTGTATACACAGTGCTCTGCCCCTGTACATGAAACTTTTGTTCTGAAACACAAATTCTAGTAACGGCACATGCAGAACACAGCTGTCAGATCCTGTCAAGTGATTCAGGTGGTGTTGAGAGAAAATAATGCAGGCCACATGGAAGCTAAGCAGGTATGAGCCAGGTCAGTGCTTGGATGGGTGACTGCCTGGGCTGCCCGCATCTGTTCTCCTGCATTGAGCAGGGGGTTGGACTCGATGGTCTTATAGGCCCCTTCCAACTCATACTATTCTATGATTCTAATATTTCAGAAAGTTGCTGGGAATCACCTTTCAGACATGCTTTTGTAAGTGCAAGGTACAGCAACATGCACAGAAAGACCCAGTGTCAGAAGCCATTAGTACATGTCCATTGCCCCAATGCCACTGTATATGAGGTTAGATTTCCTCAAGGTGTTTTGCTTAAACATTGAGTGTGTGTGTGTGTGTGTGTGTGTGTGTATAAAATTTTCCCTATGTGCATAAACCAAGATATACTCAGGGCTGAGATATATATTTTTTTAAACCTGCAACATTATTTATTCATCTTGAATACTATAACCATTTCAACTGTCATGCTGCAGAAGGAACCCAGCTAATCATTTTATACACAGAACTAGACCCAGTACTTGGGTTTTCCCAGGTCTTTGGTTTCTACTAGATAGCCAGGCAGAATAAGTATCAGCAGCCAGATTCCTTGGGTTGAGCTTGAGCCCACTGGTGCCTTACCTGTGTGACATCTTCATAGTTGATATCTGGCATGAATTAGATAGCCAGAGCTCTCAAATTGGGAGGTGAACCTTGCTACAGAGAGAAATGAATAGTTGCTAAAAGAAATGTGAGCTCCACACACTTGGTACCCAATGTAGAAAAGGTTTCTGTGATGTACTGTTCCTTTCACTCTTGCCCTACTATGTAGTTTTACTTCTTGTTTCCTGTTCGACTCTCAGCTGAGTAAAATGAAGCTTACCGCGGCAGTTGAGCTCTTGTGAGTAACTCAAAGGCTACATACATAGTAGTCTCCTGCTCTCTTAAATAACAATGTCCATTCCCCCTTACTGCCCCTTATGCCTGGAACTGCCCCCCAGAACATTCCCCTCTCTGTTTCTACAAAGCCCTCCTCAAAACCCATCTTTCCCATGAAACCTTTGGCAAACCCTTTAGTCCTCATCCCCTACTGGAATTAAGCTGAAAGACACATAGCTGAACTGAAGCAAATTCTTCCCCAGCTCCACCCCCCCCCCCAATTCTTCTTCCCCAGCTCCACCAAACTTTAGACAGAAAGCTCCTCCAGCCAGTGACCTAGCTTTTTGCTAATCGCTCTGTAAAGCTCCATGCACATTAATGGTGCTATATAAGCAATAACAGCAGCAACAATGATTTCAATGAAGTAAATGCTCGGCCTGATACTATGCATGTTTACTCAAAAGCAAGTCCCACTGAATACAGCTGAACTTACTTCCATGTAAGGATGCATAGGACCACAACTTCGAGCATGTGCAGCAATGTTCCGCCACCTGAGGTGGGAAGATGATGTACGCTGCCACTCCCCCACATTGCCACTGCTCTCGCCTCCCCATTGCTGCTGCTGGGTGCCTGCCCTCGATCTCTCACTCTGAGGACTCTCAGAGAGAGAGAGAGAGAGAGAGAGAGAGCGCGCAAGCAAGCAAGTGCAGGCTCTCTGGAGAGCCACACCAGTTGCACAAAGTGTCTGATGCAGCTCTGAGGGGAATGCTCAGAGCAAAAGATATGATGGGTGGCTGCTCTGGAGAAGCCACCTACCTGATCTCTCACTCTGAGGACCCCATTAGAGTAAGAGACCAGGTGGACAGCTGCTTCGGGGAGCCCTGCTGGCCACTCTCCTGCTGCAGCACAGGAGAGTGAGGCTAGTGAGGAGGAGGAGGCAGGCAGTGGCTCTGGGAGGATCTCCCAGCCATGTATGTGTGCAATTCACTGTTCCTCCTGAGTTGCCACCTGAGAGGGGGATCCACCCCACCTCATGGGAGGGCCTGCCCTTAGCATGTGCTTAACCCTCCCACCAAATTAAGTTAGACTTCAACTTGCTTAAATGTAGTTGGATCATGCTGTAAATTATTATTTAGTTTACGGTATGTTGTGTGTTTTTTAACAAAGTTACAAAACAAATAAACCTTGATTACATTGCCAACATCAAGTATCTAATATAAACATTTTTAATAATGTGTCCATGCATCTGTGATTACCAAATTTAAAGTTTGAAGGCTGTATATTCCTTTTAAGATAAATTGAAGTCAGCTGTAGTGGCCCCACTGTAGCGAGAGAGCAAGATTGAGCACAGATTACTTCTCATTATGCTAATCAGTGAGATAGGAAAAAAATGCAATGGAAAGTAAAATAAGATTGTGCTTCATTGTCTTCTTGCTGAAGGTAAACTGTATTTAGGTAAATTATTTCAAATTTGTTTGACTGCATCAGTGCATTTATTTCTATCATTTAAACATGGTTATCATTTATTGTATGACTTTAAATTGAAAAATTCAATGGACTTGAAACAGTCCACCATAGGTACAGTGTCTCTATGAGAGGGATCCTGCATAAGGCAAAACAGAGCATGGGTTTCCTCTCCTCCCTCTCCCTTTGTATGTGCACATGGCCACTCCAGTGAGTCAGGTCATTACAGAGAATGGGAGTCCTGCTTGCACCTCCCATATTATCCCCATACATCCTTCCCCTCTCGGCTTGGCTTTCATTGACTGAGGACTTGGGCTGAATGTAGGGTGGCCATGTGTCCTAGTTTACGGAGGATATTGCCCAATTTGAAGGGCTGCCCAGTCCAAGTCCAGTTTAAAGATAAAGAACCATCAGAAGGGAGGGAGAACCCAGGGGCCTTGAAATTGGTTGTCCATCAACAGTTAGTACCTGGACAGCAGACTGAGCAAGCCACTCAGCTCACCTGGACACAGTCTTCCCTACAACTATGGTGAGATGTATTGTATTTCTGTTTAAAGTATAGTAATTCTGTCTAAATTTGCATCTATACATGTAAATTAGCTGATGCAAATTTCATGCAAATCTGTGTCTTCTTTTTTGGCGATGCATTTCCTCTTTTTTTGGACACATGTTATTGACCACTCTAGCTGAATGGGGGTGGTTTTTGTGTATGTTCACAGGTGTTCCATTCCCCATAATGTCCCACAATGGTGCGCATGTGTTGCAGGGAGAGACTGAGTGGGAAAACAGGCCTCTGTTAATCACCCATCAGAAAATAAAAGTTCTGAGCCTAGAGCATCATCTTCCATTTGGGTCCATAGGATTTGTAGTTTCCTATGGCTCCTCCTGATACAAATGAAATTGAATTGGGATGCCTCAAATGCCAGAAATCCCATTTCCATTTAAGCAGAGCCCTGCAAAGCCTCTGCTGGTGCCACCTGAAGGTTTCCTCACCCCTTTGGAAAGATCACCTGGCAGGAAAGGCTGACTGGCAGCAAAGCTGAATGCCATTAAGATCCAGGCCTAAATTCAGAGGGGCTTGGGTCCAGTTTGGAATGAGCAGAACTGAAGGAGTTTGTGTTCTGAAGTCCCTCAATTACACATTTGCCCCATCATAGATTTCATAGATCATAGAGTTGGAAGGAGCCTACAAGGCTATCGAGTCCAACCCCCTGCTCAATGCAGGAAACTAGAAGAGGGGTCTCCCATCCAAGTAATAACCAGGCTTGACCCTGCTTAGCTTTCCATGTTCAGACAAGCTGAGCCAGCATAAGTCACAGGCCTGTATCCAATATGTATAAGATGGATTGGATCCAGACTTAGTCATGCTTAGAGCAGACCCAGACCTAATGAAATCAATGGGACACATTATTAAGGACTAACTTAAGTCCCATTGATTTCAATGGGTCTTCTCTAAGCACAACTCAGCCTGGCTCTAACCCACTATGTGAAACTCCTAAGGAAACCTAGGGCAGCATCCAATGTTGCCCCTACGCCTCTGTTGTTCAGTGTTGCGCCAGTGGGGCCCTTTCCCCAGGTGCGACAGGAAGCTAGCACTTCCCAGAGCAATCCCAGAAATGAGCTGAAATGCTTGATTCCAGAATAGGACAGGTCAGCGGAGTTCCCTTTTATGACCTCCGCTGACTTGTTCCATTCCAGAAATGTGCATTTTGGCTCATTTCCAGTTGCTTTAGGAAATGCGAGCTTCCTGTTTCGCTAGGGGTGGGTCCCACTGGCGCACAGACAGCATTGGAAACTGCCCCTAGTTCCTCTAGGTTCTTGTGGAGTGTTCCCTTTGAGTGCTTTCTGCTGTGCAAAACTAAGGGAACCTTTTGGTTACTATGCTGAACACTAAATAACCGCCAACACACCTCATCCAAGCGAGATCTGCAGGTTGCTTTTTCCTTTTGCACATCTGTCATCGCTCAGGATAGATCATATCTGGCCTGCAGAAGCCTGCATGCTCTCAGGGGAAAAGAAGCTCATGGTTTATCTTTTGGGTTCGGTCTGATCTAGGAGTCTCAGGTTCATTCACAGAACACATGGCCTTGCCTTGTACAGTGATGGGCATCATGATGACTAGGGCTGAGCTGAAATGGGAGAGGGCACATGTCACACACAGAAATCACCTGTGCTAGCTTCACAGTGGTAGCAGCAGGAAAGCTCTTCCTAGTGACGCCCCCCTCCCCTACACACAATCCATCTGGAAACAACACTATGAGAGGACAAAGAACTCTGCTTGGTAACTTGGTCACTTTTGCCTACATTTTGTGTCCGTCTCCCCCACCACCACCCCCGGGGAAAAATCACTGTAATCCCTCTCCCCGCCCGATTTCACTGCCCTAATCAAAATGGGGAGGGGGATTAGGCTTTGCCCTAGTTCTGTCTCTCCTTTCCATCAGACCCATGTGCAGTCATGGACATGCTGCATGGGTGCCTGGAATCAGTAAAACTGAGTGCTCAGTCCAAACAAGACAGAGGTGCTATTGCTTATTGGCTTATCAAACCAAGGAAATGTTATTTGACTTGTGGTGGATGGAGTTGCACTCCTCCTTTAGGATCAGTTTTGCAGCTTAGGGGCACTGTTAGATCCAGGGTGGCTGCTGAATGTTCAGATAGCTTATGTAGCTCATAGTGTCTTTCACCAGCTGCGGCTGGTGTGCTAGCTGTGTTCCTCCTTGGAGAGAGATGGTCTTGCCACAGCAAGCCATGCACTAGTACAGTGTTCCCCAACCTTGGGTCCCCAGATGTTTTTGGCCTACAACTCCCAGCATGCCCCAGCCAGCTACGCGTAGGCCAAAAACGTCTGGGGACCCAAGGTTGGAGAACACTGCATTAGTAATATCCAGTCTAGATTAGTATAAGTCAGTCTTCCCCCAACCTAGTGCCCTTCAGATGTTTTGGACTACAACTCCCACCATTATTGACCATTGGCCAGGCTGGCAGGGGCTGATGGGAGCTGAAGTCTGAAACATTCGGAGGCCACCAGGTTGGGGAAAGCTGCTTATATGTATTGCAGGGAGGGGGGGGCTGTCTTTGAAAGGTTCAGAAGTGGCAACTGGTACAGAACACAACGTCCAGACTATGAACGGAGCTTTCAAGCTGTTGTTTGTTTTATTGTGTTTTAATGTTCATATTGTAAGCCACCGTGAGGCTTGTTTGGGATATAACTGCTATAAATCCGTTCCATATATCTTTCCCTGAAGTCACAGTTCTTTTGAAGGAATATTGCATATTTTCTCCCTGGGGAAATAGTACTTCTTTTTACCAGATAGCACATATGTTACTAGGGTGATTGTCAGGTGTAGTGTGGTTACATGAATGTCATGAGGTTGGGCAAGTATTGATTGTTGTTTCTGATGAAAGATACAACTCTCATTTCCCCTGTGCCAGTTCCATTTTCTATGTAATATCTCTCTATATATATATATGTGTGTGTGTGTGTGTGTGTGTGTGTGTATTCTCCTTAGTGGTCATTCTTTCTGCACCCCAGGTGTTCCACCCAGCACTACAGCTGTTGTCCAGAAACTTTTTTTTTTCTTTTCTTTTTTTTATGGTGGGCTGACTACTGTTTTCTCACTGTGTAGATTAGATAACAGAATCTTATAAAATATCTAGTTAAAATATCTGAGAGGGCAGTTCTAGAGAGAAAACTGTCAATTTCAAAACACTCTGCTAGAGCAGGCAAACCTGTATTGTTCTGATAAATAACTGGAGTGTCCCAGAGGAGGTATGCCACAGAGCATGATAACCGCACAACCTGCAGCCACAGACTAATTTGTATTCAATAATTTGATTATTGAGTCCAATTCAATAATAATCAGATTAATTTTAAACCTTTTTTTCAAATTGAAATAGAATGAATTACTTCCAAAACAATCTACTGTACTTGGGAGTTAAATGTAGTAAATACCTTGTGTTTAATTGCCCTCTACTGGTCATAAATGAAAGTACGTACTGTATATACTAATGTCAAAGCCACACAGTCAATACCTTAAAATTATGAGAGATTGATGTTCTGGTTCTAAATATGTTCACTTGGAAGAAGTCCACTGAAATCCCACACATTGTTATCTGACTCATCCATGGTGAACATCCATACTAGCCAATAAGCTACTTTTGTAATACTTTCTGACAAGAGACATTAAAATGAATTGTGAAAGTATGTTTTAAAGGGCAAGTTGGTGCAACTTATGTCAGCTTGGTAACAGCTTAACTTGCAATAAGAAGTTCATGCTAACTTATGTAATGTAGCATTGTGTTTGAAATAAGTGCTAAACATGCTATCTTGGATCAATAAAATTTGAACACTGCCCTTGTGCTAGCAAGATCACAAATGCCCTGCTCTGTGCAGCTCTCCATTTGCGTAACATCTCATAAAATAGGGATGTTAATCAAAGTAGGGAGCATTATTGGGCTTGTGGGCCACAGAATTTTAAACTGTGAACCACAGCTCAAACACAGCAATCTTTATCATATCCATTTTATCTCTCATCCTAACCTACCTCACAGGGTTGTTGTGAGCTGTTTCAGCTCCTGGGAGGAAGGGTGGGATATAAACATGACATACATGCAAACAATTTCTGTCGTGACGAAGAGGCCAGGATCAGTCTTCTGGAGATTCATCATGTCTACTTTATCTAAATGTGTATTAACTGATTTTCATCTTGTATGCCGTGTCCCACGTTGCCCATGGTTTAGTGAGAACAGTGACAGCTCCAGGCTTTCGAAGGCTCTTGAGCAGGACACCCTCAATGGGCCCCCTCCTTTGGTGAGTCCACCTTCTCACTACCGTTGTCACCAGCTGCTGTTGCTCCTCATCCTCTTTCTCATCATTGCTACCCCTTGTTTGCTTGACAGGCAGAGAGCCAGTGAGCAAGAAGGCAGGGGCACCTACTGCTCCTCCTCCTCGCCATCACCGTTGTCTGGGCCAGGGCGGGAGGCAGAGGAACAAGCAAGTTGCCGTGGTGAAGAGGAATTTATTTATTTATTTATTATATTTATACCCCGCCTTTTTTCCTGCAAGGAACCCAAGGCGGCTTACATTATATTATCCTCCTCCCCTCCATTTTATCCTCACAACAACCCTGTGAGGTAGGTTAGGCTGAGAGTCAGTGACTGGCCCAAAGTCACCCAGTGGGTTTCATGGCCGAGCGGGGATTTGAACCCGGATCTCCTGAGTCCCAGTCCAACACTCTCACCACTACGCCACACTGGCTCTCAGGAAGAGCAAATCTGAGGGGCTCTTGTTAGTGGGCCTCTACTGCAATGTGGGCCCTCAGTAGTAAAATAATAATAATAATGGTGATAAGAGTGTCAAAGTCACGATTTCAGTCTGCTTGATAATAACTGCAATAATAGCTCCGTGGCCTAGTATGATCACTGACAATTTAGGATTGTATCAGGCAGGCTGTCTCAAGTTGTTTACGCAAAAGGCTCTGCACAAAGAGGCTTTGACAAAGCTCCGAATACTGTATTGCTCCTTTTATAGCTGGAGGGCTTAATAACCATCAGAGGCTGCCAGAGTTTGGCTTATATTTCAAGCATGTGAAGGAAGCAAAGATAAATATTATGTCCCATCTGGCAATATAAGAACCTTTGTGCTTATCTTTCTAATAACCTGAGCCTAAACAGGATATGTGGATGTATCTCACACCAAACTGCTTCCAGTAATATAGCAGGAGTTAAGCCTAAAATTTATTTATTTATTTATTTATTTCATTTTTATACCGCCCAATAGCCGAAGCTCTCTGGGCGGTTTACAACAATTAACAAGACAGTCCCTGCCCGCAGGCTTACAATCTAAAAAGACACGACACACAAGGGAAAAGGAATGGGGAGGGAAGAAGGGGGAATATTAATGAAACTCCTGGGAGGCCTCTCAGCAGGGCTGGTGGAATGGCCCTGCGCTCCCTCTCATCTCCCTCCTCTCAGCCTGCTGGAATGGCTGCTGTGGTGGCGGCAGTTGAGGGAGGAGGAGCCGTCATGAGGGAGGCCTCTCAGCAGGGCTGGTGGAATGGCCCTGTGCTCCCTCTCATCTCCCTCCTCTCAGCCTGCTGGAATGGCTGCTGTGGTGACAGTTGAGGGAGGAGGAGCCGTCATGAGGGAGGCCTCTCAGCAGGGCTGGTGGAATGGCCCTGCGCTCCCTCTCATCTCCCTCCTCTCAGCCTGCTGGAATGGCTGCTGTGGTGGCGGCAGTTGAGGGAGGAGGAGCCGTCATGAGGGAGGCCTCTCAGCAGGGCTGGTAAAAATCATGTACTTTAGGTTAAAAGTCTGAAACTTGGCACAATATGCTAAAAAGAATTTTTTTTATATGAATCCCAGTAAGCAAAACCTCCTGGTGGGCAATTTGAACTAGTATATACAGTAATCCCTTGGATTGCAAGTAACTTGGTCTGAGAGCATTTTGCAAGACAAGCAAATTTTTTAAAAATAAATTTTGACTTGATAAACAAGCGACGTCTTGCAATACAAGATAGGGATGTAACCACTCGCCTCGAGCAGGCGTGGCGGGCCGAAATCGGCCCCGCTCACGCCCACCAGAGACTCGCTTTGATATAAGAGTTTTTTGGATTACAAGCACGGTTCCAAAACGAATTATGCTCGCAACCCAAGGTATTACTGTATTTCTGTCTTAAAATTTTGAAAAAAAGAGTTATGTGAAACAAGCCTCATTAATATAGCTGAGGCAGCCTGCCCCAAACTAGTGCCCTTCACTGGGAATTTAGGGAAGGTAGGGGCTATATAGTAAGTGCTACTTTGAAGCTGGTTTGAGTTACTTCGGGGATCTTGGTTGCTGGGGTGGTGGTGTAGAAAGTGTCGGTGTTGAGGAGGGCAGTGCTACGGCACTAGATTGGGGATGGGCAATTTCCAGGGCTTCAGGGACCAATTTCCCACCCCTGGGGGCCACAGCCCACTGCTGTACTGTTATAAATAAGGTCCTTATCTGTCTAAAAGGCTACACCCTGGGCAGAAATCGCAAGATGGCGCCCAGAGGAAGTCTCCTGGAAAGTCCCTAGCAGACCAAAATTAGTCAGCTTGCCTCGCAACAGGCAGATAAGCCAATCAAGATAAGTGCACGTACACATTCTATAAGTATGCGCGCGCAGCATCCTGTATTGAAAACTTGTTTGTATCACAGTATAAAAGTGATTGCTCTACTCTTAGGCGGGGCTGTCTCTTCTTGCATGGAGAGGCAGACCAGCGCTGCAATAAAGTTTTGAAGACCCATCCCAGTTGTCTTGCTATTCTCTATTGGAGCCCAAAGTCCGGTTGGACACAACCTAAAATAACTCTAACTAAATAGAGCTCACAACATTTGGCGAGCCAAGAGCCAGGAGTTCGTCCAACCGATCGGGCCGGCCCCTCAGGGGGAACGGACCGTGTTCCTCAACGCCGGCAAAGAGGCTTAACAGCCACGGAAACCGCTCCCCTGATCCCCTTGGGTCCGGACGCTGATCGTCAAAGGACGGACTCCTCGCCCAGCAAGACAAGGTAAGTCACATGGACATCCATTTGGGGCCCCTCGGGAGACCTAGGTCATCCCTATTTAGAAAATCCCGGGTACAATAGGTTGACAAAGGAGTCTTCCGTGTAGAGTTGTTGCAACAACAATAAAGGTGTCTTGACAAGGGGTGTCTAGACAAAGGGTCTTGACAAAGGAGTCTTGACCAAAATTCTCCACAAGGGCGTTCCAAAGGGGAACAAGCTGGAGAAATAAATGGGGGGAAGTTCTAGTATCCCCCGGGGATCCCCATTGGATGTCATGTGTAAAGAGTGGGATGCAGGACATTTAACTGGAACAGGAGGCCTGTTTAAAAGTCAACTCATAAAACTTGCACATGTAAATGGCCAGTTCTCTCCTCAACTTGGCCAGAGGCAGGTTCCTTTGATCCGGACGTCCTAAGGGACCTCCGATTCGTCCTACAGGACAAGAGGCTGGGTCAAATGGACTATTGGTTCCTCTGGGCCGAAGTGGCAGAGAAGAGGTCACGCCGCCTAGAAAAGGTTCAAATCCCATTGTTTCGACCTCTGTCAAGCCGATCACATAACCTCCATAACAAACTTCAGAAAAAAAGGCCCTCAAAGTCCTAGGTGAAATGGGCCAACAAATAGTAAACTGGTCTAAAGTCAAGAATGTGTTCCAAACATGTCTCAGTTGCAAAAAGCGCTTCAGATGTGGGGAGGAATTGACCCTGAGGCTGAAAGAAATCAAGTCTTTGGTAGTTAGAATTTTTGTAGATCAGGCTGCACCAAACATGAAAGAGTACTTCACAAAACACCAGCCCGGTTGGCAGGGCAATACAATTGCCCACATTCTAACTGTGGTTAGACACGTCTACCAGGGTAGAGAAGAAAAGGCGACAGAAAAAAGAGAGGAAGAAAGAAAAAGAGGCTGAAGCGACCATGCTCGTGGCAGCACTCTCTCAAGCACAATAGGGAGAAAAAGGAAAGGGCCGGGGAGGCGGCCCAAGAGGGCGCGGCAGAGGAAATGGTGGGTGGAGAAAAAGAAGAGAGGCAGCCACGGCCAAAAGGGAGGCGGCGCGAACGCCGCCCCCGGGCCGTGGGGAGGAGCGGGACAGGACAGTTCCTGCCCCGCCCCTCCACTACAAGGCCAACCCAGAGAGCACAGGCGCTCACCATGGCCTCCAGCAAAACAAACAAACAAACAAACAAAAAAAAACCCAGGGCACTGTGCCCCTGTGCTGAGGACACTGGTAAAAACCAGGGACAGTGGCTGCAAGGAGCCGCTCTAGACAGTAAATGACGGTGTACCAGAAAGAAAGAAAGCCAGGGCCCCAATCCCATCCCCACACCAAAGCCAAATTAAAAATTAGCCCTTGAAAAACCATTCTTGACTCTAGACATAAATGGATCCAAATTACAATGTCTCATTGAAACTGGCGCCAGCAGAAAAAGTTTAGTAAACAATATTACACTCCCGAATTCCGGACGCGGAGTTCCAGTAATGAAAGTCAAAAGCCTAATAAACACAGTTCCAAAAAGCCTTCCAGTCCCAGTCCGCCTGGGCAACACCTGTCAAAAATACAAGTAGCTCCTAGTAGTTGTCGACCAGCTCTCAGGCTGGTCTGAATGCTTCCTCTGCAAGAGCGCCACAGCAGCCAAAGCTGGAAAGCACTTGCTAAAAGACGTTGACTCTGACCACAGCTCTCACTTTGCCAACCAAGTCATCAAGCATATTTCCCTATGCCTCGGGACTGACTAGAGACTCCACACCCCATACCACCCACAGTCTTCAGGCCAAGTGGAACGTATGAACGCCACCATCAAAACAAAACTTGTAAAATTGTGCCAAGAAACTCGGCTAAAGTGACCCCAAGCCTTGCCACTCGCCTTGTTTTCCATCCGCACATCTCCCCAAGGACAAACTGGACTTTCGCCTTATGAAGTCCTCTTTGGGCATCCTCCTCTAGTTAGCAGGGTGTCGGGCTCGCCGCACGTCTCCCTGCTAGGGGGGGATGAGTTAACCTCTTTTATCATTAAGTTACAGAGAGTCAGTTCGAATCGAACTTCTCCGCAGGTACGTGTGTGACTACCAACCGCTCCCACCCGATGTGCCAGCCCACTCCATTGTCCCAGGTGACCAAGTCTGAGTAAAAAAAAACTTCGCCCCACCAGCCACACTACAGTTCGAGTGAAAGAAGTCCCCCGTGGATCCACTACAGTCACTGCAGCAGAGAGGCACCAAAGCCAGCCGCAGCCGCAGCTTCAGCCGATCCAGATAAGCCTTTCCCGGTGGCAGAAACCGGACCTCGTCCTAGAGGGAGAGGACGGAGAGCTCAACACCAGACAAACTCCCTCCCCAGCATCCCAAAAGAAGAGGAACCAAGTTCCAGTGCTCCAGAAGGAGCAAAAAGCGAAAGCAACGCCCGCCAAATGAGCTACGCGTATCCCTCTCCAGAGTTCCAGGACGAAAAGGGACCAGAAGTAGACAAATCCGAAACTCTGGCCTCATCATCGCCTGAACCACATCCCAGATATAACCTACGCCGTCGAAAGTCCCTCCCGTAAAAACTCAAACTGACAAAATGTGGCTCCCCGTGAGTTGTCTGTGCGAACTGTTAGCCTCAGTAGCTGACAATTGTTGTTCCTCAACAGCCCCCCTTGTGTGGGCCTGCCAATTATACGAAGGCCACAGCAGGTTGGTACAGTTACAACTATGGAGATGCCCCCAAATCTTCATCACTTAACTGTAAGTCACGAAAATTAATTAAAGAAGCCATGCGCTTCAAGGGGGGGGGGGGGAGGGAACAAGCCTTTCTCACCAAAAACTCATGCCCCAAAAACCAAAGTCACGTCTATATTAAGTTTAAAAGAAGGAACAAAAACCCCTGAAGTCTGCCTAAATTCATCACTGTTATAAAGAGTAAGCGTGACAGTTAAGTGTTGTGGGTCTGCCAGCCACAACCAATGTCCAAGTAACATTAGGTGGGAAAACCCTAGCCAAGTTGGGGCAGCTGTTTCCTGTTTGTAGTCCAGCTAACTACAGCAGCCCCATACCGATTATGTATTTCCCAGACCGCAAAGCAGTGCTACAGTGAGGCAAGAAAAAGGTGGCAAGCTAAGCAAGCAAAAAAAAGCTGCCTAGATGACACCTGAATCGCCTGTGACTAAACAAAAGTGGCCAAAACTGGCAGAGATATAAATAGCCAGCCCAAAGAATAGTAAAGAGAACCCACTTACCTTACAAATTGCCTAGTCCACTTGCAAGCAGTAGTAGAAATTTTTGCAAACCAAACAGCAACTGGGTTTAAAGCAGCGGCAGAACAGTTAGATGACATGCGCCAAGCTATTATTCAAAACAGAGTGGGCATTGATTAGTCCGACTGCTGTCTAAAGATAGCTGACAATGGCCAAATGCTCTGCAAACTGGTAAAGAAATCCGGAAAGTCACCTACGTGCCAGTGCAAACCTAGACAGGTTGCGACGCCTACAGCTGGCTCACCTTGTGGTTTCCAAACTGACCGAAGTCGAGACAAAGGGTTTCTAGTACTAAGAATAGCTCTGCTAATTCTGCTGTTTCTACCTTGCTGCATCCCCCCTGCTTTCAAGCCTGCTGCTCTGCAAATCATACAAGCCGCAGAAAAACGCGAAGTACAACATCAAATGTACCTACAACTTCCCCAAAATGACCCCAGCAGGAAACACCTGTTTGTGTGAGTGGACCCGCAACCTGATGCTGCCGGATCAGGTTTAGGTCCAAAGGAAGGAGTGTTATAAATAAGGTCCTTATCTGTCTAAAAGGCTACACCCTGGGCAGAAATCGCAAGATGGCGCCCAGAGGAAGTCTCCTGGAAAGTCCCTAGCAGACCAAAATTAGTCAGCTTGCCTCGCAACAGGCAGATAAGCCAATCAAGATAAGTGCACGTACACATTCTATAAGTATGCGCGCGCAGCATCCTGTATTGAAAACTTGTTTGTATCACAGTATAAAAGTGATTGCTCTACTCTTAGGCGGGGCTGTCTCTTCTTGCATGGAGAGGCAGACCAGCGCTGCAATAAAGTTTTGAAGACCCATCCCAGTTGTCTTGCTATTCTCTATTGGAGCCCAAAGTCCGGTTGGACACAACCTAAAATAACTCTAACTAAATAGAGCTCACAACAGTACCAACAAATTTGCTACTGAAATTTGGTGGTGACATCTACCCCGCTCCCCCGCCAATTTCCCCTTAAAACAAGACACCCAGGAAGCACGCACTTTGTTTTAAAGGAAAATCGAGCCCACTGAACACTTATGGGAAACAAGGTCTGTGCTTTAAAACAAGGCACATGCTTGTTTTAAAGGAAAATTGGCCTTTTTTTGCCACTGCACCCCCAAATTTTGGCAGCAAATTTGGCGGTGCAGTAGTACTGCATTAGTGGGCTGCTAAATTGGCCGTAGGACGACCGCATGCAGCCCAAGTGCTGCCCACTCTAGCTCAAGACTGATGGTGTCTTCAAGTTCCTGAATCATCCTGGATAGTTCAGGTCCTGCCAGCAGCTCCGCAGAAAAGGCTTCTCTGACAGCTGCACTGCATTGCCAATTGCCATCTCTTTTATTAGGGAGCTGACCTGTTCATGGGCCTGATGTAATGGTTTGGCAGTGTACAAGACATCCTGTTTTAGCTCCTGCTGTAGGTATTAGCTAAGAAAACTGTGAGTGCCCTCTTGTGTTAGACAATGTGCGTTATATACAGAACGAGGAATGCTATACACAATTAAAAGATGATTCATTCCGATAATGTATAATAATGCCTTTATCATGAAGGCATGAAATAATGCCATGAAAACCAAATGAACTATTCAGCATATGTATTGTTGTTGCCTTTAGACATACCGTACTAGTAATCTCCTTATTTAGATAGAAGTTATTTTTCATACAGTTTGGAAATTTTGGAGGGAGAAGCACCCTCCAGTTTTTAGAAAATTAAAAGATCTTCTCTTAGACTTTTAGGGCGCAATCCTATGCATGTTCAGACAGGAAAAAAATGGCTTGCTGGGGAATGCTGGGAGTTGTAGAGCTTTTGTCTGTCTAAACATGCATTGGATTGGGCCTTCAATTCACTTAAATTGGTGGGGAGAATTCTGCAATGTGAAATTTGATGAATATCCATTGAAGATCAATGAAGTTCTAGAAATGGAGGTGGGCTGTTTGCTCAATCAACATTTAAAATGATCTGCTATGTGCAGTGAACTATGGCTACTAAGTTTTGTATTTCTAGTAGCTTGTCAGGAAGACTGTATTTAGGTATATTGTTATTTTCCTCCTCTGTCTCAGCTGGGAGAAGCTTTTTATATTTGCCTGTTGAAGAGGATGACTGCAAACAAATTACTTGAGTGAGGTTAAAAAACTTTTCCTAGAGCTACTGTTTATCACAGTTAATGCTAACTATTGAATGTTGAAAATATATTCTATTTAAGATTTCCAAACAGGCAAAATTTCATGGACATATAAAGAATTTTATCTATTTGGCCATTTGCCAGAATTGAAAGCCACAAAGCCAAATCTTTTATCGGAGCCAGTTTTGCAGTTATACACACTTAACAGAGCAATTACATACAGGCCTGTGGCTCATGCTGGCTCAGCTTGTCTGAGTGTGGAAAGCTAAGCAGGGTCAGGCCTGGTTATTACTTGGATGGGAGACCCCTCCTCCAGTTTCCTGCATTGAGCAGGGGGTTGGACTTGATGGCCTTGCAGGCCCCTTCCAACTCTATAATACTGTGAGTCGATCCTATACCTTTACCCGTATGTTTTTAGGTACACTTATCTAAGAATGTAAGAGCCATGCTGAATCAAACCAAAGGCCTATCTAGTCCAGCATTCTGTTCCTACAGTGGCCAACCAGATGTCTATGGGAAGCCCACAAGTAGGACATGAGAGCAATTGCAACTGTAGAAATAGGACATGACTGCAACTGCTTGTAATCCACCCAGAGAACATTAGTTATTAGACAGATTAGAAATGTAATAAATAAATAAACAGCACCCGCTGCTCGTGGTCCCCAGCAACTGGCATAGAGGCATGCTGCCTACCAGCAGGACTTATGAGTAGACACATATAGGACTGTGCTGTATGGCAAGTGGGAAGAAGGTAGATCAGTATCTACTGCTAGATCTCTGGGTAATCTGAAGTAGATCAGTAAGGATTTCTGACTCCCAATTGTTTAACAGTGGCAACAACAAAATGACTCTCCCTCTTCCCTGATTATACTACTGAAAGGAAGAAATCTGTGGAGAGGGGAACCAGGAGTGGACCTTTGTGTGCGGAAGGACTGTGGGCTCAGTTCTGTTACTCAAAACAGATTCCTGGGCTCACAATTCTTTCATTTTTACACCCGGCTCTGGTTGGTAGAGCTCAGGATTCTAGCCAAAAACAAAATAGATCCCGTAAGCCTGAAGTCTGCACACTCCTTCGGTATGGCGCTGTTGTTGTTGGGGCAGAAGCATCACTACAGCATGGTATAAATCTAACAAATATATTTATAGGATAATGTGCTCACATGTGAACACTGTGCATTTAAATTTGTATGCACTGTACTAGTGTGGAGGGAGCTAGCTGGCATCATTTTACAGAATGCATTCAGTGTAACACTGTGTGCATATTTGAGGTTATCTCAATTGCTGCTGTAAAGATGAGCAAGACAGACTACAACCAGGTGACAGCCTAGCAGCTCATCTCAGGTTGCTTCTAAGCGGCATAGCAAATGTCAAGCTACTGCTGCCCAAGGAAGCAGGCTGAGAATAAGGCACAAAATATTATATGTCGCCGCTTGCCCACAGTTTCTGCACAAATGAGGGAGCATATCCTTCACAAAGACACTCTGTATATGATCAAGCACATTTTGACCATATTTTTTTCTTTTAAAAGGACTTAATTCTTCTGGGTGGGGAAAGGAACTCAACACATGCTCAGAGGCACTTGGTAAGTTTTTGAAAAATTGGCAATTCTATAGTTTTAAGCGATGAATTTAGCTTTACAATTTAGAAACTAATTATTATTTACATAGCACTCTTTGAATGTTCAAATGCAGGTTTAAAAATAAATAGTGTGGTTAGCAATCGGCACAAAGAAAGGGCAGGGAAGGGAAAGAGAGACATGTTGGGGGGAGGGGGAAAGGTGCGGAAAATGTTTCAAAACAAGTAATAAAGCTTTAAAGCCACTATTACAGATAAGTTCTAATACCGCTAGATTGGAACAAATGAGACTTGGTAGCATACGGAAATCCCAGTCACTGAAAAAAAATCATTACAGTAGTTTGGGGGAAAACGGAAGATTGAGAGAGAAATAGCATCAGGACAACAGGTTGGGGAGTGCGTTGTGTGCTTTACCAGTGAGCCAGATATTAAAAACGGTAGTGTAGATTGGCTCTAAATCATGATTAAGTTAACTGTGTATAACCAAGTCTGAATCCAACCCCCTGTAATTCTGCTCCAGATAGTCCCATACTTGCCCACCCCACCTCACTGCTCAAGTCAATCACTGAAGGCAATACAGGGGCAAATAACAAAGAGAGGAGGGCAACGTAGCACAGACAAGAGCCACATTCCACTAGACTAGAGCAGTGTTCTAGTGTTCTGGCTGGGGCATGCTGGGAGTTGTAGGCCAAAAACATCTGGGGACCCAAGGTTGGAGAACACTGCACTAGAGGATGTGATAAACAAAACTGAAAAATGAGGACGGGGTGAGAAACGGGGACCCTCTCTGGGATTTATTCCGCCCTCAGAATAAGCAAAAATTGGGCCAGCGACTTACAGTCCGATCCAGGTTTAGACAACAAAGGGGACGTTCAGGCAGAAAAAAAAATCCTGCAACTCCCAGCATGCTGGCTGGGGAATGCTGGGAGTTGTAGGACTTTTTTCTGTCTAACCATGCACATGTATAGGCCTGCAATACTGTCTTAGGAGTAACTTGAACGTAAGTTCCATTGACCTCAATAAGGCTTACTTCTGAATAGTCCTACCTAGGTATGTAATTTATTGTGGCATACGCTTTCGCAGAGCGAACAGCCAGATTTAAAGAAACCCAGCTCGGCACCTTCTCACGGCTATTCCAAATGCCTAGAGCCACACCTTCCGCATTCTCCTTCCGCGTTCCGGAAGACGATACAAAAAAGTGCGATCCAACCATAGAGAGATCAAACCACCTTGTAGGAAAACTACTGCTGAGCGGCTTCAAACGGATCTCTATGGCTCCGTTAAATAATAATTTAAAAAGTCCTGCAAAAACACCTTCCTCCTCCCGCCCCCTGTCCTGCTTCCAATGAGAGATGAGTGGGCGAGGCTAGCCTCGGTTTCGTTCCGCGATTCCTATATAAGGCACTAGTAGAACGCGCGCACATTCTTTTCGCCCGGGCGTTCGGAGTGTGGTAAGTGTTTCGGAAGAAGGTGGCCGCTAGTGGGGGGGGGGAGCCGCCATTTTGTGGGCGAGTTGAGCTTCCTCGTCTCTGCCCCCCCTCGACCCCAAATTAATGTCTTTTATTTTCGGACGCTCGTTGTGTTAATGCAATAGTTGCTTGGGCTGTCTGAGGCCCATATAACGAGCCAAGGCTGCGTGAAGACCACGTAGTATCGCTTACGGAGCGTTCATAGCCGTGGAGTGTGCGTAGGTGTTTTGTGGTACAGGCGACTGGCTCGAATAGGCTTCCGTCATGTGGAGGCTTAAGGCATTAACCCGGGCTAAGGGCACATTTGATGATATATTTGCCACTATTCCGAGAAGTAAAGTTAGAAGACGTTCCGGATCAGGACCTCGGGGTGTGTGTGTGTGTGCACGCGCGCGCGACCGTTTACCTCCGCGTCACTTTCCCGCCTAAAATCTTCCCCTCCCGAAGATGCCATTGCAGTAAAGGGCCAAATAGCAGCTGTGGGGGTAGGTACGCAGTTATCTGCGGAAAAGCGACGGGAGGAAGCGCCCTCCCGCGCGCGCTCCCAATCCAGATCTTTGCCTCGCGGGGTTGAGACTTTTTGTTTAAAAAGTGCTGGAGGGATTGAAGCCATGGAAAACCTGCCCCCTTTAGTTCAGGAGGAATCGATGCAGGAATGCCCATGAATGGTATTAGGGCTGCAATTCACTAGGTTTTTTTGTTTTTAGCTGAACTGAATTTGATGGGATTTAATTCCAAATGCATGTAGGTAGGGTGCAGTGTCGGGTTCTTGATTTATAGTATTTGCTTTGTTAGGGAAAACTTACCAACATTGGTATGTTAAAATGCAGAAGGTCTCACGTTCAACCCCTTGGATTTCCAGCTAAAATGGTTGAGTAGTGGGGGAAGGTAAAAGATTCTTGAGTTGCTGTCAGAATAAACTACTGGGCTAACGCTTAACGTTTGTATAGGACTTTCATAGGTTGAAAGTGTTTCACATGCAGTATTTCGCTATAATCCTAAACAATCCTGAAAGATCCCTCCCCCCGTTTTGTTGGTGTGGGGGGACTGAGACAGAGCTGCTTGCTTAAGCGGGTGCATATGTGTACTTCGGATGCTGGTCTAATTTTGCAGTTATTTTTTCTGATTGCAAAATGCAATCTTTTTGCAATGAGGCTAGGAAATGGAAAGTGATTTTGGGTATAGATGAATACAAATGATAGGCTTGTGGAAATTTTTGTAGCCTAGTCCACTGATACGTTTTGGATTGTTAAAGGTGTATACCATTAAAGTCTGTTAGTCAGCAATCACATCCCGCCCCCATACAGCATCTAGCAGGCCATAGGATTGTTTGTATTTCTAGCTCTGAGGGTTGGAAAATTGCTCTGACCTTTGAGCTGTGGATCCCCCACCCCTCTCACCTGGCGTGGAAAGGACCACTGTTGCGAAGGGAGAAGAGGTTTAGGCTAGAGGGGAGGAGACTGTCACCTGCAGGATACAACTTACCTTGGTGGTGCCTCTGTGCTCTTCCTGCTCTGCATAGGATGCCTGTGTAATCCCTGGAGCTCGGAGGGTTACGGGCATCGCCAGAGGATTGTGCCCTTAGACTAATTATAACCTCCGTTGTTTGGAAGTATTGATACCATGAAAAGTAGTGAGGCTTAACTAAAGTAAAAATGCTGTGTGCAAGTGTGTGTGCAAGTCCCCTTGATTTTAATGGGAGTTAGTTCTTTCCAGTTGAAATGAGTCAGACTTCAAAAAAGGTCAAATATGGCTGGAGTGTGCCCTATGATTTTATTTAGGATTTTATATCCTGACAGCTCGGATAATTCTGCTTTTAACTATGTTCCAGGAACGATGGGACTGAAAGCTGTGTTGGTGTTTGCCACTATGCTAAACTATGGTATGTTTCAAATACTGAACTTCACAAACTACTTGTGTACTTCAATTTGCATTTTAAAAAGTGCCCCATGTATTCCTTTCATTGTGGGCAACTTCAAGTAGGTGCTGGAGTGTCAGCTACTATGAATCTTGTATAGCACTGAAAGAGAAAGTTCCAACAAATTACTTTGGATTATAACTCTCTACAATACTGCTATATCCAGATTATATGTGGTGGGTTCCTGTGACCATTCTGTGAATGAATATGGTGAGACTTGAGCCTGGAACCTCCTGACTCATACCCCATGTTCTTAACCACTACACTAGTTCTTAGCATCCTCAATGCATAATATTTCTTTTGAACATACTTGTGCATGGTTTTAAAGGGTTCTTCTACCATGTGCATTAAAGTACAGAATTTTGTCAAAGGTAGACGTTTTTGTATTAAGTATCACTTCCTTCTGACTTTTTAAAATCTTATTTTCAGATTATGAAAATGCCTGCATACCTAGAAAAGTGTTCAATGGATACGAATGGATGTTCCTGAATACTTAAAATATTTTGGGTGAGAATAGTTATTTCTAAAATTGCTGTTTGGGAACCATACAGTGCTCCCTCCTACGTTTAGCTGGTGTAAGAGGAGAGACCATGAAATTTGGGAGATGGAGAACTCAATGCAATGTCTGAAGTACTGTAATGGTGGCGGAAATGGGGTCAATTGTCTTCGCTAGAACTTTGCTCTATAGTCAATGGATCACCGTGTGAGAAACAGTATATCTGTTCGATTTAATTCTGAATAGCAGCCTTCTCTTAGTTGCAGGATTTCTATGTTTCACCTTTGTCAAAAGTGTATGGCAGAAGCATACAAGTAAACTGATTGATCAAAGCCAGACTGCTTTTGTATGACAGTTTAATCAAATAAGTTCAGATTTTTATGAATCTGACATGCAGAGTCGGCTGAGTAACCAACTTCCTGAGTCTCACGGATTCTGTGGACTTGCAGGCTGGTTTTTTTACTTTTCATAATTTTATGCAAATTTAGTCAGAAATTTAGAAACCACTGATGGAAAATGTGAATCCCCCCCCCCCGACTAGTGTGGAAAACACACATTTTGGGAGGATTTACACATTTTCGGAAGTGTGGATTTGCACAACATCTGATTCTGTCAACGAGTGGACGATGCAAGGAAAGGTCCCCTGAAAATCTGCAAAATGCAGACAGGACAGATTTTGCAATGTCCGTACATCCCTAATGATTCAGTGTAACACTGAAGTGATCTGTGAGGCTGCTGGTAGGGAGGGGGGATCTGTTTTGTCAGCAGTGCCCATTCCACTGATGGATGGGCACCATTGGATACAACCCTTAGGCTTGGTGCAGATGTAATGGGCTCCCATGGTTTGCAAGCTGGATGCATATGCATTTCCCTAATGGTATTCGCTATGGTTTTGTTGCATGTGTACTCACATTCCCATGTAACTGACTGGTAAACATGTTTCAGACCATGACTTCAGTATCTGATTTGAAGATAATGGTTTGCACTTTTTCACAAGTAATCCCAGAACTGTTAATGCCTTTTCAGAATAAAGAGCAAACTTGTCTGTTACAAGAGAAAAAATAAGGAATAAATATTTCATTAACCTTGCATGTTTTCTTTTCAGATTTGATGAAACTGCTTTCTGATAAAGGTACGTGTGTTTAATGTTTATATTGAGAAAGTAATTGGCATTGGTCCAACCAGTGATGAGCCTATCCCGAACCTGATTCCTTGATGAAAAACTGCCAATATGGATCCGGCTTCTGAGGTTACACAGCCAGTTAATTAATCAACTATTTGGTTTGCAGGAAACTTAAACCTAGCAAGTTCTATTGACACATGCTATTTTCTCCATACTACTTTCACTTAGGTTAGCAGCTGGAATCCAGGCAGCGGTGGGGATGGATTTGGCCCATGGTTTCCTAATTCCTAACCTATGTCAAGCAAGTGGAATACCTTGGATTGGTAAGTGTTCAGATTTACTGGGAGGTCAATTATAAGTGAAGTCATTTTATTTTTATTTAATACATTTTTATGCTGCCCAATAGCCAAAGCTCTCTGGGCGGTTTACAGCAGTTAAAACCATAAAATACAATATAATGTAAATATAAAATTTAAGACCACAGATTAAAAAACAAACAGCAAAGCTAGCAGCAGCAGTTCAAATTACAATACCAGAGTTAAAAACAACTACAAGATTAAAATGCCTGGGAAAATAGAAATGTCTTCACCTGGTGCTGAAAAGAGTACAATGTAGGTGCCAGGCGAGCCTCTTTGGAGAGCTCATTCCACAGCCACAGCAGAAAAGGCCCTCCTGGTAGCCACCTGCCTCACTTCCTTTGGCAGGGGCTCTCTGAGAAGGACTGCTGAAGGGGATCTTAGTGTCAAGGACAGGTACATATGGGAGGAAACGATCCTTCAGATACCCTGGCCCCAAGCCGTTTAGGGCTTTGAATGTTAGTACCAGCACTTTGAATTGGGCCCTGAAGTCATTGCTTTGGGTGACTTAAGGTTCCAGTTCTGAGCACACTTAGCAAAAGAGTAATCCCCATTGGAACACAGTGGGAGTCCTGAATAAACATTTTGGCCATGCTAGCTGGGGATAATGGCAGTTGTAGTCCAACACAGCTGGAGGATGCCAAGCTGAGGAAGGCTACTCTAGAGGGTGCCAGTTTGCTAAGTAATACCAAGCAGGCAATATATCTCGCTAACAACAATCCGTTAATCTCAGAGCTGCATCTGTATCCAGAAATTATAAAATAGGACCAACAGACCAGTATAGGACCAGTATATGAATAGATGCACATTTCCTTGATGAATATAAATCTATTAAAGTGTGTCATTGCTTTCTGATCAGTGATGAGGAAGCCCTTGGACTGAGGACCGTGAGCCACTATATGCCTACTGAAAAAGCTGAGGTAAGATGTGCAAACTTGGTATGAAGAATTAAGACTCTTAAGATAAACTAGGTGAGAATTGAAAGCCACCAAGTATATAAGGGATTCACAAGAACGTGCAGAAGATTTAAACGTCTGGTGTTCGGGACTAGGGTAAAAGTGCATGTGTAGGTGTATTTCTTCCGATCTAATTATTTATTATAGGTCGTAGTGCAGTAGGACTCATAACTATGCAGTGAGAATGTAGGATGCAGCCTAAATTTATTACTTGCATAGAATATACTATCGTGTTTTCTGTATTCATCCAATTGTAAAATCCTCTTTTCATTTTTAGTGTTAAGAAGTCACATGGGGACACGATCTGAAGCCTTCCTGTGTGAAGTGACATCCTGCATGAGCTCAACTCGGCCTCGAGTTTCAATAAACATTTAAAACGTCGTAATTAATGTGTACATCTAGTGACTGACTGCAAGTTTGTCCTAAATGTTGAATATACCATCAATTAACTTGTTCAGGAAGTCATAATCCTGGTACTGTGTTCTGAGGCAGCTGTTTCTTCAGTATTGTAGATGGAAGACATGCATCAAAATAAAGATTTAAAATAAGCTGTGATTGATGAACACATTCCTGGCTAAAGATAATCTGAAGAATTAAGCAGATAAAGGGGTGTCCTACAGATGCTTCAAGAACATGTTTATGTAATGCTCAGCTTGCTAGGCCACTTTTCTGTCATTAAAATGGAATTGGGTCTCAAGTTTGGGGGAATGGAGATAATAGCAGATGATACATGAACAAATAAAAGGAGTGAAGCTAGTGTAATGCCATTACATATTTCATGTATGTATTCTATAAATTTTCACCCTCTGACTTGCAGGCACTGAGGGTGTTAAATAATTTTTTTTACTATATACAGGCAACGTCTTGCAATGCAAGTACTGTAGAACAGCTTAAATTAAATAGACAAATTTGGGGGGGGGATTTCATTTTGATACAAGAGTTGGATTACAAGCACGACTTTTCCTTAATGAATTATGCTCTCAATCCAAGGCATGACTTTGTGAGCATTAAAATTAAGGAGCAGCAAAACAGAAAATGTTAAAAGCCAGGCAGAATATGACAGTTTTTACTGCCTGCCTAAAGCAGAGGAGCCACTCCCTTGAAGGGGGAAGTTCACAATGAGAAACCTGCACATCTCAAGAGGCTATGTTCCCTTTGTGCTGATGTTTATTAAGTGGGGAAATGGGACACTAACCACAGGAAGTTATAAACTGCCCAATTTTCTGCATAGTTGGGAGAAAGCCTAACTTTTGTGGAAAACAATAGCTTGCAGCAGGAAAAACTGCATGCAAGCGGGAACCGGTTCTTCATTCCAATGATTTCACTCTTAATTTATGCTGTGGCCAGGTCACTGGTCTGAAGACTCCCAAATGGCTTGCATATAATGGATTGTGTCAGACCACCATGGCATAGCAAAGATCGCAAGACATTCCTAGGCACACTGGGAATAGTGCGGTTATTCCTGTCCCTGACACTGCATAGTTGCAATGCAACCTGAACCTGTGCAAGTTTAATGGGCAAGTGCTATTTCCTTTAAGGAAAGGGCTTGCAGTGCAGTGGAAGACACGCTTTTTATTGGAAAAGGCCCAGTTCCAATCCCTGCCATCCAGGTAGGGCTGGGAAAGACTGAAATGGCAAACTGGCCAAGCAATAGTGAGCTAGGTGAACCAATGGTCTGTATAACAATTGCCTATATTCCTATTGGCATTTCTCTGTTCAGGATGGCAAGGAGCTTCAGGAATTCAACCTTTAACCCCCTTGCATGTGTATACAGCATGTGTCGCGTTTTCTCGAATGAAACTGTTCAAGGATTGGGATATTTGTGAGAAGACCAAAACACTGGTTTATGAAGCCATTGTATTACCAACTTTATTAAATGTCACTTCCACCTCGAAAGGTTTCATCAATGTTGCCTCCAGAAAATCCTGAGAATTATTTGGGAAGCCAGTGTGGCGTGATGAGAGTGTTGGACTAGTCCCGCTCAGCCATGAAACTCACTGGGTGACTTTGGGCCAGTCACTGACTCTCAGCCTAACCTACCTCACAGGGTTGTTGTGAGGATAAAATGGAGAGGAGGGTGAGGATTATGTAAGCCGCCTTGGGTTCCTTGCAGGAAAAAAGGCGAGGTATAAATAAAATAAATAAAAATAAAAGGTAGGTGAACAAATGTCAGTGTACTGGAAGAAGCAAAGACTACTAGCGTTGAAAAAATGATCCTTCAACGCCAACTTCAGTGGACCGGTCATATTCAAATGCCTGACTGCTGTCTCCCAAAGCAGTTACTTTATTCCCAACTCAAGGATGGAAAGCGGAATATCTGTGGTTAATATAAGAGGTTTAAAGATGTTCATAAGGCTAATCTAAAAAAAATGCAATATAAGGTGACCTCGAAGGTGGGGTGGAACAATATATGGGATAGATGGATTGTGAAAATGATGTCAATTAGGATAAAGGAAAATTTTTATAAACCAATTTGGAGATGGTATTTAACTCCAGTAAGATTAAATAGAATAGATAATAATTGTTCTGCATTATGTTGGAGAGGATGTCAGGAAAAAGGGACATATGCTCATATGTGGTGGAGTTGTAAAAATGTATTGGTGTTTTGGCGAGAGGTTTTTACAGAAATATCGAAAATTATTGGTACTAATTTAGAGGTCTGTCCAAAATTAGCATTGTTATCAATAACTGAGAAGCTTATTTGTGATCAAAATACGAAGGAGTTAATTGTAAACTTGTTAACTGCGGCCAGGCTAATGATAGTGAGAAATTGGAAAGTACAACATGTTTTCCTAATAACAGACTGGTATAAGGAAGTTTGGGACATAGCCCTAAATGATAAACTAGTAGTATCAAATGCAAAAAAGGATTGCTAAAGAAGAATAATTTTATGGAGATATGGAATCAATTACTAGATTATGTATTAATAAAGGGGAAGGGTAACATGCCTTGTCAGGATAAGTTATATTTTTGGAATTTAGAATTTATTTGATTAAGAGGATAGAAGTATATTAATTGGTCCCTTGGAGGGTGGGGGGGAGCACTTCATTATTTATTGTATGTTGATTATGTTATATTTGTGTGATAATCTTGTATTTTGTTATATATATATTTTTGTTATAATTTGTTTTGAAAAATAAATAAAATAATTTAAATAAAATGCAATATAAACATAGAAAACTAGGAAGCTCTGGCCCATGAACGATCTAACTGGAGCTTAGGCCTTTCACAAAGGTTCTATGGACTTTGAAGAAGCCCGAGTGCAAGGTGGAAGGGAGATACATGCTAAGCGAAAAGCACGTCAAATGAATCCTTTACAGGACCATCTTCCATCTGGTAACCTATGTCCTCACTGTGGGAAGCTGTGTGGATCTAGAATTGGCCTCCACAGTTACGGACCCATCACTAGAGTCTACACAATTTTCTTTAAAATTTCCTCCTTTTAAAATCTTTTTGTAAATTTTGATCCTAGAAGACAATCTTACTTGGCCACGAGTGATCGCCTGATGATGTGTTAAACCAGTTCTGAATTAAACCAGTTCTGACACATCACATGTGTGTTAGACATGTTAGGAATGCCATTTCAGAGAAGCACTTGGGGGCTGCATTCCAGTGGTGTGGGGCAGAAAGCAAAAGGGATAGGACCAAAAGCCCCCAAATACCAGCATATTTTAAAGTTCTTGGTGATTAAGCCTCATTGGTGGTTGGGGGAAGGAGGTGGGGCCTTTGTGGAGCCATGGAGGGCCAGAGGTTCTGCACACACAGACACCCCCCCCCCCCATTGCTTAATGATACCAGAATTACCATGGATTCTGTCCTGTGAACACCTGGTGTTGGACTGCTGTTTAGCTAGGGTGGAGTGTGGGTGCCATCAAAATCAAGTACGTGTGTAGAAGGTGTTCTGCTATGGAAGGCTCAGTCTGGCAAAAGGAGTGCTGTACATTTGACTTCTATTTCAGGTGTGATTATTGTGAATGTTTTTGAGTCTGCATTCCCAGCTTAAACAGCTGTTTTCTTCTAGAACTATTTTTTCATAAGCAGGTATATACAGGCTTGATTAAAGTACCATTGAAGATCTCTTTTAATTGGCAAAACTGCTTATTCTTCTCTAAATGCCTTGTCCCAGGTGGTTGACAATCATAAGCAATAACATACATTGTAAAAGAAATGATTGGCCAACACAGCATAAATACCAATACCACATTTATTTATTTCATTTGTACCCCTCCTTTCTACCAGAAAATGGCAGTCAAGTGGCTTGAGTACATAGCAGTCAGCTTGTACAATGTTCAAAATCCTTTTAGTACACCCAGTTTTCTGATTGCAGAAAAGCAGGGCATTAGAAACAAGGAGGGGCCTTACCTGGGTGTGAATTTCCATTGACCAAAAGGGCCCTCTCATATACCAGTCATTGTACTTTGGAGGCATGGTGCACAAGGATACAACATAGCAACGTGAAGGAAGTTTGTGGAAGTAAGAACTTGGCAGTAGCCCTGAAACTGCAATCAAAACTACTTTTTCAATATATAGCCCCTCATAATTTTAAATGGCTAAGTGCTGTTTCTGATATATATCTGAAATAACATCAAAATACAATGGTTAGATGAAATTTGCTGTATGTGTGGCTCTGCGGCTGAGCTAGTAGAATCTTGATTCTTTCAAATTGCACAAGGGTGCAAAGATGTTGCTCTAATGTTGTGAACAATTTTTCAAAAGCTCATGGACTATTTTTATTCAATTTTATTTTTATTAAAAAGTTTTCTAAACTGCTTTTTGGGGCATAAGCTCTCACAAGGTGGTGTACAGTTCTAAGATAAAACAAAATCATTTTTAAAACACCTGTGGAAATGAACAGTATAAGCTAATCAAAAGCATAGCAATTAATAAAATAAATTGAAATAAAAATGTCATAAGGCTTTAAAAAATGAATAAGGATGAAGCCATATGGCTTTCCAAGGCAGTGAATTCCATAAATGCTGGGCTGCCATCACAGAAAAAGCTCTGCTGGTGTCTTTCAATGAGGAGAGAGCAGGGCCTTGGCCACTGATATTAATGCATGGGTAGGCATTCATGTTTTTTTTTAAATATAAAGTTCCTCAACTGCTTTTCCCTGGTGAAGCTTCTCTTCACCAGGAAGTATGCGGAGTAGACTGCCACAGGGATCCATGTTGTTTAACATGGTTGGGCTTTTGAGCTTGTGCAGGCACTTTGCTTTGAGGTCTCATTCTCCTTTTGGTGGTGGCTGGATCTCAGTGAATAGGAGAGTAGAATGCAGCTCGCACACTCAGACCTGCCCACATATCATCATGGCCACAGCATCTTTCCAATGGATGTTACATTATTCTACCTGCTGTGCTCCATAGTTGGTCTTCTGAGCTTGCACATGCACTACCCTCCTGGTCTTCCTTGTTTTTGTGCTGGCTTCATTGTGGTGAGAATGGGGGTGGCGTGGGGCGAGAGACAGAGGGTAAGATTGCACACCCGATGGAGTGTGGGCTGGATGGAAAAGCTCCACAGGCTGATCCCTGATGTGAGCCTGCTGGGCAAAGTTACCCAGAGGTTTGGGCTTGGGTGTCATCAGTATGCAGAGGACACTCAGCCCCTTTCGTTTCCATCATCTGATCCCAAGGAGGCAGCGGAAGCTCTAAACCAGTGCTATGGGGCAGTTTTGAGTTGGAAGCGAGTGAGCAAGCAAAAACTTAATCCTGGTAAGATAATTGGGGATCCGATGATCATGTGGGAAGTGTAGAAACTGTTGGATGAGGTTGTACCCCTGAAGCAGGAGATTTGCAGCTTTGGAGTGTTCCTGCATCCATTGTTCTTTCTGGATGCCCAAGAGTGCCCTTTACTAACTCCATCTGGTGTACTAGCTGTTCTCTTAGAGAAGGCAAGACATAGCTTTCATCATTCATACCCAGTCACCTCCAAGCTGGGTTACTCTAATGTTATCTACATGGCTAGATCCCTGAAGGCACTTTGAAAATGTCCACTGGTCCAGAAAGCAATTGCCACGGTTCCAGTAGGTGGCTAGAGATCAGAGCACATTACTCTGATGCTTTCCCAACTGCACTGGTTACCAATGTTTCTGGGTTCAGCTGAAGATGTTGACTTTGACCATTAAATCTCTAAATGACCTGGGGCTGCCCTATCATTGGAAGCAGCTCCCATATGAACCAACTGGAGAACACTTTCACTACGGAGGCCCTCCTGCATGTTCCCTTGCTGAGGTATGGCACCAAATTGTGGAACAGCTTGCCTGTGGAAGTGCCCTTGACCCCATCACTGCCTGCCTTTTGACTGGTGGCGAGGACTATTTTATTCCAGCGCATGTTTTCCTCATTTGACCTCTTTGGTCTTTTAACTGCTGTTTTTATTCTTGGTGTGTGTTTTATGATTTTGCATTTATGATTATTATTTCAGTGCGAGCCAATTTGAGTTCAATTCTACTGGAAAGGTGTAATAGAAATTATATATGCAAGCAGGCAGCGGCAGTAGCTGCCTAGATGTGCCCGCAGACCCTCTCACCTAATCTAGTTTAAAGGGAGGCAGTGTCTCCCCACTGCCCACCCCTATGAGTCTTGCAATAAATGAAGAAAAAATCCAAACTCTCACCCTCTCACTCCATTGCCCCAGCAGCCCTTCCAGAGAGATGTAGAAGAGAAGGGGGATAGAAGCCCTTGCCTACTCCACTGCTATATGGGGTAGTAGGTGAGAGTGAGAGAGAACACAGCAAACTACTGCTGCTTGGGACAACAACAGCAGTACAGCCAGAAAACGTGTGCTCTCACTCGCTCACCACTTGGCACATTCACACACACTCTGCTTAAGATTTGGTGGCCACCCTAGGAACTGTTCCCCAAGAGCATGAGTTCATGTTACAATAAACTTGACATGTTTTTTTAAAATATGAAACTGC
Organism: Shinisaurus crocodilurus; assembly: GCA_021292165.1. NCBI lineage: Eukaryota > Metazoa > Chordata > Lepidosauria > Squamata > Shinisauridae > Shinisaurus > Shinisaurus crocodilurus. The sequence continues at coordinate 110,654 of JAHFWL010000337.1, forward strand.
TCCCATGATGCAGAAAGAGGGATGTGTGTGAGACTTTAGAATTTAAAAAGCAAAAGGGGGTGAAGGCAGGTGAGTGTGGACCCCTCCTCCAGTTCAGTTTCTCTACCAACAGCCGCTCCACATGATTTTTTTTTACAAATACAGCAAATAATAACCATTTCCCCCCAGTGGAATACTGGAAGTGAGCATGGCTGAGAGTTCAGTGGTTGGTGAGAAGGGGCTGCAGGGAGGGAAAATTCAACTCCTTATACAGTGCACTTTTTTCTTTTAAAATGGGATTCCTGGCATCTACCTCAATCTTCCAAAGGGCTTTGATTCATAGATCATAGAGGGAAGGGGCCTACAAGGCCATTGAGTCCAACCCCCTGCTCAATGCAGGGAACTAGAGGAGGGGTCTCCCATCCAAGTAATAACCAGGCCTGTGCTTAGCTGCTTGTCTATGGAGATAATCAACTGAGGCCCTTTTGCAGGTGTCCTGCTGCCACTGCCCTCCAAAATTGAGTAAATAACTTTTTTGTGGTGTCTGTCACCCTTGTTCTGGATTTCCCTCCCTAGCCAAATTTGCCATGTTTTAGACACCAGGCCAAGTCTATCCTTTTTGCCCAACTTATTTGCACTACCGGTAGTTACTATTGACACCAGTGACTGTTTAACCAAGTAATTTTAACATTTATTTATGTGGCTTCACTTATTTTTAGTCTATTTATTATGTTACATTATTTTTAATTGGAATTGTAGTCCACCTTCAAGGCTATATTTTATTTATTTATTTATAATGAGTGCAAAGGCAGGAAGAAATGAAATGACAGGAGCTTGGTTGTCTAACTGCCATCTTGAATTATTATTATTACTCGTAATACCTGTATTAATTTCCAGTATGTATAGGCCACCCTCTAAGCAAGTTCTCAGGGTGGCTTTGATAAACGTTAAGAACAATTTAAGAATTGATACAGTAAAATAAAAAGCAAGTAAGACCTAAAAGCAGCATCAAAACAATGATCCTATGTTTGCGCCCGAAAATGCAAAGGATCTCGCGCGGAGGCTCTTGACTCTCGTTCTACCCACGAGGCTCTCCCGGGTTTTCTGTTTGGAAGTTGCCCAAAGACGAAGTTTCCTTTCTTTCCCCTCCCTGCGACGAAGAGCGTGAAGGACTAGCTCCGTCTGGCCGCGTGTGCGCATGCGCGCGCGTCCCTCTCCTTCGCTGCTACTTCTGTTAGAACTAAGCCACCCAGCAGCGGGCGGGGCGATAACCCTTGTGGATCTGCTCGGGAGACCCCGGCGTTGGGGCTGCGCCAGCGCGCGCGCAGCGCCTCCTCCTCCTCCTCGCCGCCTCTCCCCTCCCTGCCTGAGCCGAGTGGAAGGGGGCTGGGGTTGGTTGGTGCCAGCAGCGGCGTGAGCGCTCGAGCGGCCGCCATTTTACGCAGGCTCCTGCACATTCTCCGGACACGCTGAGGGAGCGGAGAAGGGGCAGCTCCCCAACCGCGCCCCCCGCACCGTCCCCCTCCGGAGCCCTTTCGCTCACCATTCATCACCCCTGCCGCTCACCCACACAGGTCAGCAGCCGCCGGGGCTTCCCAGGCGGGGGGGAGGGGAGCGCGAGAGTCGGTTAAGGGACCCTTTAAGGAAAAGGGGGGTCTCCTGGGGAGGAGGGAGCGGGGCGGGGGGCATTGTGAGAGAGGAGGTGACTGCTTGGGCAGCCGGTTCTGGGTAAAAATGGGGCTGGGATGAACAAAGAGGACGGCGGTGATCAGCGGCCCTGTCCCATGCAGTGAGGAGCTGGTGTTAAAGCGGCACTTGGTGCTGTATGGCGGGTGCCGCTAGGCCCCGCGGACGTGACAGGGGAAGCTGGAGGGGGACGAGGGGGAACCCTTCCCTGCTTCTCCCCTCCTGCGAAGGGGCTCCAGCTGCCTCATTGTCCAGGCGGCAGCGCCATTCATTGGCCACGAGGCGCCTCTCGGGTGGGGTGGGACGAGATGGAAAGGAAGGAGTAGGGCAGTGACTGCCGTCGCCGATGTGGCTGGGGGGGTGAGGTGGGGGCGGCGGGTGTCGCGTGCCTCTAGTCACGTAACGGGCCGGGGTAGGAGCTGGTGTGGGGGCCAACTCCTCACGTTGGAGTTGGAACGGCATGGCGGGGAGGTGGAGAGGAGGGCTGGAGTATAATTTGTATGCATTGTTCCGGGGCGGGAGGAGGAAAGACGTAGAGAGGTGTCGTGCACTCATTTTGTTCCTTTACCTTCTCTCCCCCCCTCCCCTTTTCCGCGTGGCGAAACAGGGCCCAGGGTGTTGCAATTCTTCTCCCGGAGGGAAAAGGGGGGAGGGTGAGAGGGATAAACTGCTTTTCCGGGAGGGGGGGGAGTTGGTCGCTGGAGGAAGTTGTAAGACATTTGAACGCGCCGAGCACGTGTTTCCATCAGGCTTATGGCGGCGGCCGCCACCTGGGCTGAATGCGGACTGGCAAGCGCTTTGTTCCTTTTGCCTGGTTGCTTTAGGCCCTGTCAGAGAGGCGGGAAGGTGATATGCCTTGAATGTAGACGAAGGAACAGGACCCCGTGAGAGATACGATGGGTTGAAATGAGTGATTAGAGTAAAAGCGGTAGCGAAGGACAGTGGCTGTATCGCGCGGTGGTGTCTGCACGTTCTTCCCCGCCTTTTGCTTCTTCTATTTCTAACTTCTCCAGAGCTTCTTCGGGCGTGCTAGAGAGAGAGGGAGAGACGTGAGTCAGAGAGTTTGGCTGGATTGTGTAAAACCTGCAGTAAAATCTTAACACCCCCGCTAGGCTGTGGTTCTCTAGGGTTTGCCTTTGCACTATTAGTTCTGTCGCTTGAAAAAGACTTGTAAGCTTTCTGATTTCAAAAGTAATAGGGAGAACGGGTTAAACTCTGCAAGCCCCTAGTAGGTAGCTCAGCTGCATGTATTGATACCCGCATTGCTCGGCTGTAAGGGTTATAGCTTAATTTTGCTTATTGCGTTTGAACAGATATCTGGAAACATGGCTTCTGAACATGTTAATGGGAATGGTACTGAAGAGCCCATGGATACTTCTGCTGCAGTTACCCATTCTGAGCATTTCCAGACATTGCTTGATGCTGGTTTACCACAGAAAGTTGCTGAAAAACTAGATGAAATTTACGTTGCAGGTAAGATGTAAAACTTGCAAAATCACTATTTTCTATTGGACTTTCCTTGCTTTGGGCTAAAATAGCAACTTTTTGTGGTTTCCAAAAAAAAAGTATGGGGACTGCAGTTTTCTTAGTAATTAATATGTAATGTTTATGCTAGTCTAGATCAGCCTCTGGAACTGAATGAAGGGGTGGTGGTGGTAAGGGAAAGCAGTTGGAACTTGCACCTTAGGCACAGTTCATAGTGGATCATAGTTGTGTGTGTTTGGAGCACTGTGTAGCTTAGTAAGTGAAGTAGTAATTGTATGCATCTCTTGTGGATGACAACTCCGATTTAATGTTTGGACCCGTGGGTGCAAAGGCTACAGTGTGTTCAGTCATGTTCTGAAGCTCCATTTTGGAGAGCAGTAGAATTGCTCAGTGGTTTCGCCTAACATTTTAAAAAGTTTCTTTTAGAGACAAAAAGTACTACATGTAATGGCTCAAGTCAGTTCAATCGTCAATGTACATGTATGATGTATGTTTCCAGAATTTGCCAAAACGGAATAGTATCAGTAGGTATAAATAATATAGTACATTTGGAGACTAATGTATTCGGCAGACTAATCATTTTTTTAGTGAAGGGAAGAGCCTAGCTTAATTATGGGTCGCTGGCTAGTTCATCTGCTTTTGAAATACGATAAAATGGTTAACTGAAAAATGCTAGAATACAATATTTCTTTTTCTAGGGCTAGTTGCTCACAGTGATTTAGATGAAAGAGCTATTGAAGCTTTAAAGGAATTTAATGAAGAAGGTGCACTGGCAGTACTTCAGCAATTTAAAGACAGTGATCTCTCTCATGTTCAGGTAATGTACTACAGTAATAGTATTTCTGTTCCTTTTACTATAGTTTGTACTAGCACATGTACAGAACTTGCACAATCTTGGATGATCTGATGTAAAAATCTGATCTGACTCTTCAAATCTATTCATATAACCATTTAGAACAAAAGTGCCTTTTTATGTGGTGTCATGAAGACATATAGACAGCGAGAAAAACAAGGGACCAAAGTGGCAGATTCTAGCAAAGGACCAGATGAGGCAAAGATCAAGGTATATTTCTTTATATACTTCATATTTCTTATGTTCTTGGCATGTCAATATTGTGGTTTCATGTGACTACAACATATGTATAACAGCTGTTTGTATCTGTAGCAGCATTCTAGGCAAAAGTGTGATAGCTCAGTCCTGTAATGCCTACTTGCCAGGCTCCTAAAATGTGCCTTGTATTGCATCTGGCAGAGGGAGGTATTGGCAGGGAGTGCCATTGTCAATGTACTTCTGATGCTTGATTGACACTAGCAACATACCACGAATTTTGATGGTATGGTAGTCTCTGCACCCAGTCTGTATACTTTGTCCTGGCAAAGTGATTTCTAGTATTCCTTTCTTGCTTCTGATAGATATACTTGGGTACTTGTTCTGATAGAGAAGACTCATGAACTTACTATCACTTTATTGGTATTGTAACCAGAGATCTGTATAAGCTAGCAGTTGTTAAGTACTTTGGTTCTAGCACAACCTGATACTGCAAAGTATTTTGTGCTTAGTTGTGATTGATCCATTAATGCCAGTGGGAACTTGTGAGAGTATGAGACTGGCTGATCTTACAATCTTTATGCAAGGTGTATCACAAATATTTCAGCTTGTTTTAGTAGGAGAAATGATAACTTTTGATAGAGAGGAGTAACCTTTTATTTTGAAAAGATCCAGAATGATAAATTCAGACACAGAATATTCTAGAAAGCCATGAATATAGTGTTTGCATGTACTACACATCCATCTCCTTGGCTTACTAATTTCTGTTTTATTCTGTACTGTCTTCTGGAATTCCAATACTTTTCATTTTTCCATTCACATACTGAGCTGGACTTAAACCTTAGTAAAATTGAAGTATGTGTACACCTAGGGACTACAGAGCAGGATTAGCAGTGACTAAAGCATGCATGTATATACAAATTGACCCTGCACCCTATTAAAGAGGTAAGAGTGGTATCCCAAAAATAGTCTCTTGCCTTACCTGGGCAATTCTGTGGGCTATTGTTGTTCCAAGTGTGCTATGTCTCATCAGACCCATACGAAACAGAGACCCCTCCATGCTTCACCCCCTAGTGCAGTGCTTCCCAAACTTGTGTCCCCAGATGTTTTTGGCCTATAACTCCCAGCATGCCCCAGCCAGCATAGCTGGGAAGCACTGCCCTAGTGTGACTCACAGCCTGTTCCTCCCCAGACTCTAGGAGCACAGCTATCCCCAGTAGTAAGATTTGAGCTGCATGTGGGCAAGAGGAAGTTGTTGGATACTCTAAGCATGCGGCTGGGGCATGCTGGGAGCTGTAGGCCAAAAACATGGGGACCCAAGGTTGGAGAACACTGCTCTAAGATGAGGCACAAAGTGATCTCCATTTAGAAGTACAGGTTTGCCGAGATGTAGCACACCTGGCGTGACAGCTGCATAACCTGCACAGAAGTACCTGATGGGATTCAGGAAACAAAACTAGCTTTTAAAGTGAGGCTTTTCATACAATGTATAGGATTGCACTGTAAAATTATTGTATCAGGATATGTGTTTGTTAATACAAAAATGTGGGCTTCCAAAAACATAAGAATTGTTAAAAATCACAATATAGTCGGGAAGCTATATTATAAAGGAGAGTGAAGGCAAGTTCTCCTAAAACAGGCTCCAAAGGCAGCTTCAGTGCAAGCATGCATTTCTTCTTTCTGTTTTAATTGGATATGTTAATTAGTTACTGAATAAGTTGGTAAATGATTATATTTGATTTTAAAACTAAATTTGAAGGCACTTTTGGAGAGAACGGGTTACACGCTTGATGTAACTACTGGACAAAGGAAGTATGGTGGTCCTCCCCCAGAGTGTGTCTATTCAGGACATCAGCCTTCTGTTGGCACTGAGGTAAGTAACAAAACATTTTGGGTTATGGGCAGTGTTACCATACTTATTTTTGTGATGCTTTTTTAAAAACATTTTTTGTTACAGATATTTGTGGGTAAGATTCCAAGGGACTTATTTGAGGATGAACTTGTTCCGTTATTTGAGAAAGCTGGACCTATTTGGGATCTGCGCTTAATGATGGACCCACTGACGGGACTGAACAGAGGATATGCTTTTGTCACTTTTTGTAACAAAGAAGCAGCTCAGGAAGCTGTTAAATTGGTAAGTTGCAGTCTTCTGGGAACACTTCAGCTTACACCTTAATGCATAGATTAGAATGGTTTAGGCCTAGTAACTACCAGAACATGGGCATCCCTATTTAAGCCCAAATTAAATCTTAAGAGTTGCATTAATCTTATTTTTTTTCACTTCATGGTACTTGTATGTGGTTTTTCTTCCTTCTGTGTATGGCAGATGAGATTTACAGTGCAATTTTACGCATATTTACTTAGTGTTCAGATGAGATTTACAGTGCATATTTACTTAGAATTAAATCCTACTGTGTTCAATTAGTAAGTGGGTTGTATCCAGTTGGCAGAGATTGAATCTCCCCTGCATGCTCCTCAAATCTGCTCTCGAAGGTTGGGGAACCCCTGGAGCAGGTTTGGGGGGGGCAGGTTGTGGGAGAAGAGGGTAAGGTAAGACACTGTTGCATGAGAGGATGTCCACACGTGGGAGGGAGTGTGTTGAATTGCAGGATAACTGGTATTGTAAAGACAAGACTCCTCAATCATTCCTGTACTAGATGAGATTATTCAATACCTTATCTCTAATTCTGTTAGTGGTTACATATTAGAACAATTATAAATCAATTTTCCAACAGAAAAATGGGAACGTTGGTGTACTAAGAAGGATCTAAAGTACTAACTTGTTTGGTTCCTTTGTAATTTTAGACAGTACAGCTTCCTATTCCTGTACTACAAGTAAACTTCCTTTAATTTACTAGATTGCTATTAGTACTGCATTATGGGGAGATATGAAATACGATGTCTTGGCTGGGTTTAAACAACAACGCTACACTTCGTAGCGTTGTCATTTGTGGAGCACCTGGAAATTGATGGTATTGTTCCATTTCTAGCACTTTAAGAATCATGTTGAAATGAAGTACGTACATGAAATGTTAAACTTGGATGGTGCAGTCTTTTTGGCACTTGTTTCCTGATCTTTGTCATAAGTATGCATTTATTTCCCCCCCCTCCCATTAGTTCCAATAGGAGGGAAAATATCAATGCCACCTCGTGGCTAATGTAAGCGAGGAGCATGATCCTGAGGTCTCATGTTGGAATAGAGGGCCTTTGGATCTATTCATAGATTCATAGATCATAGAGTTGGAAGGGGCCTACAAGGCCATCGAGTCCAACCCCCTGCTCAATGCAGGAAACTAGAGGAGGGGTCTCCCATCCAAGTAATAACCAGGCCTGACCCTGCTTAGCTTTCCACGCTCAGACAAGCTGAGCCAGCATGAGCCACAGGCCTGTTAGATCCAGTAGATCCCCAGGACGCCCCCCCCCCCCAGACACCCCATTTTGGGTCCTACCACCAGTAAATATTCACCCATGGAACTTTCCACAGGTGTAAGTGGGTCCCTGGGTCGAGGGCTCCTCTTTAATGTTGGAGGGGCACCTCTACCCCCTCCTAATCCCCTCCAGCCAGCAGTTAGGATTGGAGTTTAGTATTGTACTGTTAATCATTAGACGTTAAGGAGAAGAGTAGTTTAGGAAGTTACAGTGGTGTTCGTTACTATACATTCAATATTCTTTAGTCAAATACTTCAAGTACAATGAGGTTTGCAAACAAGTCCACAAGTTACTTGTCTGCAAACATTTACTAACTGGTCTGTAGTTGTCTCTCTTGGCCTTTTTAAAGGCTTGGAAAGGTGACACATGACCTGAAAGAGGAAGAGAATCAGCTGACTATTTTACACAGGCTTTCCTGCCTTGTTGCATGGATAAGATCTTTACCTCAGGTAGACAGGTGAGTGGCTATTTACAAGTCTGGGGTAATGCACTGGCATCTCTCTTTAGGCTAAACTTCAACACTAGCATGTTGGTATCGGATTTGGAAGTCACTGATTTGGTTATGGTTTGTAATGTACTGTTACATGTATTACCATATGCTAAATCGGTAGAGGACAAAGTGACATGCTTGACTTATCTTAAAAGTATGTCCCACTCTTATGAAAAGGACGGCAATTGCTGTGAGTTTCTTCACTTTTCTACATGAAGATTAATAGTGTATATGCTTGGTTCCCTCATTTCCCATCTAGGGAATGAGCACAGAAGAGCTGTCAACCTTCAAGGGCCAAGAGATAACTGCAGTAATGCCTTTGTGCTTCTGTCCCATGAAATGAATTATTTTCACTACCTTAAATGGCCAAAAGAGGAAGTGTTGGGCATAGGGGAACAAAGTTATCTTTTATTCACAGTTAATGCTAACTTTTATTAGTTGGGACAGTGGGACACAAACAATGGATTGGATCCAGACTTAGTCATACTTAGAGTAGACATTGAACTAATTGGGATTCGAGTTACATTATTTCAGTGGATTTACTCTTTAAGTATGACCAAGTTGAGATTCAACCCATAGCTTTTAAAATGCCAAATAAGTTTTATAGACAGCTTTATCTTTCCTTCCCATAAAGTGAGATGAGTTGCCCAATTACTGAAACTTGGTAAATTGCAAAGAACCCTTCTTTATGATGAAGTGTAATCTGAATGGGAGGAGTTGCTGCTGCTGCTGCATTGCAAACAATAGTTTGTGCCATTAGAACAGGTGTGGACAACCTGCAACCCCCCCCCCGATGGTTCTGGCCTACAGCCCCCATTATCCTTCACCAGTGGCTACATTGACTAGGGCTGATGGGAGTTGTAGGCTAAAGCATCTGGAGGGCTGCAAGTTGCCCACCCCTGCATTAGAGTTACCGTAAATACCATCTTTATTGAGAGGTGGGAAGGGAAAATAGTTGTGTTTAGGTAACACTTGTTAGTTTTTCCCATTCTAAGAGCATAGTTTGCTGTTGCTTCCAGAGCAGCCTATAGGTCTGAGCAGAAGGTGCTTTTACCAGTGTTTGGGTTATGATTGGGTCCCTATAGGAAGAGTTAATCTCTGGACCAGTGCTGGGAACATTTGCTTGATTGTATAAGCTGCTCCCTCAGAACAGTCAGTCACAGTGGCTCATAGTTTCTTATAAACTAAGTTGTTGGGAACTTTTTGCTTTGTGAGCTTACTTCAAATGAATCACATTTTTAAGGACTTGTTGGAAATATTTGTCATTAGAAATGTCAGGTTTCCAATACTTAGTGTGTTAGATGGACAGCATAGACCATCCTACCCCAACCTGGTGCCCTCCAGATGTTTTGGACTATCATAGAATCATAGAAAAGTAGAGTTGGAAGGGGCCCTCAAGTCCAACCCCCTGCTCAATGCAGGAATCCAGGTCAAAGCATCCCTGACAGATGGCTGTCCAGCTGCACCTTGAATGCCTCCAGATTGGGAGAGCTCTATAACTCTTATCCTTGACCATTAGTCATGTTGGTTGGGGCTGATTGGAATTGAAGTCCTACAACATCTGGAGGACACCAGATCGGAGAAGGCTGCGGTAGGCAGTGAAAAGAGGCTATATTTGCTTGCTAATTGAGTAAACTAATTGTGGCAATCTTTCACTTCACGATGAAACACACTCTCCTGTATTTGGTGGTAGGTTTGTAGCTTAGTCAGTTGCTGCAAAAACAACAGTCTTGTGGCACCTTAAAGACTAACATTTTATTATTGCATAGGCTTCTGTGGATTAGAGCTTATTGCATAATAAAACTGTTAGTTTTTAAAGTTCCTCAGGACTCTTGGTTGATGGGGTACCCAGCTACTTTTAATCAGAGGAAGAAGGAGCCAAGGGAAATTCAGGGCCCTCGGTATGGTGCCCCATGCAACTGAGAACACATTGTCACATGAGGAAAATAGCTGCATTGCAGAAAATGATGCCTGCAGCACAAAAATCTGCTTGAAGCAAGTGAGCCCAACCTCATACTATGGAAGAAGCACTCCTCCCCGCTTGACTTTTTTTTTTTTACCCTGCATTGACATTTCGGGAATGAAGTAAAAATCTAAGACTTAGGAAGTGAAAAGCAAAAGTATAAACTTGTTGGGATAACCTACCCTCGTATACCTTTCTTTCTTCTAGTATAACAATCATGAAATTCGTTCTGGAAAACACATTGGTGTATGTATCTCTGTTGCCAATAATAGACTCTTTGTTGGCTCTATTCCTAAGAGTAAAACCAAGGAGCAAATAGTTGAAGAATTTAGCAAAGTAACAGGTAAGTTACTTGGTACCTTGGGTGGGTGAAGATAAAAATAATTCCTATTCCAAGTGATCAGTGATGATTTTTTTCACCATCTTTCGGCTGATGTTGAATGATGATGACATTGTAAACTGAGATCATAAAGAATATTCTTGAGAGAAAAAGAAATGAGGTAGAAGCAATACCTGGAGGTGCTGCCTCCACCTGTCATACTGGAGTATCATTCAAGGCTTGAGGGTGCTAGCCCAGCGTTAAGCCAATATTTGCCTTAACACTCTTAGCAGTGAAATTGGCTATTTGGAAAAATTTACCTTTATAGAAGGGGAAATTTTGCTCTGTCCTATTATGTAGTGCTGTCCAGCATTTAGAATATTCATGAACATTTTACTACATCGCTACAACTTGCCTTTGCTGACCCTGTATTTCAGCTTAGGACAGCATAATATGGAAACACTATTGATCAGTTGACTGTAATGCTTGACTGGTTTAGACGGAGAAAATGAAGTTTCTGGTCAGCTTTTCAGTTCCTTTTAGGGTAGATGGGAATGGCAAGAAAGGGAGGTATTTATGTTAACATCTTACTGATACTTGGTAGAAGGGGAAATTCTATGAAACCTGATAGTTTGGACTAAGTGTTCAGTCCTATGCATGTTTAGACAGAAAAAAGTCCTACAACCTCCAGCATGCCCTAGCCAGCCATGCTGGCTGAGGACTGCTGGGAGTTGTAGGACATTTTTCTGTAAACATGCATAGGATTTCACCCTTAGTGAAGCAGTTTTGGTATACTGGTATGTTTCGAAAATATTAGCTAAGACCTATGTCAGTCATTTTTCTTCTTTTTAAAAGCCTGTTTATTCCTATACCTAATGCATGATGGGTTAATAACATCAATGTGACTGGCTTCAATTTCAGAGGGTCTCACAGATGTAATATTATATCACCAACCTGATGACAAAAAAAAGAACAGAGGCTTTTGTTTCCTTGAATATGAAGACCACAAAACTGCAGCTCAAGCCAGGCGTAGGTTAATGAGTGGAAAAGTGAAAGTCTGGGGTAATGTTGTTACAGTTGAATGGGCTGATCCTATAGAAGATCCAGATCCTGAAGTCATGGCAAAGGTAAAACACTATTAGAGCTCGGTAATAAAAATAACGTGAAATGCAGATATTTCTGGTACCCTGCAAAGACACTTCAGGTGCTATTGTATAAGAAGCTAAAAGGTACAATGATTTTGTTTGGTAAAACATACTTCATATGGCAACTGCTTTAGAAGGATTCACACTTGCAAATTTGTGTTCTTAGTGTAATTGAATGGCCTGTTCAAAACTCACAGCAAGAAAACTTGCAAAAATTACAAATGTTTACTTTCATCTTTACCCTAATTATGTAGAGGTGGTAAAGCATATTCAAATATAGGGTTTGATCAAGACTTTGCTTTCCATGAATGGGAGGACAACTTCTGTCCATGTACCGGTAAGGTTTTTGATCCACTGGAGGTGACTTTTTTGCCAATTCCCACTCCCTCTGCAGTTCCTAGCATCACCTTCACAATGTTCTGGAGAATCCCCCAGCCCTCTGAGGGACTCTTCAGATTTTCAGAGGAAGCAAGGGAGGAAGAGCAATCGACATACATTGCCTCTCCACTTTCCGTAGTGGGAGCAGAATCTGGATCCAAGCCGTTGAATTAAGATTAATCATACTGACAAAGTTCCCAAATGATGCAGTCATTGCATACATTTCACTGCTTCTAATACTCAGGGTTTTTTACAAGTTGGACATTGTGGTCCTGAAAGTTTCTTGGTCCATAATAAATAGAGAGAGACACTCAAGCTGATGTCCTGTTTTTGTGCTTGCATGGTCAGCATTTATCAGACTAATCTGGTGAGGCTTGTAGTCATAGCTGGCACATGTTTAGGACTTGATTACTTTAACGCCTTACGTTAGCCCGATTCAGGTGTTCTGAAAGAGGTAAAAGTTAAAGTGTGAGGAGAGGGAGTGTTCTCCCCCCCCCCCCCCATGCGCGTTTCTATTGCCCTGCAGGGTTCTGTATCCATAGAAGCCCTCCACGCAATTGAGAATATTGATGTTCCAGTGTCCAAAGTCACATGGAGATCCTCTACAGATACAGGAGGCTGTTCTCTTAAAGTTGCCCTCCATGAGTACAGGGCAACAGAAATGTGTGAGTGGGTGGGGCTAATGCACTCTTCCTCCTTATGTGTTAACTTTTACCTTTTTCAGAACACCTAAATAGGGCTTTTTGTTTCAATGCAAAACTCTTTTTATTTTAGTCCAGTCTTCGTATCCCCATTAGTGTAGGTGGTGACTTCAAATCACCAAGTCCAGCCCCAAGAATTCCCATCTATTGGGAACCTGCATTGTTACTTACTGGTACTAGGGCTCCACTTCCACATGTGCAAGAAGACTGGATGTTTTGCAGAGGAATCTTGTCATTAGTGATCCAAATATGATCCAAGTGGAGGGGGATTGCACAACTCTAGTTATGATTGACCCAAGCTATAAAATACGCTTTCAAGAAAAGCTGTCAAAACTCTACAACTGGCATTACAGGTTTTGAGAGAGTTTGGAGATAAATTTGTTTCAAACAAGAAGTGTTATGTAAATATTGTTAATAAATAAATGTGTAAACTAGCAGATTAAATTATAATGGCACAGGGAGTATGACCCTGTTGATTTTCTTGGACCTCTCAGTTGCTTTCGATACCATTCACCATGGTATTCTTCTGGACCAGTTGTCTGGGTTGGGAGCAGTGGTTCTATCCTTCATGGATGGCCATTTCCAGAAAGTGGTGCTGGGGAATTACTGCTCTGTTCCGTGGCAATTATGTTACGAAGTTCCACAAGACAATTTTATCCCCCATGCTATTCAACATCTCCATGAAACTGCTGGGGGAGGTTATGTGGGGATGTGGGCTGAGGTGTCATCAATAAGCAGATGACACCTACCTCTCCTTTTAATCTAACCCAAGTGAGGCAGTAGATGTCCAATTGGTGCCTGAACAGGGTAATGGACAGGATGAGGGCCAATAAATTGACGCTCCAACCAGATGATATGGAGGTACTGTTAGCAGGTGATTTGTCTGCCAGGTTGAGTGGTATTCAAGGTGTTCTGGAGGGAGTTGCAGTCACACTGAAAGATCAGGTGTGTAGCTTGGAAACGCTCCTAGATCTAGCATTACTTTAGGCACAGGTAGCCTCCGTGGCTAGGAGCGCTTTTTATCAGTTTTCGTTGATATACCAGCTGTGACTGCATATGGACAGAGAGAGCCTGGTGACAGTTATCCACACTCTGGTAACCTGCTTGGATTACTGCAATGCATTGTATGTGGGGCTGCCTTTGAACAAGGCTCAGAAACTTCAGTTAACTTAAAATAGAGCTGTTAGGTTGATATGACCATGTGATGCCGGTGCTTTGTCAGCTGCACTGGCTTCCAGTGGGTTTTTGAGCCCAATTCAGAATGTTGGTGTTTCCCTTTAAAGCCCTAAACAGCTTGAGACCAGAGTATCTAAAGCAGGGCTCTCCAACCTGGGTCCCCAGATGTTTCTGGCCTACAGCTCCCAGCATACCCAGCCAGCATGGCTAATGGCAAGGGATTCTGGGAGCTGTAGTCCAGCAACATCTGGGGACCCAAGGTTGGAGATCCCTGATCTAAAGGAGCACATCTGCACGAACCTCCTCAGATGCTTAGGGTCATCTTTAGAAGCCCTACTCCAGGTGCCCTCACTGAAGGAAGTTAGGTGGGTGGTTACAAGAGGGGCTTCCTGGCACCTACATTTTTGGTGCCAGGCAAAGACCTTCCTTTTCTCCCAGGCATTTTAGAGACTTTGCTTTTAGATTTTTGTGGTTGTTCATATCCCTGTGCTGTTTATAATTTTGTATCTTCCTTTAAATATTTGTACTGTATTTTTTTCTTTTAACTGTTTGTAATCTGCCCAGAGAAAACGTATTATTGGGCAGATCAAAAATATTATAAATAAATAAATACTGAAGCAAAATCTTACCTGAATTTAACTCCATGCTTTGCTTTAGGTAAAAGTGTTATTTGTGCGGAACCTCGCAAATTCAGTCACAGAGGAAATACTAGAAAAGGCCTTTAGTCAGTTTGGAAAACTGGAGCGAGTGAAGAAGCTAAAAGATTATGCTTTTATTCATTTTGATGAACGTGATGGCGCTGTAAAGGTAGGTTTTGAGTAACAGTGCAGTTACTAATTAGCAGTCAAATTCTTCATTAGTCCTTCATGGGCTTAGCTAAAATATTTGTATTATACGCTTACCTTTGTGTTGTGTTTTGGGTTCTGATATGATTCGGATCTATTTGCTGTTCTATCACCTGTGTCTTTCATAGAACAGTTGTTGGTTTTCCTATTCTTACTTAATATTTCACTATTTTAGAAATAAGACTAAGAATAACTATATCCTGCCCATTTTTAGCTGTTTAGATTGTTTCTTGTGAACAATCCATGGGATCTGTCTACAGTCTCCTAAGAGTCTTATTTTTCCTTAATATGTTTCACTTAAAATACATTTGATTGGTATACCTTGAGCAGGAGTGAGCAAGAAGAGCAAATTTTATTCCAACTCTATGATCTAGTAAATCTAGATGGTTTAAGCTAGCGAGATGTGCCACATGCTGAAGTAGGAGTTAGAATGGTTGATTCCACAAGATTCCTCAATTATGACACTTATGACCCCAAATGCACTAGAGTTTTGGTTCAAAACAAGTCCAGCTACCATAGAATAAAATATTGTTAATCTTCTAGTATATTCTCACTGACCTGATAATGCTATTTTCAGTTGTGGCCATCTCAGTATTTAAAAACTAAGCTTTTAGTACTAGGAAATGCTAGACTTTGAGGTTATAAAATGACGTTCTATTGTACTATTTTTAATGTCATTGTGTGATAAGATGCTATGTTTTGGGTGGGCCTGTCTTGTATAGTATAGCAATTCATTGTTATTTATTTTACATACATGGGTTGGATCCAGACTTTGTCATGCTTAGAGTAGATTCATTGAAATCAGTTGGACCTAAGTTAGTCATGACTAAATTCTCATTAATTTTAATGGGTCTGCTGTTCTAAGCATGGCTTAATTCCTATCCTATATCCTGTCTTACTAGAAATTTTATTTTTTTGTGCATCTGCTTGTCTGATGTTTCTTTACTTAAAAGAATTTGACCTTGCAACCTGAATATTCTTCTAATATTCTGTGTGATTGTGTAGTTAGGGATGAGATGAGTGCTTGCATGTGTTTTTTTTTTTTTTAAATTTGCAGCACAGAAACATGTACAGAATTTGCCTCTAGCCCTTCTGGTTGCAGATTTCATAGATTTCATAGATCATAAGAGTTGGAAGGAGCCTACAAGGCTATCGAGTCCAACCCCCTGCTCAATGCAGGAAACTAGAGGAGGGGTCTCCCATCCAAGTAATAACCAGGCTTGACCCTGCTTAGCTTTCCACGCTCAGACAAGCTGAGCCAGCATAAGCCACAGGCCCTATGTATGTATAATACCGGTATGTTGAAAACTACACATTGAAAAGATCAAGGGCCCTCAAACAGGGCCCTCCAGTGGACTGAAGCAGGACTTACATGACCTACATGACCTAACAGCAACTCTCCTCTCCCCCACCTCTTACTATCTATTTAGCTTGCATTCTTTGCATAATATTTGAATAAAAACATTTCTATAAGAATTCATTACAAATCTCAAAACTGTTCTCCACAGGCAATGGAAGGAATGAATGGCAAAGATTTAGAAGGAGAAAATATTGAAATTGTTTTTGCAAAGCCACCAGATCAAAAAAGGAAAGAACGGAAAGCACAGAGACAAGCTGCTAAAAATCAAATGTAAGTGTTGAAGGCATGATTTCCATGCATTTGACACTAAGTTCACGTTACATAGTGTGGGTTGGAAATGTTAATTCTTACCATACTTTTTAATGGTTGCATACCACAGTAATATTTGTAAAATGAAAAAGTGTATTTTGTGTCAAAGAGAGGGATTACATTTAATGAAAGATATCAGCTTCCCTTATGATGCATGCTTTTTCAAAAATAAAAGTGCTGTCTATGCTTTTGGTAGAGTAGAGAGAATTAATATGTTAACTGAATAATACCTGCAGCTGTTAGGTTCCTTTCTTGTTTATCCCTATATGTACATTATTTTAATAATATGTCCCTTGAAGTGATCAAGCAAGCACTGCTTTTTTCCTGGGGTAATATAAAGACAGGTGAAAAATAGCATGAAAGTCTTAACTAATTCTACTAAAAACAAAAGAGGGCCTTAGGGTTCCTGTCATGCAGAATCTGTACCTATGAATTTCTTGGTTATTTTGCTTTCCTTCTGTATTTATTGCCATTATTAGCTGTTCAGTATTATGAACCTTCAATTTTGTATTTTGATTCTTACCTTGACCCTGTGTGTTGCTGTTCAACAATTGGGCAAAGTATCCTGTGTGGTTTTCTTGATACAAGATTAACTACTGATAGAATATACTGTCGGATTATTTTTCAAAATTTAGGCTGCAATGCCAAGCTCACCTACTTGAATTATGCCTCTTTGAATTCAGTGGGGCTGAGTAAATATGCATATAATCAGTTCGTTTCGCAGGCAATGGCAGCTGGCTCCTGTTGGGTTTGTTTCCTTTTTTTATTCGTAAACATTTTCTTGGTGGTAGAAAATGGTAATTCCTAATATGCATGTTTAGGAGATCAGCCTAACAGGTACTTCTCCAAACTTGTGGTACCATAGGTCCACTTCTGTAACTGTCGCCTGTCGTAAACATGTAAAGTTTGAAGGGGGCAGTGTATGAGGCAGCTGCATCCCCTGGTGCATTTTATGTCTTAAAGTGTTATCCTAACTGTTTCTATGCTATTTGATTGCATTTCTGGCTGGAATAAATAGCAAGTAGGATTAGTGTCGGTTCTTTAGTCAAATACTGTTCATGTATTCTAAACATTAATTTACTAGGACTTGTAATCACAAAGTTAGAATCAGTTGGTTGCAATAGTTTAGAACAAAGATAGGCAACCTGGTTCCCTCCAGGTGGTTTGGATTACAACTTTCATCAGATCCAGCCAGTATGGCTAATGGTCAAGATTTACATCTGGAGGGCACCGTGAACTGTAATGGAAATATTAAAGTATGAATGCTATTAGCGGAGTGAAAGGTTCTTGACTTAACCTTGGAACCCCAAGGACAGGTCATAGTTAACCATTTTGTTTTTTAAAAAACCTTTTTATATAAGATTTGAGATTGTGTTGCAGTCCAATTAAGGGTACCGTGTTTCAGGCCTATTAAGGATACCATGGCTTCAATAACTGCTGTGAACCAGCGGTGTTGAACCTTAGGTTCGTGGGCCAGATGTGGCCCACCTGAGTTCCTGGATGGCCACACCCCCTTTCCCTGATAATTTGTGGTTTTCCCAGCTTTGAGTATATTTTTCCCCATTCTATAAGTTTGAAACGCCTTCCCTAAAGCTTGGGTACTGGCAGTAATCGCTTTAAGCTAAAATATGCTGGTATTTTGGGCCCCATCCCTTTTGTCTTTGGTCCTGAACACAACTGGAATGCAGCCCTTGAGAGCTTCCCCAAAATTGAATTTGGACCTTGGGCTGAAAGATGGTCAACACCCTTGCTGTATATACCATACATGCGTAGTCTTTAGAGTGTGTTATCTTTGTATACCATACAAGTTTGTCTATGTATCTGACCCAGGCTAACCTTAAAGTGACCTCTGCCCTGGTAGCCAAGTTTGGATTTTAAAAAAATCCCTGTTAATTTCATTTTTAACACTTACCTACTAGGGGTGTGCCCTGACCACAAAATTTGGTTCGACTTCTTGGACCGATTTGGAGGCTACCTGCTTTGACTCAGATCTGAACCTGCTTTTTATTTCTTAGCAGAAAGGCAGGGTTAGTTGCCTCTTCTGAGGGGATCAAATCTGCCAAGTTTCAGATGAATTGGTGCAGGGAGCTTTGTGCAAGAGCTATCTTGACAGTTTTGGGGGTTTCCAAAGAAGGAAGCGGTTATCCCCATTTGTTTTTTGTGTGCCGTTGTTACGAAAATGACAAAGCATAGAGGTGGCCCTATTTAAGTATCCTGCAAAATTTCAGAATGATAGGTAGGTGTGTGTTTTTGTGGAAGGGGAGTGTTCAGATGGGGGAGGGGTTAAGTGATTCACTTCTACTTGCCCCCTTCATGGTTTTTTTTGGTAATTTGTATGAAAATGACCATTTTATTTATTTACAGCTTTTTTACACTGCTCTTCAGCCAAAAAAGGCTCCCAAGAGTGGCTTACACAGATTAATAATAAGATATTCCTTGTCCTCAGGCTTACAATATAAAAGACACATCATAAAAGAAAAAGGAATTGGGAGGAAGGAGAAAAAAGCCAAACTCAGGCACCAGTTCTTCGTTTAAACATTTTTATAGGTGTTCTTTCTGACAGGGAAGGCTGAAACAAGCTCCCTGCAGCTGTTCCTTCTCTGGCTGATGAATGGAGCCACATTGGTCTCCCCCTTGCCGTGATGTTCTTCCTGGGAGGCAGGAGGTACAGCTTCCCAGTAGTCCTTGGTTCTCTGGCCGATGGATGAGGCCAAAATCTGCTGTCCCAACTGTCATTTGGAACCATGTGTTTCTTCTGGCAGAGTGGGGTGAAGCGGGCTCCCTGCAGCTGCTCCCTCTCTGGCTGATACATGGGGCCAGGTTGGTCTCTTCCTTCTCATGATGATCTTCCTGGGATGCAGCCTCCCTGGGTTCTCTGAGTGGAAAATGAAAATGTTTGTCATAGAGGTGTCTCTAGGCGAGAAACCTGCAACATTTCAGAAGGATGGGTGCAGGGTCTAGGGAGTCCTGATGAATGAAAAAATTAAAGACTAATTTGTTTTCTGCTCAGTTGGCAGCAAAGTCACAGAAAGTATAATAAGACAGGAGTGGCGGTGGAGCATACAGTGGCAGAGGCAGAAGGAATTGGAACATCCAGCATTTTCCATACAAGCACCCAATGCTGCACTGTCCCAGGTCTCACAGGCTCCACCAAACCTCTCTATGCATTCCTGCTCCTGGGAGAGAGAACTAGCAACGAGCACTGAACATTGGATCAGTCCTGCAATAGATTACTCCAGCATCTCTCCCCCAAAGCACTGGGAGTGGAGATCCCTAGTAAAACCATTCACTGTGATAAGTTAGAGCTGCCAGTCACAAAACTACATCCCCTTCCCCCACCTGGCATTTTCTCTGTATGGAGAGCTTGGAAAGAAATGTGTCAAATTTTTGGGAGACTCTTGTCTGTGTTCCTCTGAATCTTGAACCTTCAGGAGTGTTCAGATTCAGATTTAGTCACCCTTGGAGGAGCCCTGATTTGATTTGGACATCTCTTGAATCTGTCTTAAT
Source organism: Shinisaurus crocodilurus (assembly GCA_021292165.1). Lineage (NCBI taxonomy): Eukaryota > Metazoa > Chordata > Lepidosauria > Squamata > Shinisauridae > Shinisaurus > Shinisaurus crocodilurus. Next base: position 130,474 of record JAHFWL010000337.1, read on the forward strand.
CAGCCTGATTTGGGATTCAGCCAAATCTGAAGTACACCCCTAGTATTTATATGCTGCTTTATTTCTACAGATGTGGCACCCAAAGCGACTTCCAGCACAAAATACAATAAAATTAAAAATAAGAAACTTCAGCACACACAACAAAACATAAGCTACATCAATAAAAATGGTGGTTCAGGCCTGTTACTAACTCCTTAGTGAAGACTGTTTTCACAGTCATCCTAAAGGCTGAGAGTGAGGGGACCAAACGGATCTCATAGGGAAGGGAGTTCTAGAGCTTCTTTGCCACTACCAAGAAGGCTCTGTCCTACGCAGACCCGGGCATCTCTACCCACATTAGGGCACAATGTTACTGATTACTCTCTGCCTTCTCTTGAGGCTCCCAACAGTGTTTCTCTGACTCCTGAGGTTCAGAATACAACACCAGGTTGATCCCTGGTCTTCGGCAACCATGATCATATTATGCCTGCTCTGCATTCTATGCTGTGTGTAGAGCAACAGATTGAATTTGATTGCACTGCTAGTTCTTAATTGAATGGTGCATGCTCTGACTATTCAAAGCCTCTTCTGCAATCTCACTGAGTGGGTGACTGCCTTAAGGTGGTGGATGATCAGGCCTTTGCTATGGTGGGCCCCTGAGCCTGAGAGTGGAAGCTTCATTCAAATAGCCATCTCTGGCAGGGTTGCAATGATTTTAATCAGAATGATTAAATCATGATTTTTTGCACCCTGTAGTGTAGGTAGCCTAGTTCTGATTAATGTTTTCTGTATAATTTGGTGTTCTTAACTATTAAGTGTAGGCTATTTGTACATGTGGTTGCCTGAAACTTTGAAATTAATTTTACTTTAAAAATTTGGGGGGGAAATCGATTAAATAATTTAAAAAAATCATTGATTTAAATTTTTAAAATGCGATTTTTTTTTTTATTTTTATGTTTTTTTTGTGCAAAAAATCATGGTTTTTTGCAACCCTGATCTCTGGTTCTCACTTGAACTCGTTAAATCTGGCCCCTTGAGCAGATATGGTTCCCCACCCCTGCTTAAAGTATTCATGAAGCTACTCTTAAGGAATCTATTGTTATCCCTGTCTTTGCATTTTCCTCTGCCTGCTTCCTCACTTTAAAAATCTAATTGCACTGATTTTACAAATTCTTTAATCTCTTTGCATGTAAACGCTTTTAAAACACCCAAATTATATTCTAAAAAGGTAAGAAAAAATGCATCCCCACTTAACTGTTTTCGTAGTCATTGCTGTAATTTGTCTGAAGAAAAAAATGCGCCCAGGGCCACCTACAAACTTTAATAATAAGACAGTCCCTGCCCTCAGGTTTATAATGATGGCACAAGACATGACATAAAAGGAAAAGGGATTGGGAGGGAGGATGAAAAAAGCAAAACACAGGCACCAGTTCTTAGTTTCAAAGTTCTTATAGGTGTTCTTTCTGGGAGGGAAGGGCGAAACAAGCTCCAACATGAACAATTGATTTGGTAAATATGTCCATATTGTTATTTAAGCCTGGTTCACGCATAACACTAACATGATTTATTTAACCCATAGTTTGTTGCCCTACCCAGGGTTTGTCTGACAGATGATCGAAGAAAACATTGTTTTCTCAATCCCTGGGTTGTTTATTCATCTCCTCCTTTGCTTATTCCCTCCCTGTATCTCAAATACCTTTGTGGTGCTGTAGTACTGACACGTAGAGCAGCTGGTTGTTTTGTTGTTGTTTTTTACCACTCTTGCCTACAGCCTCTGTAGCCTGGTGAAACGACCCAATGGTTCTGGGTTCACACAACCCATGGTTTAAACAACCTAACAACCCACCCATGGTTTAAACAACCCAATGGTTTAAACAACCCAACAACAAACCATGGATTCTCTTTCTTGGTGTTTGTGGTTAACAAACCATGGTTTTTCAGCTTGGCTGTGTCCACATATGACAACCTAAAATTCAACAAACCATGTGTTAAATAAACGGGGTTACCATCACTATTTTTCCTTATGGAATCCCATGTTAGTATGTTGCTAAATTACAGTTTTCAGGAACAGCAGAGTCTCGGGGTGGGGGAGGGGGGGACTAAACTTGTAACATTCTAGAAGCAATGTGAAAGGTTTTTTTTCTTTACCTATATTTCCTCAAGGAGTATTGCTTTTCTTAGTATATGTACTACTCTCTGGCAAATATAAGAATTTGTATCTAGTAAACCAGGGAAAGAAAATAAGGAAAAATACAGGTAAACTGAACATGGAAGTAGGCATTGGGCTCTTTGTGGAGACCATAGAATACCATTGAACTACATTTAAAACACTATTTAAACCCTTGTTCTGCAGTTCAGCTCTTTAGAGTTCAATAACCTGAGAGCCAGTGTGGCGTAGTGGTTAGAGTGTTGGACTGAGACTTGGGAGATCCGGGTTCTAGTCCCCACTCGGCCATGAAACTCACTGGGTGACTTTGGGCCAGTCACTGACTCTCAGCCTAACCTACCTCACAGGGTTGTTGTGAGGATAAAATGGAGAGGAGAAGGAGGAGGATTATGTAAGCCGCCTTGGGTTCATTGCAGGAAAAAAGGCGGGGTATAAATATAATAAATAAATAAATAACCTATAATTTAAAATCTTACAATAAACTGTTTTAGACTATGGCTTCATTTGGATAAGACGCGAAGGAGCCAGTGTGCACATTGGACTCATTCATCCAGTGCTGCAACGAGAAGTTTCAAAGCTTTCACTTCCCTCTTAGTTTAACTGCAGCTTGCTGTGATGTCCAAATCTGGACAAACTGGTTAATCTTAACTATTGTCAGTTGAAACAAGCCAACTTAAGATCATAGTTCATGAAGCTGGTTTGTTTCAGCTAAACATAGAATTAACCACAGTTTAAGGTTCAGACAACAGACTAAATTGTAGTTAATCTAATAGAAGTGGGAGATTCTGATTTTCTCCTCATGGCCATGCTGGAGAGGGGAGCTGAGGCTCATTCTCATAACACTAAACCAGGAGTAGGTAACCTGGGGTCCCCCCGATGTTTTGGACTACAACTTATATAAGCTTTTGCAGTATGGCCAATGGTCAGGAATTATGGGTGTTTCCTCCCCCTGCACTGAACTGTGGTTTTAGCGCAGTGTCCAAACCCAGCCAGTGACATAAATGAAGTGCAGTTGATTGGACATCTGTATGTTAACAGCGACTGTATATATTAGTGTAGCTTGCCATGCATATCCTTTGGACTGCATGGAGAGTTTCTATGTCAGTGCAGAATGTTCCTGGAGGTGTACTACTGAAGTCAAAATGTTTATCTAATTGGGAGGACCCATGTGGTGATCTGTGCTAGATGTTAAAAACAGACATGGAGGACCATTGGAAGTACACTCATTCATATGAGATGTTTTAGACAAGCCTTTCCCAACACTGCACCCTCCAGGTATGTTGAACTATATGTTCCATCATCCCCAACCACCATGGATGAGGGTGATCGGAGTTGCAGCCCAGCATATCAGGAGGGCACCAGGTTGGGGAAGGCTATTTTAGACTTTCCCATTAAGGTTCCTGCTCCAGATCCCCCACCCAGCAGTATGCAATAGTAGCAGGGCTCCACAAATTGTCAGGGCTTAGTCGAAACACATTTTCTATTAGCCAGCAAGAAATATAACATACCGGTAAGTGCCTCTTAACATATGCAGATTGCCTCGCTGCACCCAGCAAGTGGCTTCCTGCCTCTCCTGCGGAATTAAGAAAAAGGGCTAATAGCACTGGTGGCATTTTTCCCCATAAGCCTAAGCCCCCTGTAGGTCTCTTTGTGAAAATTAGACATTGCCCTCACTCCCCTGGCAGGCCCCAGTACAATCCAGGAAGCATCTATTTTCAAAAAGGCTAGAGTTATGAAAGTCAGAAGAGAGCCTTTTTCTGTCCCATAGAAACCTCCATTTTTATTATATTTTTTTACTTTCCTGCAGCAGGTCCCCTTTACAGTCTAGTCTCTCTTGTTTTTCTTACTCTAATCAACATCCAGAGGACAAGGTAGTTGGTCTTTTTTCCCTTTCTGATGTGGAAAGGGGGAGTGAGTGAGAAACCAGTTACAAGTGGGGTTGGAGAATGGAGAAAAGCTGAAGGAAATAAAAGGGAGACTTGAAATAGCCCTCTGCGTTTTCCTATCTAGGCAGTTTACCAACAAAAACCTTCCTTATTCTTTAAAAAATCTAGTTCCAGTTGGAATGAGGTGGCACAGGAGCTTGTTGACTGGGAGGTATTTAGAAGGAATATATTGTCAGGGTGAGGGGTTGCAAAGGTTGTTTAGTTTCTGCTGCTGTGGAGTTCCAGGAGAGGACGATACTGCTGGAGGACGGGAACTAAGAGATCGTGCTGGTGGTGGGAACAGCTTTGTACATGGAGAGGGTCCACTGGAGAGAAACTGAAAATGGTGTGGCACACACCCACACCCGGACCACCAATCACATCTTCAGTATTCCCAGGAAGGAAGGGGAAAGGGAAAGAAACCCTTGCGGGTGCCATTCAGAACTAGAGAACACAGACACTCTCCTAAAAACCTACTCCAGGTTTTTCTGGCAGCCTAACTTAGCTACTATAATACAACCTCCCTCCCTGAGCATTCTGCCTCATCAAAATCAGTTTCTTGCTCCTGGCCTGTTGGTGAACAGGTTTGTTGTAATTATGTGGCTTTATATAGGGTAATTTGCGTTGGAAAAATTTTCCGATACCCTAGAGCAGGGCTCTCCAACCTTGGGTCCCCAGATGTTGCTGGACTACAGCTCCCAGAATCCCTTGCCATTAGCCATGCTGGCTGGGTATGCTGGGAACTGTAGGCCAGCAACATCTGGGGACCCAAGGTTGGAGAGCCCTGCCCTAGAGCATGAGTGGGAAGCCTTTTTTCTGTTGAGGGCCACATTCCCTCGGTGATCTTTCGGGGGCTGTGTGTTGGTAGTGAGAACGGCCAAAGCCAGCGGTGGGAATCACTCATCTACAACTTGGACACTGCCAAACTTGCCTAATATTTGCAGTTGGCATCAATTCATTGTTACTAATGAATTTAAGAAATGAACATTTTGCCACAGAAAATTTAAACACTAGAAAATTTTCCATTTTGGAAATATTTCTGCCCAACATTGCTTGTTTGTTGAAGTAGTAGTTCAAGGTAGTAGTTGAAATAATAGGTTGAAGTAGTGGTAGTTCGGGAGGCTTGATATGTTCTTGGGTAAAGGTATCTTTTCCAACTAGAGTTAAAATATGCAGAAGGGTAGATCTGTGCTGAAGCATCAGCTGAACTATTTTGTGGAGTAGACTCTGCTCAGTTTTGCTTCATGTTTCGGTTCAGATAGTCTTGTTTGAAATTAGGAAGGATTTTTCCCCTGTATTATCGCTCATAGGAGTTCTCTTCCCCTTTAGTGTATGACTGTGTTATCTGGATATATTGCAGCTTGTTCTCCAGCTTATAGCATAACAAAATCTGGGTTATGTGGGTTTAAATCTGTTAATATTTAGTGCCTGGAGAATTCTGCATGAAGATACATTTGTGAAAAGTAGGTAAATAGTCTGGCTTAGAAATACTTCTGAATCTGTCGGCTGTTGCATTGCAAGTCTTGGGGTATGGTATGGTCTGAAGGCACATGAGGCAGCCACCATGCTGAAGCTAAGCAGGTCTGGGTCTGGTCAGTGCTTGGAGGGGAGACCACCTGGGAACCACATGTAGCCACCTTGTGTTCCATGACTGAAGAAAGGTGGGATATAAATGTAATAAATAAATAAACAATATAATTGGATATTAATCTTGATAATGTGCATGGCTTGATATTACTGTTTGGGATGTATTAAACTTTCACTTTTTAATTTCTTACTAGGTATGATGATTACTACTACTATGGTCCTCCTCATATGCCCCCACCAACAAGAGGTCGAGGTCGAGGTGGTAGAGGTGGCTATGGATATCCCCCTGACTACTATGGATATGAAGATTATTATGATTATTATGGCTATGACTACCATAACTATCGTGGTGGATATGAAGATCCTTACTATGGTTATGAAGATTTTCAAGTTGGAGCTAGAGGAAGGGGTGGTAGAGGAGCAAGGGGTGCTGCTCTTTCCAGAGGTCGCGGGGCTGCTCCTCCCCGTGGCAGAGCCGGTTATGCACAAAGAGGTGGTCCTGGATCAGCAAGAGGTGTCCGTGGTGCGCGAGGAGGTGCCCAGCAACAAAGAGGCCGCGGGGTACGTGGTGCAAGGGGTGGCCGCGGTGGAAATGTAGGAGGAAAGCGCAAAGCTGATGGGTACAACCAGCCAGATTCCAAGCGGCGCCAGACCAATAATCAGAACTGGGGCTCCCAACCCATTGCTCAGCAACCGCTCCAAGGTGGTGATCATTCTGGTAACTATGGTTACAAATCTGAAAACCAGGAGTTTTATCAGGATTCTTTTGGGCAGCAGTGGAAGTAGAACAAATAGGGCTTCTGTAAAATTAGAGACTGATAGGTTGATCAGAAACTGGCCCTTAATCTGAACGGTTGCCGCTCTAATTTGTGACATCTGGCAAGATTCCCTTTATGTATATATTTTAACAATCCGCTTGGATATGAACAAAACCACACTTCTAACTGCTTCTGGCGAACTGATTTTATTTTCCTTTTTATTTTTTCAATAAAGGCATTCATAGACGTTAGTCTGCATTACTGCTTGGGAAAACTTGTCTCAAGTCTATTTGGCTATAGTGTATGCAATGTTTCAGTAGTATTTAGTCTTGATGTCTTTGAAAAAGGTAGTTGATAAAATTTAAGTGTCTCTTCAAATACCTTGTATCAGAGTATTTGTATGTTACCAACTTAAATTGCTAGGAAAAAGGTGAATTGATTACACAATTGCTTTTTAATATAGAATTTTGAACTAATTTGGTTTTCTCAATTCATTTTGGCTACCTGTATCTTTCTGCTGTTGTTGTTTCAATAAAAATTCACACCTAAATGTACACGTTCTAAAATTGTGTTTACAATTCGTTTTTGGCAAATTTTATTGCAAATTTGGTTCAAATTTCGTGTAGCATGGCAAGGCAACTTAAAGGTCTTTATGCCTTGTAATTGTTGTATGGAATATGTTTGGCACAATATGCAATGATGATTTTATCACAGTACTTTGCTTCTGGTATAAAAGTGATAGTTGTGCAACTGATATGATGTTTCTATCAAATGATTAAGTTCTTGTAGTAAGTTAAGTTGGTAAGTATTTACATTCAAAACAAGAACTATCAAAGTTTCTTCTAATTAGTTCTCCAGATGAAATTTCCAAAGTAAATTTAAATCACTAACATTCAAGTTCTTTTCAAGATAAAATTCTGAAATCAAAACTGCTGTAGTGATATAGTAATAGGTACTGCAGTAATAGATAGTAGTTTCATTGAGCCTAGTTTGTAGATTATGAACTAAGAGGCAGAAGCAGAGAGTACGCATGTTAGAAATTGAAAAAATGACTTGCTTGTTGCATCCTCTTTAAATTATGATTTGTTTGAACCTTGCTCAACTTTCATAGATGTGTGCATGTATGTATTTTTTTTTTTTGAAAGTTGCATTAAAGAGGATGTACGATCTTTAAAGCTTTGAAAGAATTTAGCTGGTATGCGTCCATGTGATCTTCAGCCTCACCTTGAAAACTGTCTTGAATGGTTGCCTAGATTCTCTTAAATTAAATTTTTCAACTCCCCTGCCCCGCCCAAATTAGAGCATGCACCGTATAGCAATGAGGAATGCATGTAATCAGATAACTGTAAGAATACAAAGAATATAATGAAAATTTTGAATTAAGCTATATAGAATTTTCAGTGTTCTTATGGTAATTTGTAACCTTACTGAAAATATTCTAATGTAAAGTTGTTGAACTCAATGCATAGAACCATAAAAGGTGCTGGATTATAAATAAAATCAGTTTGAACAAAATAAAAAGCCCAAAAAGGGGGGGGGGTGTTTCAAAGTTAGTAGAAATCAAATGATAAAATGTTCTTGACTTAATTTATTGTAAATTATTTTGTTCATATTTTTAAACAGACTTTCTGATGTGATTTTAAGATTTCTCTAACTGATTCCTTTTGTTACCTGGCTAGCAGGGAAAAGGGGTCGAGGCCGGTCCTGACCTGTTACAATGAAGACTGACTTGCTAAGTGGGATTACACCAGAAGCTTGCAGTGGAGTAATGGTAAGGAAATCAAGCAACCTTAAGTATCTCGGCTGTATAGGAGCAAATTATTTTGTAGAAGATCCTTCGTGCGAAGATCATGGAATCAAATATGGGACACTTGGACTTTGATATGAATTTCTATTAAGTTTTCTCTGCAGTGCAAATTATAAATCTAAAGCTAATATTTTTCCCAATGTGTTCAAAAAATTCTTTATCTCTAGCATGGCCTCTTAAATGTTCTGTTTAAAAAGAGAAAAAAAAATCCCATCTACTTAAAGTAGACTTTTCCCTGGTGTTTTTAAAACGGATTCCAAAAGTGGTATTCTCTTATTGCTCTGAAAAAATTTATTGCAGTGATATTAGGTGAATACCGTCATTGGTATCCTTAACTTTTATTTCTGCTCATGAAGGTTAATCATGGTTGTCTATATAGTAATCACTTTGAAATGTGTTCAGAGACAGCGGTTTCAGGTGTAATCATCAGAGCTGGTTAGTCAGGCATTCCAGATAGTGGTTCTTTTCAGAACCTTTTTTAAAGGGTTGGTTAACTACCTCAGTAGCAGAGGATTGAACTATACCCTATCTGTACTGTACATAGAAAATCTTTGTAGATAAAATCAAGGCTTGTTTAATTTTGACAAGAGGGTAAAAATATATACCAAATGTAACATTCTTAGTTGCCTTTAATTTCAGAGGCTTTGTAAAAGAGTCCCTCCTGTCCATCATAACAGGCCTTGTTTTTGTCGTATTTTGTGGCTGAAAAAGCAGCCTTGCTTCTTCAGATATTGTAGTTATTTGGATGTATAATAGTTTAGCAAGATGTTACTTTTTGTAAGACATCAAATGTTCAAAAAAGTGCATCAGCAACTTGTACTAAATACTGCAGTGTCCCTTTATAAAAGGTCAGACTAAAACTGACAACTGTACAGTGAAGCCTGACATTTGGATATTTTGAAGTTTTCATAAATCATAGAAAATAGTATATGGCTGTAGTTTAGCTTTTTAGGTAAAGTATGTTTTCTCATTAGTACATTTCTTATTGCTGATTGCTGTAAAAACAAGCAGATCAGCTTTCCATTTTCTCTTTATGCAGATCATGATAACCCGTAGAGTAGAATACAATCATTTGTGCTATGTTTTAATTTTCTAAAGCACCTTGATGACAGTGAGTGTTAAGTGGTGAAGCATCCTCTATTGAATCACCCTTCCAAAAACTTCTGTCAAGTCCAAATATGCATAGTTAAGATGATACTATGATTCGATATGGACTTGGTAGAAAGAGCTTCCCTTACACCCTTCCCCAAAGGGATACTGCAGTTGTTACATACCCGTAGGCACCACAATAAGATCTGAAACACCAAATTAAGGTTTTATACACACCAGTTCCCCAGTAAATGAAAAAAATTAACAAAAAAATAGATGTCATATGTTAAATGCTCATTGCAAACAATCATTTTGCATTCCTGCAAATAAAATTGTTTTATACTGTAAGCTGGAGGCAAGTGTAACTTATTTTTGTAATAAAGTTTTTATTTTTTTTATGTGTCATTAATATAAATGTGTGTTAGTGCAGAAATCTTCTGGTTTAAAATCTCGTGCGCACACATTTCAGTATGTTTACTTGTATTTACATTTTTTTTAGAGTAGTGGTTTCCAGTAGTCTGTCTCTCACATTAATTGAATTTTTGTTACCTTAATAAACCATTTTAGTATATTGTATGTCAATTACTGGGATAGCTGGGACATAAAAGTGTAATTTAAAATTTGTCAAGTATTCATGGGAATATGTAAATGTGCCTTGCTAGTTAAGAAAAAAACTTAAGTGGCTGGATGGTAAAAAGTCATTGTTTAATGAGACATCTGCTGCCACAGTTTCATATACTGCCCATGGTAAAGTTCTACTTTCCATATTTGAATAAGAAACATGAGTGTTGCATCAGCTTCTAAAATCTTAAACTTGATAGGATGAGGCTTATGGAACGAAGGTTTGCTAAATGTAGCCTTAAACACAATTTTGATTTCATTGTAATCCTTGGTGCTGACAGTCCCAGTGCCAAGGAGGTTTAAATGCTCCCTTCAATGAGGCTGTTGTGCCAACTGGCATCTTTACTGTCATAGTCTTATGAAGAACACTGTCAAGGTGTTCATGCCAAATTTGACCTGATATCTAATGGAAGTCTAGGAAGAGCTTTCTGACTTAAATCTTCCAAATCTCTCCCATTGCTGGAAAAACAAACTACTTATAGGCTTTTGAGCATCACTAAATTTTGGCTGGGGAAAAGAGAGGAGAATGAATTCTCTTTTTTCAGAATTGTGTGTTTAATTGGTAATGCAGATTCAAAATGATACTTGATAATACACATGCTGAAATTGAGGTCAAATATCTATCAACTTCAGCTGTGACAATAGGTGGGATGTGGGGATGCATGTCAAAATTGACTGGAAGTGATCTGTAAAGTTTGTAAGCAATGGTGAGTAGTAAGTACCAGAATCTTGACAGTGTTCTTAAAATAATTATGAATTCAAGCCATTATGACTTTTACAATTAAACATTATTTGCACTGTTCTGACATTGGTGCAGTTTTTTAGCAGTATAATGAAAAGCTACAGTAAAATGCATGTGGAAACTTGTATTGTGAAAAATTGATCTTTTAAGCTGAAATGTTAACATTGAAAGTTTTTAAAATTAGATTTGTAAAGGAAATGAGATTTCACTATTAGATCCTGACGGTAATGGTATATGATTTTAGATAACCTTGGGTTGGTCATGTTGGGTGTCAATGTTGTAGACCACATCAAATTTTAGTGAAGTTATCAGAACATGATAATTATATATGGGATATCATACATTCTATTGTCATAGTAAGGCAGAGGGTTAATGTTGTATTACAGCAGAAATTCTGTGTTAGCTTATACTAATGTGGCTATATATGTTACAGAATTGTAGATGATAGTTTATGCAGGTTACTGTTGCAACTTTCAGAGGGCCAAGAGTTGAAATTACTTATTTTAAAGAGAAATTATTTCCTTAAACCTGTATTTTTAAGTAATATTCCTGACTTTGCAGTTTGCACAGTATGACAAGTATAATAGCTGAAAAGAAAAGCTATTTAAAGGGATTCTGAAATTCAGTTTGTCCTAAAACATACAAGATAGCTCTTATGGAAAGCTCAGAAAACCCTATCCATATATTTTTGACAGTCCTTATGTAGTCAGTTTTCCTTTTCTATTCTGTTATGTTGTGTAAAGTGGAAGGGGGGTGGTAACCATTTTTAATTACAGTACAAATTAAAAACATTGGCATGAGAACTCAGGTCTTGCAGTTCTGCAGCAAAACTAACAGGGATCTTCTACATTGACTTGCTTCTGAGATTAAAGGGATAAAATGTTTGCTCAAAAGGTACATCAAGATGACTGGCTAGACGTTCTGGTCTTCATTTTGTTGTATTTAATTGTTGCAAATGAAACAGAAGTCTGTGCCAAAGTCCTCAGTGCAACTGTTTTACAGCTTTATACCTTGTAGACATTGTAGTACTAGATTACACACACACACACACACACACACACCAAATATCTCTAGGATGTAAGGTGAGGGCTGTAGTCCCTCACAAAAACATTTTTTGAATTCCTTAAAAAGGACATGTAGTACAGAAACATGTTTCTTGTGGAACATTGCTCAACTAATATTAAATGGATAGCTTCATTTATATATGAAGGTATTTTATTCTGATATTTACATCAGACAACTGAGTGGTGGAAATGCTAGGATGATGGCCTGCTGGTTTGAATAGGTGGCATACAAGCAATGAATTGCAGGTAAGTAAGCAAACAAACAACATAATCGATAAGATCGTGTGCGAGTTAACAGGTGGGCTGAAATTCCAAAAAAAGATAGAGTCAGATCTAAAGATGCCCATGTATGAATGGAAAGAGTCCTTCCAGACATCTTCCCTTTTGTGATGTTGGGTGGAAGAGTCAGGGTGAGAGACAATTTTTGCTGATGTCCCCCTACAGCAGGGGTGGACAACCGTTTTTCTATCAAGGGCCACATTCTCATATGGGTCATCTGTTGGGGGCTGCACATTGGTAGTGAGCAGGGCCAGAGCCAAAAGTGGATGGGTCACCTCTTTCTGCAATTTGCTTTTCTCTCTCCACGCAGTGGGGTGGAAGGGAATCATCACTCTTGCCAGAGGTCTGAACTGATAGAATGCAGAAAGCCACATGAAATTAGTCCGAGGGCTGTTGATTGCCCACCCGTGCTCTACAGCCTTCCTCACTGAACCTCCCATGCTATTCTGGAGAGACCCCCGCCCCAACCTCAGGAGCAGGTTTTTGGGGAAGGGAGAGTTGAGACCCAAAAGCATCTGTGAGCAGAACTGCATTCACAGAACTCTAGATCTGACAGTCAACTTTTTAAAGGCTGCATTCCTGTGTCCGAGGCGGGGTTTTAAAATTCTGTACCAGAAGAGAATTGCTTCAGATCATACAGCTACACCAGTACAACATCACAAACTATCATGACCACAATACCAACATTCACTAGCAGATCCCGGTGGTGGGATTAGGGGGTTGAAGGTATAGAGACTATGGTGGTCATATTAAAAATTACTGGACTTTGAATAATTTACTTGGAATTAATTCACACTGATCTCAGCTATTCTAAAAAAACTACTTAAATGAAAACATGTTACCAGCATCAGATCTTTTTGGAGATGGGTGGGGGAGAAAGCAAGACCAACTCTGCCTCATAGGTTTTGACAGTATCTTACTACATCTGGTAAGTAGGAAAGGAACATTCATCACCCTTCAATACTTAATATTTAATAGGAGATCTTAAGAATGGGGCTTCTTCTAACAGTAAATAAGTGTATTTGTTGCTTTCTGATAGCCACAGGAATGATGAATTGGCAAGAAGCAGCTGAGGTATATTTTTAGCTGTCTAGGATTTCACTGTTTTAGCTGTCTAGGATTTCACTGTTTGAATAGCAAGTGCTTATAATGGACCCATTATTCAAATGATTGCTGCTAAATACCAATTTTTGGATCTTCTGTTTACATTATGAGTGCTAAGCAGAAGTGCATATATTTATACATTGCATTTTATACCTCTAGTTCTGAAGCAATTGCTTTTGATTCACTGGTGGGTATTGACTGATTTGTAGTAAACTAAAGTACAGAACCTCTGTGATTTTTAAAAATGGGTTAAATTGTTGTCCCTTAATTTTTCTTGAAGGAAAATGACTTCAGAAGTAGAAACTTTCAATCCCTGTTAGTTTTAGACCTGCTTCTAATTCCTGCCTACATTCTATGAACCTCAAAATTGGCTTGAGTACTGTCCCTTTTGGCTCATATCACATAATAGTCCTAAGGCAAAAAAGCATACTACCGTAATTAGAATTAGATCTACTTTCTGTACTCCTTCCCTGCCATTACTAGCATGGATCCATGCTATATCATGCCAGTCTTGCTTTTTAAAAATCATCTTACATTCAGTGGTCATTTCAGGTAAGATGGACAAGCTACTTCATGCTAAAAAGCAGCCCTAAGATATTAATGGTTAGAACAGAAAATGATAGTGGACTTAAACAAGACTTTCAATTTTGGCACTAAATCTATCAATCTAATACAAAGGTTTCCTGCAGCAGTTACAAGTGGTGAACTACAGGGGGGGGGAGAGCAACCTCATAACCTTACCTATAGCAGTGTATGGAGAAATAAAATATTTATAAATCAGTGTAATTTATACAGCCTGACTAAAATTTGATAGGTTGCTGTTTTAACAGTTCCAAGTAGATGGAGGAGTTCCCTCTCCCTTCTAGTTATGGATATAAATTGTGACATTAATATGTGAGGCCTGAACCCACCATGAATGTTTATAAACCCTATTGTGACAGCAAGGCTTCTCAAGTAAGTGTAGGGCTGAAGCTGCTTTATACTTTTAAACGCTAATGGGCTGAGGCCTACATGGGATTATAGACGGGGGAGGGGGAAATCTGTGGCCCTCCAGATGGTGGGTGGCAACTTCCATCATCTCTCACTTGGCTGCTGGCTAGTGCAGCTGGGATTTGCAGTCGACCGCCTGGAGTATCATTCCCCACGCCTGCTGTAGAGTCGATGCCACTAAAGTCTTTGCTATGATAAATGTGTTTTTAGAGTAGCACTTGTGCAAGACATGAGAAGTAGTTCTTTTACGTGTTCTGGGGGCGTTAAGTGACGCAAAGTACTGGTAATTATCCTAGTAAGGGAGTAGGTGTTATCACTACTGTACACTAATGGTCTTCACTTTTAAGCCCAACTAGGAAGCAAGACCCATAGAACAATAGGGTTTATCAGGGTTAGCAACGAGTATGGATGGTCTTGTTGGCCCGCTCAACCTTTGCTACTTTGCTACCATTTTGAGCGCTTTCATTTCCTCCCAAAGTAAAGGAGGAGGGATGCGGGCAGGTGAGGGCGGAAATGCTTCAGTACCATCCACTCGCCCCTTCCGTTGTCCGTCGGGTAGTTTAGCGAGCCGGCAGGCGGGACATGGGGCCTCTGACAGGGCTGCACTCTGCCTCGAGAGGGCAGCTCGTGAGTCCTAACCAAAGACTGAGAGGAAGTAAGGATTCCTTAAGTAAGAGTCGCTTCCGGCTGACTTCCGGCCTGGTAACGTAGCGCCATTGGTTCGTCCTTCGTTCGCGCGGAGTGAGGGGAAGATCACGTGTCTTGCAGCACGTGAGAGAAACCGGAAGTGCGGGTCGCTCCCAGGTTTTGGGGGGGGGCGGCGGCGGCGGCGGCTTGGGGATCGCAGGGCAAGCTGTGGGAAGGGCGCGCCGGCAGCTGCCGCCGCGGCGATGAGGTGGGTACGCGCG
This sequence comes from Shinisaurus crocodilurus, assembly GCA_021292165.1. NCBI lineage: Eukaryota > Metazoa > Chordata > Lepidosauria > Squamata > Shinisauridae > Shinisaurus > Shinisaurus crocodilurus. The sequence continues at coordinate 145,494 of JAHFWL010000337.1, forward strand.
GCCGGGGAGAAGCTGTGCCGGCGTGTACGCGGGGCGGAGGCGCTGCGCGAGACTTGCCGCCAGTACCCGCTGTTTTGCTGTATCCTCCTGGGGCTCAGTGCGGCGACGCTTCTGCTCAGTCGGTAAGGTGTGAAGGGGGCGTTGCAGTCACGTAGGGGCGCTAGTAGGGGGTGTGGGTTTGGGAGCGCTTGTTTCGGCTTTGTGAAATGGGACGTTAGAGCAAAACTTCCTTAGGAACTTGTCGGCTTCCTTGAGGATATAAGCCGTAGTGCGGGTATGGAAAAGGCGTGATAAGTCTGAATAGGATAGGAAACGGTACAACCTTACTAAATCCTTCTGATGATCTGTGATAAGAGTAAGGCAGAGTGTAAATCTAGATGAAGGAGGGTTATCTTTCTCGGTTTCTGGGGGAACCCATCTTTTAGGGTGCACTGCCCTACCAAGGCGGCTTGGAATACTGAAAAGAAAACAACCCATGAGTGCACAGTTACAACACCCACACCAGTAGCACCCGCTGATGATTTTTAAGCACCAAGTGCAGGCTGAAACAAATGAGGCTTTAGGCATCATCGTCATCATCATCATTATTAGTATTAAGCTAACAGTGATGAAGCCATATGTATCTCTTTGGGGAGGGAGTTCCAAAGGTGTGGAGCCACCACTGCGAAAGCCCTAGTATCCCTAGTACCCACCAGCCTAAGGGTTCTTGCTGGTGGTCCAGAGAATAGGGCCTCTGACACTAATCTTAATTCTTGGGCAGGCTCATACAGGTGTAGGCAGTTCTTCAGATAATGTGGTTCCAAATCATGTAGAGCTTTTAAGGCCCAAACCAGCACCTTTAACTGGATCTGGAAACTGATCAGCAGCCAGTGTAAATGATACAGAAAGGGAGTAATATGGTCCGAATACTTAGCTCCCATAAGTGTTTTAGCTGCTACATTCTGTACCAGTTGCAGTTTCCCAATCATTTTCAAGGGCAGCCTCACACAGAGTGCATTGCAGTCATCTAACCTGGACATAACCACTAGGTCAGCTTTTTCTTGCCTAAGCTGGTAAAAAATACTCCTGGCAGCTGATGCCACCTGCACCTCCACAGAAAGTGCTGAATCTAGAAGCACTCTCAGGCTGTGTACCTGGCACTTCAGGAGAACTGTAACCTCATCCAGTGTCAGATCTAAGCCTCCATACAGATTAGCAGATTTTCCAACCCACAGTACTTCCATCTTATGCGAATTAAGTTGCTGCTTGTTAGCCCTCATTCATTCCAATACTGCCCCAAGTCACCTGTCCAGCATTTCAACTGCATCCCTGGAATTAGATGCAGGAAAAGAGAGATCATTTGCATATTGATGACACAGCCCAAACCTCTGGGTGACTTCTCCCAGCGGTTTCATGTAGATGTTGAAACACATCGGGGACAAGAGAGAACCACGAGGTGCCCTAAATGTCAATGGCCAAGGGGTGAAACAAAAGCCCCACAGCACCACCACCAGTGTCCGTCTTCCCAGCAAGGACTGGAGCCACTGTAACTCCATGCCCCCAAGTACCATCCCAGAGAAATGGTCCAGAAGAATACCACAATTGATGGTATTCCTTCCATTCCCTGGCATAAGTAATCCACCAGGGCGACCAAGGTAGGTGCTGTCCCTAAAGGTCAGAAACAGACTGAAATGGAACTACAGTTCTACCTTGGATTGCAAGTAACTTGGTCTGAGAGCGTTTTGGAAGACAAGCAATTTTTTAAAATAAATTTTGACTTCATAAACAAGCGACGTCTTGCAATACAAGTAGGCATGTAGCCTCGAGCAGGCAGAGCGGGCCGAAATCAGCCCTGCTCACACCCACCAGAGACTCGCTTTGATATAAGAGTGTTTTGGATTACAAGCACGGTTCCAGAACGAATTGTGCTTGCAATCCAAGGTATTACTGTAAATCATCAGTGTCATCCAAAACTGCCTGGAGCTGACATGACACACTCCAACACCTTGTTCAGAAATGGTAAACTTGAAACTTGGCGATAATTTTCCATAACCAAGGGATCTAGATCTGGCTTCTCCAGCGGTGGTTTTACTAGAACTATTCCATCCCTTAATGAGGTATTGACTGATTCTGATATCCATATCATAAGCCCAGCCCTTCAGACTTCATTTGCAACATTCCACGTATGGGCAATGGATCGTTTCCATGTACTGCTTTTTTTCTTCCCAAGATCTGCAGTCATCTCATGGGAAGCTGTGTGTGTGTGTGTGTGTGTGTGTGTGTGTGTAAATTACTCCAATACAAATATGACTTCTTCACTTTCCTGTTCAGCATCAAAATTCTACTTGTGAAGAAAGAAAACTGGTTGTATGAATCTGCTTCTACCAGGCTTTGAGTCACATGACACCTAGGGAAAGTTGCTTAGAACTACAGCCCCTTCTTTTCAAGCAATGGACTTTTAATCTCCATAATATTTTTTACTTTAGATATCATATATTCAATTATATTGTTACACATATTCTCATTTGGGGCTCTTCAGTCTTGGCTCATTAGAATCTTAGACAGCAGCTTGCTAAAAGCCAGGCCAGCAAAATAAGCAGACAGCATACACTTGTTCAATGCTTAGAGTAGGGGTGGCAACTAGTGGCCCTCCAGATGCTTTGGCCTACAAGTTCCATCAGCCCTAGCCAGCATAGCCCCTAGTGAGGGCTGATGGGAGTTGTAGGCCAAAACACCTGGAAGGCCACAAGATGGCCACTCCTGCTTTGGAGGGATTACTGTGGAACACAGTTTAAAATACAAAAATATAAGGATACTTTTTGCCCATACACTGCATTCCTCAAGCTACTCATTTCCATTTCAGCTTCAGTTACCAATTTCTATTCAAGTTAATTAACATCATAAGAGCTATGCTGAATCAGACCAAAGGCCTGTTTCAGGGGTGGGCAACATATGGCCCCTGCAGCCCACTGCTGCCAAAATTAGTGGTGGCAAAAGATTTGGTGGAAAATCACTATAAAACTGTTCTACAGTTGCCAAATTTAGCTTGAAAACAAGCAAAGTTTGGCCATTGTGATGCTTAGCAGTTTTATTTCGCCGCCACTGACAAGTTCCACAAGGCACCAGTGGCAGGAGTGCAGCCTGTGGGGAGCGGGGCGGAAATGACCCTGGACCTCCTGAAGTTGCACACCCCTGCCCTATCTAGTCCAGCGTTCTGTTCACACAATGGCCAACCAGTTGCCCGGGGAAGCCCACAAGCAGAACATGAGGACAATAGCACACTCCTTCTCATGTGTTCTCAGCATACTGCTCTGATGCTGGAGGGAATATCCATCCATAATGACTTGATTGAAAGTGACTACTTCATGCTTGCTTGAGTGTAGGTAGTGTGAGGACATCAAAATTCAGGAGGGCAGTTGTAGATTAACAGTGAAAAGAGCTGCTTTGGATGCAAATTCTGTAACAGGAAAACAGGCTAGAAATCTTCATAAGCAAACTTCATAAAGAGGACCAGAGTGAAAAATAATTTAGGAACAGACTGCACGTGACATTCACATGTCAGATGAAGCTTTGTGATTTTTCAGCTTGAAAAAGCAGGTGGCAGGGGGTCAGGTCTGGGAAGGGGAGAAAGGTTTAACTCAGTCTTCCCTAGGCTGGTGCCTTCCAGATATGTTGGACTACAACTACTGTCCTCCTCAGCCGGCCAACCCCTGGTTGAGTATTATGAGGATGAGCCTGGGGAAGGGTGGATTAACCCTTTCCTTCCACACCGCGGTCCTGACAAAAATAATCCCTCTCACCACTATTTGGATTGTGATTTCCACTGGGATCAGGAAGGAAAACATGAGACCTCTCTTTCCTGCATACTCTGGACCTGGTCCTAATAGTGCCTGCCATTTCCAGTAGAACAAACTGTGCATTGTGTCCAGAGTTAGTTTGACTTAAGTCCCATTCGTTTCAGTGGGTCTGTACTAAGTAGGGCTAACTTTATATGCAACCCAATAACTCAACCTCATGGGAAGTTTCATGTCCTGTCTAGTCTGAAAGTCCCATCTGTTTTGGCACAACTTTTCTAGAGATTGCAAACTTCACATCATTGTTTCCAAACTCATTAGAAAAACAAAGGGAAACAATATTTCCATATAGCGTAAAAATTAAGCACATAATTCTTGACGCTGGTAAATAGTAAGATTCCTAAAAGGAATCTGCCCATTTTCCTTGAAAGTGTCAGCTTTTTATAAATTTAGAATAAATTTTATTTATTTAAGTACTTAAGAGTGTTAGACCCTGCTTTTCCAAAGCAGAAATCCATCACAAAGCAGCTTACGATATTAAAAAGGTATCAATACAATTTAACACAAAACAAATTTAGTTGTTAATTTGTTGTTAAAACAAATAATATAAATGCATTCTTAATCTGAGCTGTTCAGCTTTTTCCATATACGGTAATAACTGTTTAGGCTTTTGATACTGTCAGTTATTTGATGGCACAGCGTGTTTAGACTGGAAAGGACCAAAAGAAGATCAATTTAAACCCTCTTTCAGAGCAAGACCTTTTGCGGGGCCTTTTCATCTTATGCCGCAGATTAACCTATTTAGACCACAGTGTGCTAAAAAAAGAGAACAGGATCGAATAAGAAGTGCCACCCTAGAACTGTGAGATGGCGGGAGTGCAAATACTCCCAGAATCTCAGTCAATTCAATATATACTAGCCCTTTATTCTTACGTTTCAGGGTTGGGGAACCTCAGACCTGGGGGCCAAATCTGGATCACCTGGGGTCACAGTATGCTGATATTTTTGGTCTCACTCCTTTTACCTTTGGCTCTGCCCCCTTTGCCTTCAGTCCCATCCACTGCTGGAATGTGGCCCTCAAGAGCTCCAAAATGGAATTCGGCCCTTGGGCTGAAAGAGGTTCCCCACCTCTGTTGTATTTGTTGCCACTTTGAGGGCTCAGTATTCAGCAAGCATTGGTTTTAGGTTAACCCTTCAGTATCATATTCTTTAAGTATCAGCTAAGATAATCTTGTTTGGTTGGGACTTTAGGTGGGGTACGTTTAGATGGTAAATTTTAAAAAAATTGAGGCTCTTGTTAATTTAAGTGATGTCTACGTTTTATGTCACATTTCTGAAATTAAATATCGTATGACATGGTTGTCTGGATAGCTGTGTAAATTTGAGATACAGTGGCATGCACAGTGTAGGATTTGTTCTTCCAAAGTTGGGATCAGAAATGTAATACTGTTTTGCATTGTCTTGTGTACTGTAATTCTTCTCTTTATTTTTGAGGTATCTTCACATTCTAATGATCTTCTGGTCATTTGTGGCGGGAGTTGTCACATTCTATTGTTCCTTAAGGCCAGATTCCCTCTTACCAAATATTCTATTTACAATCAAACATAAAATCAAGGTAATGTCTACCTGTGTTAATATACTTGAATATGTCATATATGGGCAATAATATTATTATCAGGCTGTGAAATTTATTTAGTTTTAATTGTTAGATCAACTGAAACTTTATTCAGGGCTCTCCAACCCTGGGTCCCCAGATGTTGCTGGCCTACAGCTCCCAGCATACCCAGCCATCAGGGCTAAGGGCAAGGGATTCTGGGAGCTGTAGTCCAGCAACATCTGGGGACCCAAGGTTGGAGAGCCCTGCTTTAGTTGGTTAATCAGTGAGAACTGTGTTGATGCTGCTGCAATTTAAAGCTTCTTCTCCTTTTTAATAAAGAAGAAAATATTAGGTGAAATTGAACACTGTGTGAGTGGAGTTCCATTCATGCAGTGGGACTTTCTCTTCCCCCATGAGCCCTCTCAATCTGCTCCAGAAGGTCCCCCAGCCCTCCAGAGCAGATGTGTGCGGGGGAATCCGTTCTGCCAATGGTGTCCGTTCTCTTGGCAGATGGGTATTTATTTATTTATTTATTATATTTATTAATCGCCCATCTGGCCGGCCACCCGGCCACCCTGGGCGATGTACAATTAAAATACAATAAAACAATACAATAAAATATAATAATAATTAAAACAATATAAAAAGTTCTTTTAAAAACCTAACCCACCCCATATTCCCGCCTGAACAGCCATGTTTTTAATGCACGGCGGAAGCTCATCACGGAGGGGGCATGGCGAAGGTCACTAGGGAGGGAGTTCCATAATGTGGGGGCCGCCACAGAGAAGGCCCTCTTCCTAGTCCCCACCAGCCTGGCTGCTCTGGCTGATGGGATAAGGAGAAGGCCGTCCGTGGCAGACCTTGTTGAGCGGCCTACTTGATGTTGCTGGAGGCGCTCCTTGAGATAAGCTGGGCCGGAGCCGTGTAGGGTTTTAAAGGTCAAAACCAACACCTTGAATTCGGCTCAGGCAAGCAACTGGTAGCCAGTGCAACTCATTGAGCACTGGCGTGATGTGATCACGCCAGGGGCCGCCCTTAATCAGGCGAGCCGCCGCGTTCTGTACCAGCTGAAGCTTCCGACCAGTCTTCAAGGGTAACCCCACGTAGAGCGCATTACAGTAGTCTAGGCGAGAGGAGACCAAGGCATGAACCACTGATGGGAGCAGGTGATTAGGAAGGTAGGGGCGCAGCTGCCGTATCAGATGGAGTTGATACAGCGCCGCCCGGCTCACAGCTGCCACCTGAGCCTCCATGGACAGCTGGGAGTCTAGAATGACCCCCAAGCTGCGGACCTGGTCCTTCAGGGGTAGATGTACCCCATTCAGCACCAGGTCAACATCCCCTAACCTTCCCTTGTCCCCCACCAGAAGTACCTCGGTCTTGTCGGGGTTCAGTTTCAGCATGTTCCATTGGATTTCACCCCTTAAAGATGGCCTTTCTAATAACTAATTGCTTTTGTTTGTTAAATTGTGAATTTTACACGTTTCTTGAATTATCTCAAAAAGGTAGGTTAAAAGACAGATGATTAACCAACTAAATTCTTTGATAACCTTTTGTTGTTGTCTTTCTGGATGATACAGAGATACAGTAATACCTTGGATTGCAAGTAACTTGGTTTGAGAGCGTTTTGCAAGACAAGCAAATTTTTAAATATTTATTTCATTTTTTTTTTACTTGATATACAAGCGACGTCTTGCAATTCAAGTACTGTAGTATGGCTTAAATTAAAAATCTCTCTACAATTTTTTTTTGGGGGGATTTCGTTTTGATATAAGAGTGTTTTGGATTACAAGCATGTTTCTGGAACAAATTATGCTCTCAATCCAAGGCATTACTGTATTTGTAAAATATGCACATTTCTTTTGATGAGGTGTTGTCAAGGTTCCGCTACTGCAGGGACCCCTTAACCTTCCTTTGGGAGATCTCTGCCTCTCCTCAAAGCCCCTCTCGTTCTAGGAGATCAAGTCCTTTTACAGCTTCTAATAGCATGGGTGTAGGCTGTAGACGTGGTGAATAAGTCACTCCAAACTCCAGGGTAAACAACAACACTTTACTTATAATATTTGGGTATTTACTTAATAGAGTGGTTATAATTCAAAAGCAAGTATGCATAAAATAAAACAAACAATCCACCGTTCTCTAGTTAAACTTCAGACTACCTATTTGCTATGCAGCCAGTTTCTCTTTCTCTCTCTCTGCTTCTCTCTGCTGTTTCTCTGCTGCTGCTTCCAGCTCTCTCTCAGCACACTAACTGCTAGCTGGCCACACCCCACATATATAGCCTTCCCAGGAATGGAAGGTTATAATCATGTGACCTTGAATAGGAGATCTAATTCTTAACTTCTATTGGGTAAACTTTAAACTCTCAAACTCCCCCTCCCATCCAAGTGTTTGGGCCTTCAGGCTTCACTACTCGAGGGAAATGTTTGGGCCTTCAGGCTTCAACAAACTCAAGCCTGAGTAGGCCTCAATCCCTCACAGGTGTATGCTCGTTTGCCTGTATTTTTGTACTGCCCCCTAATAACATGATATTAACATTATCTCTTTGCTGTTTTAGATAATCTGCTCATTAACCTAATGATAATCCACAGACATTGGGCAAAACTTAATGGGATAGTGGGAGGGCCACAGCTTTCAATGTAGGTCTGCTTTAAGTCATGGGTAAAGCGGGGTCTGTGCTCAGCTTCAAATGAAAAGGGGGCACGTAGGTGGGAGCCTCTGAATTCGCCTGCTGACTGCAGCCCCCCTCAGAGCTGAGCTCACTTTCAGTGTCAGAGCTGAGCTTGAACAGGAGGGACAGATTTCGGGCTGGGGGGAGGTTCTAGTGAGGGAGAGGATACTGAAGCAGGTGAGGCTTTTTGCCATACCACCCACCAAGGTTTGGCTTTGTAGCTGCTACTGCCTTAAATGAAAAGGCAAGACAATCCTGATGTGAGACAGGTGGGGAGAACCTGCAGCACCACCTTTTCAACCATTTAATATCCCTCCCTATTTCTCTGCGATGACAGTATTTGATCAGTTTCATTACATACAGTTAAAAATGGCTAATGCATTCTTAGGTTTCTGAAACACTGAACTCGTTCTTTGCTTGTTTTTTCCCTTAGCCATTAGAATTGCAAGAACTATATTCTCAGGGTTACAGCTGTGCTGTATGTGGCAACGTCAAATGTAATAGGCATAGGTAGGTTAAATATACAGCATTAAAATCATATTTTGGGGAAAGATGGATAGAATACTACTTAACAATCTTTTTCTTGTTTCTATAGGCCAGCCTTAATGCTAGAAAATTATCAGCCGTGGCTGGACCTGAAAGTTCCTTCTAAAGTTGATGCTTCCCTATCGGAGGTAATTGTTTAACAGTACCTGATATAGAAATTTCATTTTATTACTCTTTTTAAAAAATCAGAATCATCCTTGTTTTGGGTACCAGATAAATATTCCGGAAAACTTGGCATTTCAGTCCTTTTTTTAAATTAGCTCAACCTTTTTGTTCACCCTCTTACAGTGCTCATTATTTTTACAATCACTGCATCAGTGGGATAGGTAATTGTTTCAGGTTGCTGCCGGTTGCATTGTTGATATTAAACGAACTAGTGGACTGCACGAAGAGACATAAGTGTGCCATTTCTGTCAGATGCCGGGAGTGCTGATTCTGTTATGTAATAATCTCCCCTCTCATCATCTTTAGAATGGAAGATACCAGTGAGGAGAAATTAGGGAGTAGAAGCTTAAAATTCATGAAGGCAAGCCCTTTCTTAAAGGAGTGTTTTTTGGGGGTAGAAGGGGAAACAAAACAAATGTTCTTTGTTCTCTAACCTTGGATAGGTTTTAGGATCCCAACCTATAGTATACATGCTAAATGTTGTTGTTGGCTCTTTTGCTGGGATCACTTTAATGTGTTATTTAATGTCTGATGTGATTGTCTGCAGGTGTTTGAACTAGTCCTGGAAAACTTTGTTTATCCTTGGTTCAGGTAAGATTTTCTGTGTTGCCTTTTCTACAGAATTCCATAAATGCATTCAAAACAATATCTTAATCCTTTTTAATGGTTGTCTGGGTCCTATATTTATGTGTATATTTTTTCTGAACATCTGTTTTATATTTCACACCAGATTAGTTTGGAGGAATATTTGTATGTTGTAAGATCCAAGGTACTGCTTTGTAACGGCATTTAGTTTTGTTTTGTACGTTGCTTTAGAACTTTGTTTTCACCTGATTATATTTGTGTCCCTCCTGTTGTGTTTTTAGCTTGGTCCTATGATCTTCTGCAGCCTTCCTCAACCTGGTACCTTCCAGGTGTTTTGGACTTTGACCCATATCAGCCCAACCAGCATGACCCACGGTCAAGAATGCTGGAAGCTCTTGTCCAAATATCTAGTTGCGGGGAGGATGCTATACTAAGACAGCAGCTTGTAGGATTCCAGCACCAGAGCTCCAGCTCCACCATAAAAGCAACCATCAGTATACCTGACTTGGTGTATGGTCCGTCCTTGCACAGCTTTGCAAGGATGGCATGCACAACTCCAGCAAAATGTAAGGAATAGGTTGGAGGATTTCCAGCAAAGAGGCAGCTTTGTCTGAGTGCAGATTTAAAGTGATACAGTCATTTCTGGGACTGCAGTTATTCAGAATTCAGGTGGGCTATTTCACGTCCAAATTCTTCTCCATGTCTGAAATTCCGTTCATGTTCAAAGCTAGCACTTGAAGGGGACTGGGTCTTCCCTAGGCTTCTCCCTGATTTTTCCACATGGAGGGAGATATTGACCTGTGAGAGGAATCAAACATATATGTTCCTCCCCACCTGCATTCTGAAATGACGACATTCCTAGAAGACTGTATCAAGTGCTTTTTCTGAACATTTGAATTCTCTGACTTGCCAGGGTTAAGAACAGGCTTGAGCTGCTGCAGTGCAATTTTATTTTATTTTATTTATTTATTTATTATATTTTACTGCTTGTATTGTGGCAGTTAAAGGAAATCCAAGTGAATGGCCTCTCCACTTAAGAGGAACAGGTTGCTTACCTCTACAGCTGAAGAAAAAACACACACAAGATATTGGGTTGGAACCAGACTAAGTTAGTTGCACTTAGGTCCAGTTGAAATTGTTATGAAACGTTAGTCATAACTTAAATCCCATTGTTGATTTCAGAGGGAACTGTGCAATTTAGTCTGGGTCCAACCCAATAGGATTTAGACATAGGAACATAAATAGCTGCCTTATACTGAATCAGGCCCTTGGTCCATCTAGCCCAGTATTGCCTACACAGCAGCTTTCCATGGTTTCAGGTATAGGTTTTTCCTGCCCTCCCTGAGGAGGCTGCAGATTGAACCTTGGATCTCCATGCAAAGCATCTGCTCTGCCAGTGAGCTACAGTTCTGTTGAGAAACCCCATCCTTAAATTGCATATTTTTGATGTCTTCACATGAGACATTCCTAGGACTCAGTGTGGCATTTTAACACTCTGCTTCAGTAAGACACCAGAGGGAGCCCAAGGACTGTTTTGTGTTAAGATAAGACCTTTGAGGTTTTATTAGCTGAGTAGACTTCCATGATATGAAATCCAAAGTGCCAGTCTTTTAGCCTCATATATATAATTATTTAAGCCACAAAATCTAGTTCTTGATATATGGAAATGAATAAGCTCACTTTGACTTTTTGGTGATAATCTGAAAATGGCGTGCTGTTACTAGTTTTAGATTGATATGTGTCTTGTGCTTTGTGTGCAGCATTTCTCTAGGATTTAAAATGAATGTTGGCCTCTTTTTACATGATCTTTCATTTTAACACCAAGTTTTGGAGGTGTGTCCTGGGGACCTGTGAAGTGTGTGTTATTTTCCTTTTCTTCCATCTGAGCTGGGTTTTTAATTGTGTTATAAATGGTCTGTTGACTGTTAATAAAAAGATTGATTGATTGATTTCTTCCATCTGCCTTGCTCCTGTTAAATAGTTTCAGGAGCCGGATGAAACTTTTTTTTTAATATCATGCCCACCAGATTAAGTGCAAACCTGAAAGATATTTTTTTAAGTACAGTTTATCAATGGTACCTGACTACACATAGACTGCATAAAATGGGTTGGTGTGCGCAACTGGGCTGGTGGAAGTGGACTTCCCCACAGCAGCACCCCCAACCCTCTGAATATTCTCTACAGAGGGACTCAGGACTCTGCTGAATGGGGTAGGCTGTGGTGCAGGTTGGCTGAGCAGGAAGGGGAGGACCCCCAAAATTGGGTGGAGGCACCTTCCATGAATGGAGTTCCTTTCATGGATGTTGGCTCTACCTGATTTCCTCCCTTCCCTTGTACCACAGCCTGTCCCATTTAGCAGGACCTCCTGGCCCTCTGTGTAGCATTTTCAGAAGCTGGGAAAGCTGCCATGAAGGGGCAGGGAGATCTGCTACCGCCACCCCGGTTGCATGTGCCTAAATCTGGATCCAGTCCAATATAACCCAACGTGGCTGATAGATGTTGAGATGCAATTCAAACAAGCAGACTGTATGCATATTTTTGGTCATGTCTACGTGTTCCAAAATTCTGGCAGGAAATCCTACCTAGAACTGACGAAATGACAGGTTACAATATTTCCCTGGACCCCAAGAAGATTCTTCTGGGCTATTTTAAAAGGTGTGATAGAACCAGTAGACCTAGAATTAATTTTGAATTTGTTTGCTGCAGCCTGGATTCCACGTCACTGAAAAACAAATACCTTCACTTTTAGAGTAGTGTATCAAATTGATGTCAATCTGCTGATGGAAGGCTTTTTGATCCAGCAGAGGCTTCCGTCAGTGGAATGAGGAGGGAGGTGATTTTTCAGAATCCCTCCTGCAGTCTCCCTGTCCTCACAGAACACAAAATCTATTCTGGAGGGTTGGGGGGACCCTTTGGAACAGCAGGGGGGAGGGGGAATTGCTTAAAACCGCCTCCCTCGTCATTCCATTGACAGCTGCCTCTGCTGGATAAAATAACATTCCATCAACAGAGCGACACCAATTAGATATAACCCAGAATGACTAAAAAATTAGAATACTGCACTGTTAATGAAATAAACATTGTCAGGTTTATTTCTCAAGAGAATTGCTTGCTCATAAACGTTGGAACAATAATTTTGTAGACAAAATGCAACTGATTGCTTTTCCCCTTGAAATCAATGTTTTTTCTTTTTTGTATTTATCTTTCCCTGTTCTGTGATTTGAATTATATTTATGATATGATTATACTATTTGGGTTATATTTGTGTTGCTTAGAATTTTTTTCAATTTTTTGATGTCTTCACTTTTTGTGTGTGTGCATATAATAAATTATTTGCAACACTTTTGTCAGTAATATTCTTATGAGATATTATATACATTCTTTTGATTAATGTCATGGATGACCATAGTAGCTAATTGTTCTTGAGGTTTTTATACAACACTTTGTTTTGGAATTTTACAGGGATATAACTGATGATGAATCATCTGTGGATGAACTCAGAGCAACACTGCGATTTTTTGCATCTGTATTAATACGCAGAATTTATAAGGTAACAGCTACATTGTTTGAATCAAAAGCAAAAATTTAAGTGAGACCGTTGGGAAGGTGGTAATAAAGATTATTTAAGAGTCTGTGGATCTATCCCCACTGCAAACTTCTACCTGTTTTATATTAGTGTAATGGTTGGGGCATCCTTCAAAGAATCCTGGGAATTGTATTTTAGTGAGGGTGCTGGGAATTTTATGTTGGGGAGAAATATAGGACCTGGAGTTATCTGGGGTGAGGCAATGGCTTTTAAACAAGTCTACATCAGTAGTGTAGATACAGTAAGAGAATTCAATATACCAGGATGCTTTGACTATGTGAATTGCCCCTGAATCTAATGTTATTAGTCTCATAAATCTAATTTATTTTCCATGAAAATATGAAACTTCAGAACTATCTTGCTATTTTTGAGTAAGTTTTTTTTATATTATGCAGCTAGAACCTTACTGTATAAGCAAATACATGTTTGTAGTCAATCTTTTTAGTGATAGTGTCCATGCCTTTCTACTTGTTCTTCAGGTTGATATTCCTGCTGTTATAACAAAGAAAATGCTGAAGGCAGCTATGAAACATATAGAAGTAATAGCAAAAGCCAGACAGAAAGGTAACATCAACAGTCTGTGTATTTTATTAAGTAGACATGCTTATTTCTATGCTGTTTTGGAGTCCTTTGAGGTGGCCTTCAGTAAGTAGAAAAAAATGAAGAGGTACATTTGTGAAAAGAGCAAAATGCATATGATGTTAAATTTATTGAAATCCTAAAAATTGCCCCTTGTAGGTAATGAACTGCAGTTTTTTCAAGCAAGCATGTCAATCCAGTACAAAATGCTAATGGGGCAAATACATAGATCAATATCTGTAGAACTGGGGCCTTTCAGTTTTCATAGCTACTCTTCAAAGTAGAACTGTGCTCTAAAGAAGAGAAGCCCTGGCCGGTGAGCTCATGCCATCAGCTCCTGAGACAACCATCACTGGCCTGGGAGGACTGTTGGGGCAGACCCTCCCCCGCCTTCCTTGGGGCTATTTAAGACCTGTGTGCCCTGAGGGAAGGCAGAAGAGAAGAGAAGTCCAGGCAGAAAACGACTACCGGTATTACCTTGACTATTACCTTACCCACCTGAGAGGACTGTTGGGGCAGCCCCTCCCCCACCTTCCCTGGGGCTACTGAGGGAAGGCAGAAGAGAAGCCCAGGTGAGGGAGCCTGTACCATCAGCTCCTGAAGAAACCTTTGGTTGGCCTGAGAGAACTGGTGTTTGTTTGGTTTTGGTGTGTGTGGGGGGGGCATTGGTTTGTTTGTTTGTTTCAGTATTTAAACATTGTGAACCGCCTTGGGTGCCTTAGCAGAAAGGCGGTATAGAAGTGTATTAAATAAATAAATAATAAAGTCAGGTTCTAGGACTGTAAAGCAATTACATTTTTCCAGGCTAATGATATTGGCTTCATATGGCATGATTTGTATTCCATACTGTAATCTGCAGTTAATTTCTGAGCCCAGTTTAAAATGCTGGCTTTGACCTTTAAAGTCGAAAACAGCTTGGGTCTCGACTATCTCAGAGAACATCTCTTTTCATATGAGTCCTTCCCTGTCACCTGGGATCGTATGATGATGTCTTGCTCCATCTTATGGGGAAGCTAGATTAGCCTCCTCAAGGAGTAGAGCCTTCTTGGTGGCAGTCCAAATGCTTTGGAACTCTTCCGAAAGAGGCTTGCATTGCCACTTCCCGTCTGCCTTTTTGGAGACACGTAAAAACATTCCTCTATCAGAAAACCTTTGAGGGTTGCTTGCCACCACATTTGTACCATATTGTGGTTTTTTAAAAATATTTTTGCTATGCTATTGTTTGTTCGTTTGTTTTTTTGTTCTGCTTTCATTGTTTTGTTGCTGGTAATTGTAGATAATGTGTGTTCAGTTCGTACAACATAAATGAAATTTTACATGAATCTTGCTGAATTTTGTTTTCCCTACAGTGAAAAATGCTGAATATTTACAACAAGCTGCTTTAGAAGAATATGGGCCAGAGCTCCATGTTGCTGTGAGAAGTAGAAGAGATGAACTCCATTATTTAAAGAAACTTACTGAACTTCTTTTCTCCTATATTCTCCCTCCAAAGGCAACAGACTGCAGGTATATTAGGCAGTTGTAATATTCAAAGTATCTGCATTCCATACTTGGGCATAACATACAGTAAGGTTCAAAAACTAATGTAATCTCAGAAAATCACATGACTGCTCCTCCAGTCTTGTCTTGCAATAGACCTGTGAACTCTGGTCACTAGAATGAGCTCTGCGCTCACAGTCTTCATGGAAAAACCAGGAGTGTGGGAGTGAGTACAGTTACAGTATAGCCTGTGCTTGGTTGTGATGCTCTGACTTACAGATGAAATCTCACCAAAGCTGGCCTTCAAATTTAATTTTGGAAGCAGTTTTGAATGCTCATCTCATTGCACATCCAGAGCTAGTCATGAAAGTGAACAAAGAAGCTCTTGTGCATATGGGGGGGTTACATGTGCCCATAATGGTTCTTACAGTTCTTTGAACTTTTACGTAAGTTTTCATTCAATTTATTTCAGTAGTGAGCTTCTGTATACATACACTAGGACAGGGCTCTCCAACCTTGGGTCCCCAGAGGTTGCTGGACTACAGCTCCCAGAATCCCTTGCCATTGGCCGTGGGATGGCTGGGTATGCTGGGAGCTGTAGGCCAGCAACCTCTGGGGACCCAAGGTTGGAGAGCCCTGCACTAGGATCTCAGATTAAATAATGTGGAAATAACTGGGCTGTACATCAGGATTTGTAGGCATAGTTTGTCCATCACCCTTCTAAAGCTAACTTTATGGCTTTGGTTAATCCCTCTCAATAGTTGTGCTGTGGCCCATTGCTCTTAATACAAAGAAATCTCTCAAAAAGCCAGTAGCAGTGCAATCCCACACATGTCTGCTCAGAAGTAAGGCTTGTTTTCAATGAAGCTTACTCCCAGGTAAGTGTGTGTAGGATTGCAGCCTAAAAGAACAAAAATCTGCCTACAGAAGCCCAAAGGATTACAGCTCCAATCTCCCAATTTGTAGTTTTCCTTCCATGTAGGACTTTGTTGCATGGGAAGCTAAAGGAGGATAATTGTTCAGGTTGCCATAAAGCTTAATGTAGGACACTACTGAAGGCCAATGCAGTGCACTGTGAATGAGAGACTCTTATATAATATTTTGTTAAATAGCACAGTAAATTATTTTTGCACCAGTTTAGTTTGAATGCTAACTTTATGATAGCTCCATAGTTTGTGACAAGAGAGAAAACAGAACTGTATTAAAAACTGGCTCTTGTATTCCTTTCAGATCATTCACTTTACTCATAAGAGAAATCCTATCTGGTTCAGTTTTCCTTCCCTCCATGGACTTCTTAGCAGATCCAGTAAGTTTTGAGAAGTTTGCTCAACTCTATTTTTATGATTCTTTTTTTCAGAAAAAATGCTACTGTGACTGACCGCTATGAGATGCTATTTGATGCTTATATCGGAATATGTTGTTAGTTGTGTTTCCTGGTTATATATATTTGAAATTATGTATTGTTAATTTTAGTGAATTTATTTGTGAGTGGCTTTGGGTTTATTCTTGATAGCTGCTAGCTTCTCAGATGAGTGTGTGATAGCAGTCCTCTCGACTCTGGAAACATGGCGAAAGGCAAGGGGTGGGCAATTCATTCGAGGCCCTCCCTGCTGGTAGTGGCAGCCTTGGAAGAATCCTGTTCCCTAGTTCAAGATTTCAAAGAGATTACTGGCTTAGGTGTTCACTCCTTAAGAATATAGAAACTGACCTGCTGCCAAAGGGGAAGCGGTACCAATGATGATTTTTGGGATCAGTATAACTATTAATTATACACTTAAAATGGAACTATGTACTGTAGAAAGAATAGAAAGGCCCCCATCACAGTAGTTTACAATCTAGTAACTGCGAAACATAAAAGGAAGAGGAGAAATGTTATGAAGTTATTTTAAATGTTAGTTTCTAGCTTGCATCTCAAAGCCAAACTAGATACGACAGCCCCATATGTCAGGGGTGGCAAAGCAAATGGGGGTGGTTTAAAGTGCGGCAGATGTGGGATGGGTTGGACAGGGCTGGGGAAAATGTGGACCTCCAGATGTTGGACTGCAATTCCTATCATCCCTCACCAGCAACATCTGGAGGGCCACACATTCCCCATCCCTGAGCTTGTGAATTCCTTCCTTCACATGTGCTGAAGTTCCTTTTTAAGCTATTATTCTCCCAGTGTAGCTCTGTAACCAGAGATAATCTCCACCAGAAGAAAAACAGGCCCAAAAAAGCAGTTTGTGGGAGGGCAGCAGCTTCTCCCTGTACCTTCTGTGTTTTAAAGCCCTCCTCAAAAGCCACAGGATTCAGTAGGAGCCCAGTTAGGTCATTCTACACCATGTCGAGTTCCAGCCTCACATCTATCTAGCATTCTTACCGTTTTTATTGGAACACTGGTTTATATTCAAGATGGATAAGCAGATGACCTATGGCTAATTCTTTACAAGCTTGTGTCTGAATCTCCATCACACCTTGGCTTTAGAGAGATGTTGGCTGGCATCCAAATATGTCTCTGTGTGCTCCCAAAGTGAAGGAGGGAAGGGGACTCGGAGGTGACTTGGAGGGAAAGGAACGTGGTGCTGGCTCCTCCCAGCAGCAGCAGCAACTTGTTGCTTTGTGGAAAACTGTTGAGGAGACGAGTACCCTCACCTTTTGGGTGGGTGGTCTTTCAGGAATGTTAGGCAGTGTGTTAGGGGGCTTCGTGTAGGCGTGGCCTCTTGGTCCCAGCTGTTGTCTTTTAATATTTCCCCCCCCTCTATTAGGATACCGTGAATCATTTGCTGCTTATCTTCATTGATGACAGCCCAGTGAGTACCGACAAAATTAGAATAAAATTGTGCTGATTATGAAATCTCACAGCCTTGCTCAGTGGATTTGCTCTTCTTTTTCTGCAGCCTGAAAAAGCAACAGAACCTGCGTCAGCTTTGGTTCCCTTTTTGCAAAAGTTTGCAGAGCCCAGAAATAAGAAGCCCTCTGTAAGCAAGAAAGAAAATTTTAAATGTTACGTATGTGTTTGATTTTCTTTTTAGAAAGCAATCTTACAGACATCTGGAATCATTTTTTTAAATTTACATTTTAACTCAGGTCTTGCAGTTGGATCTGAAAGAAATTAAAGGCGAGCAAGATCTCTTCTTTCTCTTTATGAATTTTTTGAAAAAAGAAGGAGCAGTGCATGTACTGCAGTTTTACCTGGATGTAGGTAAGATACCCTACCCTACCAATAAGCTCTTACTGCATTTTTATTAAGTTGCCATTTTTTGGGATCAGTATAACAATTATACACTTAAAATGGAACTATGTACTGTAGAAAGAATAGAAAGGCCCCCATCACAGTAGTTTACAATCTAGTAACTGCGAAACATAAAAGGAAGAGGGGAAATGTTATGAAGTTATTTTAAATGTATGTTTCGGCCATTTGCTTAATTCCTGAATGTTTAGCATTACAGCATTAAGATTGGATCAAGGTAGATCTTTTATGTAAAGTTTTTTCAGTTTATGCATTAAAATGAAATTTTATTACAGTGGAGAAAAAAGTATGAGACTGTTATACCAATGCTTATTCTGCTTTATTTTTAAACATTTTATAAATAGCCTTTTCCTCCAAAGGGCATATTGTCAGTGTTCAGAAAATAATGCATTTATTCATTTTCAACAGAGCAATTTAATGACAGAATTTTGCAGCCCGAATTATCAGATTCTGAGATGATGTCCCTTCATGAAGAAGTGCAGAAAATCTACAGAACTTACTGTTTGGATGAAAGCATTGACAAAATTAGATTTGATCCTTTCATTGTGGAAGAGATAAAAAGTAGTAAGTGGAATTGAAAGGAATATTTAATTGACGCTGAAGAAGCAGAGATCTAGGCAGTTGAGTCTGGTCGGGAGATGTGGTAATTTTGGCAGTTAGCTCAACTGTTGTTGTTTTTTCCCTTACACTGTTGGTGCCCATAGAACAGTAGAAACATTGGGCAAGAATGTACGTTATCAGTTACCTAATCAATGGATAGGCAACCAGGCACCCTCCAGATGTTTTGTAGGCCAAAACATTGGAGGACACCAGGTTGCCAACCCCTGATCTCGTTCAAGTACATGCACTGAGGAGCTCTTGTTCAGACTTTGTGATCTTCCTTTGTTTGCCATGTCTGTCTCCTTACTCTCAAAATACCTGCTCTGCCTGGACACTGGGCAGCTGACCTGAAGGTGGCATCGAGAGCACATAATGCAGGCCACATGCTGAAGCTAAGCAGGTATCAGCCGGGTCAGTACTTGGATGGGTGACTGCCTGGGCTGCCCACATCTGTTCTCCTGCATTTAGCAGGGGTTGGACTCGATGGCCTTATATAGGCCCCTTCCAACTCTACTGTTCCATGATTCTATGATTCCCAGTACTTTAGATCAAGAAGAAAAGGACTGCTCAAATGCAGAGAACAGAATTTGGTGGTTTAGACCTTGCTGAAAATATTTAAATTCTCCTATAACTCAGCATTTGTATATCACAGATATTTTACACTGCAATGGTTCTGATTAATGTTCCTCACATTTTCACCTGTAGTTGCTGATGGTCCCTATGCTGAAGTTGTGAAGCTGCAAACAATGCGATGCTTCTTTGAAGCCTACGAACATGTTTTTTCTCTCTTAGACAGTGTCTTCACACCTAGGTTCTGCCACAGCAGTGAGGTAAGCCTGAAGATGAGAGAATGCTGTTGTCTTTCAAAGGTGCCACAAAAGTAGCACTGTAGTTTGAATACTTACTTGGTTAAGGTGTTTTTCAGTATTGCACAATCTCGCTCTGCAGTTCTCTGCATGAAACCGATGAGTAAAGCCATCCAGAAATTTATAGTGCAGTGCCATCAGTATGCTGATGACATGCAGCTCTATCTCTCTCTTTCATCTGATCCAGGTGGGGCAGTGGAAGTGCTTAATCAGTGCCTAGCTGTGGTAATGGACTAGATGAGAGCAAATAAATTGAAGCTCAATCCAGATAAGACAGAGGTATTGGTGGGTTGCTCTGTCTATTGGTGTTCTGGAAGGAGAACACCCAATACCTGTTGTACCTGTTCTGTTGCTCCTGTTCTGGAAGGAGTTGCACTCCCCTTAAAGAATCAAGTTCGTAGTTTGTGGGTGCTTGTGGATCTCTTTCTTTCACTAGAGGTGCAAGTCTCTTCTGTGGCATGGAATGCCTTTTACCAACTTAGGCTGGTAGGCCAACTATGACCCTTCCTGGATAAGTAGAGCCTGGCTTTGGCGATCCGTGCCTGGTAACCTCCCACTTAAATTACTGCAGTTCATTGTACGTGGGGCTGCCTTTGAAGATGGACTGGAAAATTTGGTTAGTACAAAATATGGCAGTAGGAAACCTGACTGGAACATGACAGTATAATCATATTACATCAGTACTGTACCATTTGTACTGGCTCCCAGTTCAATTCCAGGCCAATTCAAACTGCTGACTTTAACCTATAAATACCCTTCATGGCTTGGGGTCCACAGTATCTGAAAGACTGCCTCTTCACATGTATAGTTCTACCTGTGCCCTGAGTTGGTCATCAGAAGCTCTGTTCTTAGCCCACTCTCATACTGAGTTGTGGTAAGTGGCTACTCGTAAGCAGTAGCCCCAGTTATGGAATGCCCTCCTCTGATAAGTCCACCTGGAGCCTTTTTATTCCTTAGGTTTTAATGACTGTTATCTGTTACGTTTTAGGCTCTGCTGATTTTCCATGGATCTTTGGTGCTGTTTTTGATGTAGATCTTATGTATGCAAATTTAATTGGATTTTTATTTGTTTTATCTGCATTTATGAAAGTCACCCTGAGTACAGTTTGTTATAGGATGACTAATACAATTGAATAAATACAATTTAAAAAATAGTGATTAGCAATTAACCCCCCACCCCACTTAGTATTTCAGTTATCTCTTAAGACAAGATGAATCCCCAACACGCGGTTCCAAATCAAACAAGTAAGTGAACTATACTTGGATATAATGAATGTTTTAAATAATATGGCTGTCAGATGTGTTCTGCTTTTATTAAACTTTGTTCTATAGATTAATTTATGAGAATTAAGCATATGATATAAACTATTCTTTGAAACCTATTGCATCATTCTTTATCAGAATACTGTTTTTGACAAGCCACTGTGAAAAAACAATACTCCAGAAGTACAAAAATATGACCATAATAATGAAGTACAGTGGACAGTGTGCATTAGAATGAACTGCATTAGAGTGCCCATTGAGGCATTTTGTAATCTGTCAGTTTAGCTTCACATCCATTTTCTTTATAAAAATTGATTCTATCAAAGTGTGTACATTTTCAGTTCAATTATTTTAAAATAAATGTGGGATTTTGGCACATTTTTAAATAGAGAACTCCCCCCCCCCCTAAGCATCATAACAAAGCCACCTTTGCAGGCTCCTTAGATGCATAGGTGAACCTCCTGTATTCCTAAAGAGCAAATATGCACATGTGGGGGGAAAAGCAAGGAAGACATTCTGGCAAATTGATACATAGAGCATGATGCTTGAATTGAACTCATTTGGTATGTGACCAGTTTATAATAAGAACAGGGAAGGTGCCCTGTGGACATCATTGATGGTCTTCTGTTTGAACATGATTGGGTATTGGCGAACATTTGAAATCAATGGCACACTGTACCTGTGAGTTAAGGCAAAGCATACGTTGAAACAACACATATTTCACCCAAAATGTTCATCTTCCTGGGTTAGGAAGAGATCTGTTTAAACAACTGTATCATGCTGTCATCTCTTTTCCTGAGTTATGAGGGTGGCTGCTTGAAATTCAACTTTAGGGTGGCAAGCCACATAGCAAGCAACACTCCATCACAGACCTCTTCCTTGCAGTTTGCATTGTAAATTGCCTAAAATCTTTATTCCTGAAGGGGTCAATATTTTTGTACATCTATAAATGCTCTCCAACCAGACTTGTGTATACACATAGGCTAGTGTGTATTTTCCAGGTGCTTTATGGTTTTCAGAACTCTCAAAATGTACCCCACCTTTTGTTTTATTTTGCTGAGAGTAGGAAAGCCCTGTTTGTATACATGGGTCTGGATCGCAGTCATGGCATGTGAAATGGGCCTCACATATTTTTCAGTAGTATAGTCCTGTCACCGTATTTTTCACTCCATAAGACGCACCCCCCCCCCCCAATAGGGGGAAATGTCTGTGCGTCTTATGGAGTGAATATTGTTAAAAAAAATTTTTTTAACTTACCTCTGCGCGCCTCCAACTGGTCCGGGGAAGAGCGGAGGGCTCCTGGGTGGGGTGGGGCGGGGCAAGCCCACGCCTCTCAGCTGATTCCCCGCGGAACAGCCGATTTAAAAAATATATATATTTTTTTTTACTTTTTTTTTTTTTTTAACTTTCCTTTGCTGGTCCGGGGAAGAGCGGAGGGCTCCTGGGTGGGACGGGGCAAGCCCCTGCCTCTCAGCTGATTCCCTGCAGAACAGCTGATTTTTTTTAAAAAATTATTTATTTATTTTACTTTTTTTTTTTTTTACTTTCCTTTGTTGGTCCGGGGAAGAGTGGAGGGCTCCTGGGTGGGGCGGGGCAAGCCCCCGCCTCTCAGCTGATTCCCCGCGGAACAGCTGATTTAAAAAAAAAGAATTTTTTAAAATTATTATTTTACTTTCCTTTGCTGGTCCTGGGAAGAGCGGAGGGCTCCTGGGTGGGGCGGGGCAAGCCTCCGCCTCTCAGCTGATTCCCCGCGGAACAGCTGATTAAAAAAAAAATTATTATTTTTAACGTGCCCTACAGTAAGTGCGTCTTATGATCCGGTGCGTTTTATGGAGCGAAAAATACGATATGTTTAGTGGTAGGTAGCCTTTGCTGGTTGGTCTTCTGGTTAGCTTCCTTGCCCCTCCTTTTCTGGGACTTAAGAATGTGCAGAGGAGTATTTCCTATTTTGCCAGGATAACTGCATCTGAAAAGCATTTACCTTGTTTAATTATTAGATTTTATGTGTTTATGTGTGTCTGTTTTAAGCTATGTGCTTCTCAATATTATGCTAGTATAAAATGCAATTCTAATATTGTTGATATTTCATGTCATTGTTTCACATGGTTTATGAGTTTAAAATAGTGCAAGTAGCTATGTATAACATGTTACCAAAGTCTTTATTGTAGTGTTACATTTTATCGAAAGAATTAATATGCCTGAACTTTTAAAAAAATCCAGGCATGCTCAGATGTCTAATACTCATTTCCCACTGAGATATATATTACAGTGATACCTTGGATTGCAAGTAACTTGGTCTGAGAGCGTTTTGCAAGACAAGCAAAAATTTTTAATACATTTTGACTTGATAAACAAGCGACGTCTTGCAATACAAGGTAGGGATGTAACCGCTCGCCTCGAGCAGGCATAGTGGGCCGAAATCGGCCCCGCTCACGCCTGCCAGAGACTCACTTTGATATAAGAGTGTTTTGGATTACAAGCATGGTTCCGGAACGAATTATGTTTGCAATCCAAGGTGTTACTGTACTAGCTAGTGGCTTGCATGCTGTAACTAGGAATCATGCTGTGTTAGGAATGCAAAAATATAGATAAAATTAGGGGCTGGCTGCTTTCATTGGCACAGAAGGCAAAAACCACCCACCCACCCTGAAGATATGAAAGTATGAGTCTGTTGCTTATGCCTCTTACAGTATTGGGTTGCATCAATATGAACATAATTTGGTTATTATTGCCTGGGCGTAATGATATATTCCTTGCTGACTGAAATCATTCTTCGCCACAGGTTGTTGTTCTTGCAGAGTAGCACTGCCACCCTTTGGCAAGGGCTCTTGTGCCTCTGACAGCTGTGTCACCAAAATTAAGCAGGTGCCACTTCTGGCATGCAGATAACATTATGGAACCAGTTCTACCTGTTTAGGTTGTTCCTTTCAGGAAGGTGCAATAAGCACCAAAGCCCTCCCAGGAAAGAACGATTAGGCAATCCAACTATAGCATTTTTCCAGGGTTCACAGAAGTAGGAACTAGTCTTGGCTTGCACGGTCTAGGTTTGGCAGGCCACCATAATTGTTCCTGTTCACAGTTTAGCTAAACTTGCATAGTCTGGGTAGAATAGGATGATGTTGCCTGCTTCTCTTTTTTTCCTTGGCCTGTGGGGTAATACTGTTTGCCTGTTGTTGCAGAGGTGGCCTCGGTTTGGATGATCTTCGGTAAGTCAAGCTGACATGCCATTGACATTCCCTGTCTGCACTGCACCTGTTTGTGACTATCCTGTACTGCCTTTATACCAAATATCATTTGGGCACACGGTTTTTAAAGGCACGGACAATATTTCCAGGCAGAATTCATGTTGAAATCCTGCATGTAATGGCACACTCCCATCTTGTTTAAAATGTTAGCCCCCCCCCCCCCCAATGGCATTCAGCTTGGCTTAATGCATAGCTTTTCGTGCCCAAGTTTCTTAACTCTAGAAATCTGTCACCAAGCATTCCTAAATACTAGTCACCTATTAGGAGAAGAGCACTTTGGTATACCCATTCCAGTTTAATAACGTTCTTTTTGTAACCGGGTCACAGTGTTTGGCATATTCATTTTTTTAAAAAAATTATTCCTCAAAAAGTATTTCTGTATTTCACATGGGTATTCAGAATACTTAGTTAATAGTGGATGTCTGAAGGCCCTGCTCTGTTTTATAGTAGTGCTGAATGGATAATTCTGTTAGCAGAAAGCAGCACAGTAATGCAATAAATACTACTAAGCTGTGGTTCCCTTTCCTTTATATATTATTAGTCCCATTAAAAAAGAACTGTTTTGAACAAGATCTATACGCTCACACACATTTTGCCTGTGTGTTTCTCCTGCTCAGATGCTTAGTTGCATTTCTCGGTTAAAAAATGAAGCTGACCTGTCTGGTGTAAGGGCAGTATACCAGCTCGCATGCCATTGCTAGGCTGTCTGTGAATGCACGGCTGCAGTGAGGAATGCAGACTTGGTGGCTAATGTCTGTCTTTTTCACTTAAACTTGCTGCCTTCTGGATGCTCTCTCCCTTATAAGTTGCTCTAGCTCTGAACAAGATTGTAAACCATGCACCAAGCCATCTTCTTTAGGGCAAGCTGCTTTCTCAAGCCAGGAGGCTTCGTCTGCATCTATTTTCCCTCATTTTGAGTCAGTCCTTACCCTCCCATCTGGTTTTTTGCCATCTCTCCCTGCTGCTTTGAAGTAAGTCAGGACCATTTCATATCACACATGCCTGTTTAAGTGCTTGATGGTTTATATGCAAGTTAAGCAGTGTGTCAAGCATACTTTATTCAGAAATTTTCCCCATTACAAGGCTATTTATGTGGCATGAAGACTTGCTATCCTGATTGCTCTTTATTTGATGTCAACTTCTTTGTTCTGTTTAACTAGAAAGGTTGCTGTGGTGAGGAAACGTCTAGCTGAAGTTCATTTCTTCTCATCTAGAACTTTGAGCACTTGGAGATAGGCATTTCAGAGATCTGTAGGGACACACCTGTAATCTGTATATTTTGAAGCCCAGTTTCAACATTCCTTCACACTTTAGCAGGCTTGTTTTTCTAAAGTTGGGATCCCTAGAGGCAGGGAAGGGAGCAGGTTTAGCATCCCATTCCAGTGTGGCATCTGAGTGCACCCCCTTGACTTTCTCTAGTGTGAGTGTGCGGTTGCTGGACTTGGGGGCGAAGGAAGACTGGCTACTTGGGCACAGGGCCCCATTGAGGCGGAGGTGCAGTGAGTCTGTTCATTAGCCATGCACTGTGTGCATGAATGCACAGATGTGCCCTCTTTGCACCCAGCATATCCCAGTGGATGGTGTTTTGCTATTGTATGTGTAAATATACTAGTCTGAATTAGATTATAGACCCCAGAGAAGTTTGAATTGAACCAAAATAATTTGTGCCCACCTTGCTTGAGCATCCTCCTTTTGCTGTAACCTAGGCAATCACTTTTGGAGGGGCAGGAAGAAAGAGTGTCTTCCCTCTTTTCCCTTCCACATGACCAGTGCTGTGTGTTTGTGCAAAATTATTGTACACACGCTCAAGTGCTAGATGCAGTTTTTGCTCTGTTTCTGTCTACAGCACCCTTTTTCTACATATAGAACCATGAGCAGAAACCTGTTTCTATTCATGGGTCTCTTTCGCTTGGTCAGGCAATGAAATAAAGAATACTGTGCTGAGCTCTTGCACCTAAACTGTTCATGCAACACAGTTGTTTAAATGTTCTCCTTTGAAGAACATTTCAACAAATGAAAGGACTTTCATTTTCTTCACTTGGAATTGCTGTGAAGTATGCATTTCCCAATTTATTACTAACAGGAGCACCCAGAAAAAAGGAGAATCCTCTGGAATCAGAAGTATAAGCAGCAAAATTAAAGGTGTGTTCAAGAGTACCACAATGGAAGGAGCTGTGCTACCCAGTTATGGCCTGGCTGAAGGAGAGGATGTGAGTTGCCCTAACAATTCTGACTCCACAGTTGCCCTTTATCCTGTACTTTCAATTTCATCTGCAGGAGCATAAGATTAGTAAATCTTTGTAAATTCTGGATAGCATCGTATTGTGCCAGTGCACTTGCAGGAGCAACCACTCATGCGGCAGGGCTTTCGCACTTTTAAAAATAAACCAGACCAAACAGGAAACCAAGAAACCACTAATAAATTGGGATAAGTAAACTGGTGAAAATAAACAATATCCAAAACGCCAGTTAATGCAACTTTTTCTCTACGAGCTTCACTAGCTGCTAATAAAGGCTACATTTATCCATGTTGTCCTGGAGGCAATTTTTCAAGCCAAGGTGTTGCCTTGAAAACACATTGGCTGATCCAAGCCAGTATAGTTTGAAAACATTGTTGGCTTGAACATGTTGGTTTGAAAACATTCGCTTGATCCAAGTCAATGTGTTTTGTGGATACCACTTTATTATTAAGATAATTTGTATTCCACACTTTCTGCCTCAAAAGAGACACTTGAGGTGACTTCTAAGCCAGGGTTCTGGTATTTGTTTTTCCTGCTTTCTCTGACATTCTGCAACGTCGTAGCATTGTAGCAATCTCACTCATGAGAATTCTCATAAGGCAGTTAACTCTGTAGTGTAAAAAAGGCAACCCTGAAAAAGCTGAGTACAAAGTCAGCAATAGTAGAGGTTGCAGTGTAGTGTCTTGAAAATTTACCTCCATGAAACATGGATAAAATGTAGCCTTTACTAGCATGCATACAATACAGCCCATTGAACATAGAGATAAAGTTAATTCCCCCTCCGCAGCTGTAGTCATTTTGTAAGGGTAAGCAAGAGATCTATCAGCTGCAATAGTTAGAGAGAGAATTGAACCTTTTCACTGTATCTGTGTCCAATGTTTCTTGCAGCATGGGTAGGTAGGGCACTATAGGTAAACCCAGATATGCTGTTTATTTTATTTATTTATTTATTTATTATATTTATACCCCACCTTTTTTCCTGCAAGGAACCCAAGGCAGCTTACATAATAATCCTCCTCCTCCTCCTCTCCATGTTATCCTCATAACAACCCTGTGAGGTAGGTGAGGCTGAGAGTCAGTGACTGGCAGTAACTGAACAGTGACTGCTCAAGCAAGAAACGGTTAGTTCTGAGATAGAAAAGAAGACTTGAATGCTTGTTCCTCCTAATGTCAGGATAAAATTCCAGATTTTTGGAGCAAGCAGCACTGCTTTCCTGTCAGCCCAAATTTGGAATCTGCACTGGGAGAAAAACAGTAAGTGAGGGAGTCCTAAACACCCACATCCTCCCCACATCTGCTTGCTCTTGGATTTACTTAAGCTTTTAGAAGCCATAGATAATTTATTTTCTGCAATACAGCTGCAATATTGGGTGCTTGACAAAGCTTTGTGGTGAAGCACCAGATTCTTAAACATCATGGACGTGTGCCCCTTATTTTCAAAATTTCTGTCACTGTTAAAGAATCTACTTCATGTGTGTCCAAGGAGACAGGCAGAGCTTTGTACCACACTGCAACATTTAAAAACCATAAAGACAGTCCAGTATAATGTCTCATAGCACATTTTGGTTTTAATTTAAAGCAAGGGTTAGAAACTGTGATATTGTGATTTCCTAAAAGTGAAATCTGTGTAAGTCTTCCTTCAGGAAATGGGTGGTAAATTTGGGTTTTGCTTCTTGAGGACATAATGCAATATCCAACAGGGCCGCTGTGCTTATGCAGTTGACATACATAAGTAAAGTTTATTTTGTATAGCCAAAGCCATTACAAAAGCAATAAAATAAGATAAAAATACCTTACACAGATAAAAGAAACACTGGACCAACATTCCAGCAGGTAAAATTATTCATCTGAAACATTCAGTTTATCATCACTACCAAACTTCCACTTTAAAATTGATGCTCTAAAAGCAAAACCGGCCACTTTTTCAGAAATATAAGGGGAGCTATCCCACAATAAAAAATTAATCAGATACCCAACAGATCTATTGAATGGAAGATCTAGATCTGTAAACCGGGCTACTCTTAAGGGCTTACTTGGACAATCGAGTAAGTAGTGAGGCAGGTCTTCAAGCACATTGGATCCACGTGGGCACACTCTCTTCAAAAGGGATCTGACGATAATGTCCTTCAAGAAAAGGCACAGAGTTCATTGCCTGACATTGTAAGGCTGTACATGCTTTCCTCCATTTAAAGTTTAATACTGATTATATAATGTGGAAGAGAAGTTTGGATAGGCAATTTGGCATACCAAGGGGTACATTTCGACAAACCGACAGCAGCACGGTCATCTCGAAAATCATGGTTTAAAATAGGAGATTTCAGGTATTGTGCTGCCATCTCAAAGCTTAAGGAGTTCAAGAGATCCAAGCAAAGTCCATATATATCAATCATTTGTAGGATTTCTTGATTCCAAGATGGAGCCACTCTGTTATTGAGGTTCAGCGTTTCTCTAAAAGCAGATAGTACTAAGGAAGATCCCATCCCTTTTTGCAATTTCAACCAATATCTGAGGGCAGAAATATGGACCCTGGTCTTCACTGTACAAAGACTGGTTTCCAAGAGAAGAATAGAGGTTTTGGTTGGCTTAGGGAGGTTGTGAATAGCTCACGAAAATTTATTCTGGGGTATTTCCAGATTCATTTTCTGAGTAGACCTCCATATTTGAGCACAATAGCAAATCTGTGATATAATTTTGGCCTCATAGATTTTAATAGCTGGAAAAATCTGTCTACCTCCTCTGCCCCAGTAAAACCTTAATAAGGAGTTCACAGTATTAGTAGCCAGTTTTTTTTAACATTTTCCATATGGTTATTCCAATTTCCAGTTGAGTAACATATGCCTAAATATTTAAAGGACTTCACTTGCTCTATAGGATGCCTATCAATTTGCCATCTATATTTTTTAAACCTATGAACAAAACCTAATACTTCTGTCTTTTTGTAGTTAATTTTCAATTTTTCTTGCACTGGTAATTGAAGGTTTTCAGTAATCTCCTCAACCCCTATTGTGTTTGAGACAGCAGAATGGTATCATCAGCATACATAAGTACTGTAGATTTCCTATTTTCCAATTTAGGTGGCACATAATTATCCTGACTACTTAAATCAGTTATTAAATAATTAACATAAATATTAAACAATGGTGGAGCTAATAAACATCCTTGGCGGACACCTTGCATAGTTTGAATCAAATCTGAGAGTGAGCCTGAACGGTCCATCCTAATTTGGATCTTCATGTCAGAATGGAGCTGCTACATCAGCATCAATAATCTTTTATCGATAGAGGTTTTGTTTAGTTTATCCCAAAGTTGATCATGATTAATTGAATCAAAAGCGGATGAGAAATCAATAAATGCTACAAATAAACACCTACGTTTCACTTTTACATACTTGGGATAAAAGAAAACAGTGATCCATTGATGAACGAACACGTCAAAAACCTGCCTGTTCTTTGATGCAGTTGACGTAGCACTAATGTAAGTGACCTTCACTACAACACCAGTACTGTAAGCTGGCACAATGGGTTTCCATGGCAAGTAGGGATGTACACTCACCTCTTCGTTGTGCTCGCCGGGTGTTTGGCGAGCACCCCCGCTGCGCGATACGTCTTGCGGTGGCGGATTTTCTGGAGCCCAGAAGTGACGCGACGGGTCCCAGCACTGTGCCAGGAAGTGACGTGACAGGACCCCGGCGCTGTGTTTTTCACTTAAATACCATAGGAAACTGGCGGACCGAACCTGGTCCGTTGCGTAGGTTCGGCACCTTAAGGGTTAACCGGCACCGAAGTCGTGCCTTGTATGCAGCTCCCAAAGCGTTTAATTCCAGCCGCGAGTGATATTGACACAAAATCCCCCCAGAACACACGGAAACCACAATCTGGTCAATTTCAAAGAGTTTAATGGAGTGGAACTAATAGACTACAGGAATTTCAAAGTATAAACACAGGAGTCAATACAGATAGCAGAGCAGAAGTATTCAATTTGCTTACAAGGTAGGCTTAGCTCAATACATAGAGTTACCTTACATCAGAGAATCTGACCCTAAGATCTAACGTGGCAGTTTCCGTAGCTGGTCTCCGGGCACCCTGCCCGGGGTTGGAAATTGCTTGGTCCTGACTGGAGCCAGCGACCTGATCCATGCACGTTTTCCCTGTGTTCCCAACAACCACCTGGTTCCTGAGTACTTGGTCTTCAACCCTCCCTCGGCCCCCTACCCCACCCCTGACGGTCAGGTGGCCAACTGTGCCCTGCGGGGTGGTGGCGCCTTTTGGGCAGGCATCTCTTGGGTGATCTGGGGTACTTGGCAGCTCTTTGAGACTGCTTCTCACCTTTTGGCGTCCCAGCCCTACCTTGAGGGTAGGTGTGATTGCCCCCATCAGCTGGTCGGTTCAGAATGTGTCGGTTCAGAATGTGTCACTTGCCCCCAGGTGAGGATTATGCAAAGAGGAGGGGGGAATGCGGGGTGTCAGATACAGGGGAAATTAGACAAGGGTTTGTTCACTGTGTGCTCTGGCTTTCTCCACAGAAACCATCTTAAAACGGCCGCGATTTGCTATTCGCGGCCGTTTTAAGCTGGTTTTCTATGGTATTTATGTGAAAAACGCAGCGCCGGGTTCCCGTTACGTCACTTCCTGGCACAGCGCTGGGACCTGTCGCGTCACTTCTGGGTCCCCAGCGCTGCGTTTTTCACGTAAATACCATAGAAAACCAGCTTAAAACGGCAGCGAATAGAAAATCGCGGCCGTTTTAAGGTGGTTTTCTATGGTATTTACGTGAAAAACGCAGCGCCGGGGACCCAGAAGTACCTCTCCCCAGCTCCTCTCCAGGGAGATGTGTTGAGCCAGGGAAAGGTAAGTTCCGCGGGGCTCGGGGGCAAGTGGGGTGAGTTTGCCCCACTTCCACCCCACTTCCACCCCACTTCCACCCCACAATCAAGTCATGCGCACATCCCTACAAACGCGTCATGCCAGCTTATGCTAAATCTTTTTAATTGTATAATAGTGTTAATATTTTACTTTATAATTTTAAAATTGTGAGCCTTTCTAAGTGGAACGAAAGGATATACTTATTTTATATATCTGTCTATATTAGCCTTCTCTAACCTGGATCTCTCCAGACCACAACTCCCATGAGCCCCAGCCAGCATGGCCAATGGTCAGGGATCATGGGAGTTGTAGGACAAAACATCTAGAGGTACCCAGGTTGGGGAAGGCTGATCTAGATCTATTAAATAAAATGAACAGTCATGTCCATAATGTATTATGTAGCTCAGAACCGTCTCTTGATGTGTGAATCTTTCACTGTAGATTGAGGAAGGCATTATGGTAATGGAAGATGATTCTCCTGTGGAGGCACTTAGCATGCCTAATACACCTCGCAATCTTGCTGCCTGGAACATTACCATTCCATATGTGGACTTCTTTGAAGACCCCTCCCTTGAAAGGAAAGAGAGAAGAGAGAGAATTCCAGTGTTTTGCATTGATGTGGAGAGGAATGATAGAATGGCAGGTAGGCACTCTTTGAAGTATATGCATACGTAGTATCTAATACTCTTGATATGCATATTTAGTTTGACACTCATTTTATTTAAGTTGTGTTTCCAAGGTGTGTTAAGTTTTCAAAATGTAAAGAACAAAGAAATCCAAATCTATTGTCTGAAACTTGTGATTAACTGTTTTGGAATGTTGCATCCATTCAGTTGGCTGGGATATTTCCTTAGGCGATTACAGTTGTTTAAATCTCCTTTTTAAAATGTTCATGTATGACAGCAGCAGGTCACTAGTGCTGATATCAGTGTTTAATACCTTTGTCTTTATCTTCTTAGATTTATATGTTTGCATATAGAACCCTCTAATAGTCTAACCCATCTAGCCTGAGCAGGGCGGGTAAAGAAATCATAAATCTGTATTTTTTTTTTCAGTTGGGCATAATCCTGAACGCTGGTCAGTCTTCAGAAAATACCTTGAATTTTACGTCCTCGAGTCAAAGCTGACGGAATTTCATGGTACATTCACACACTCGCCCCACTTTCTCTTTTTGGGAATTCAGCGGTCTTTTTACTCTGACACTGAAAGGTTCTATAACATTAAATTCAACGTACTTAAATTTTGCTGTATTCTCAGGTACATTCCCTGATGCTCAACTACCTTCAAAGAGGATCATTGGACCAAAGAACTATGAATTTTTAAAGTCGAAGAGAGAGGAGTTTCAGGAATACCTGCAGGTAGGAAGAAAACTGCATTTGAAGGAGGGGGGGTATATGTGTATGTATGTATATAGATAGCATGGGATGGTCCTCCTATCATCTCTCCACTCAAGCAATGTATACTTCCGTCACATAGCACTTTTTAAAAAGTGCTGTTCACATAGCACTTATTAAATAACCATGAATTCAGATGACTCTCTTATGTAAACTGTATCTTACTGTCTTTAGTGAGCATAATTTAATAGTTTTAAAACAGCATTGCTAGAGAGAAGCTAACTTGAGCATAATCTCTTATTTTTCCTTTTTCTCCCATCTTCAAAGAAACTTTCACAACATCCAGAGCTAAGCAATAGCCAGCTTCTGGCTGACTTCTTATCCCCTAATGGTGGAGAGACACAATTTCTTGATAAAATGTTGCCTGATGTAAATCTAGGTATGTAAAAAGCTGTAACTGGGGTTTATTTTTATTTTTTTACCAAGTTCACCCAAGTGCAGATGTTGGAACCTGACTTGCATGGGCCAGTTAACATTTCCCTTCCCCCCCCCCAGCTGTTTTCAAGCATCCATCTAAACCAGGTGTGATTATTGCCATCTTCGGAAATAAAAATTGGAAATTTCCATGAGCATACAGGAATCTTCCTCTTTGGTATAAAAATACTTTAAAGTGTTTTTAAGTTATGCTAAAGTCTTTGGCTTTGATCTAGACATCCCATGAGCGGAGCTCTGCTCACAGAGGTGCTCCTGCTGGTAAAAGAAGGGGAAGTGATTTTCACTGAGTCTCCCTGCAAGCCCCTGTGCCCTCTGAAAATCTGCCCCAAAGGGTCCGAAACAGTTTGGAAGGTGGCACAGGGAGCAATGGGAAATCAG
The DNA here is from genome assembly GCA_021292165.1 of Shinisaurus crocodilurus. Lineage (NCBI taxonomy): Eukaryota > Metazoa > Chordata > Lepidosauria > Squamata > Shinisauridae > Shinisaurus > Shinisaurus crocodilurus. Next base: position 178,987 of record JAHFWL010000337.1, read on the forward strand.
TAAACACATTTCCTTCCCTCTCCTTCCACCAGTGGGAGCTTTTGTTGTAACAGTGACCCTTATGCAAATGGAGCCCTTTGTTCATGTGGAAGAGCAAAGCAGGATCCAAGCCTTTGTCATCAAATACTCATTAATATGTGTTCTGTACTTAGCTTACTTTTAAAGTAATGACAGCATAGGAATTACAAACCACTAAGCCATTAGATAGTAATATGCAAAAATGGCACTAGTTAAATCTCTTATTAATCAGGGGTGCACAATCTTTTCAGATCCAAGGGGCTGCATTGGGTGTCAACTCCCCACACATGCAAGTGCAGACACTGGGATGGGGGGAGACTTTAACACACACACACCCAGGATCCTAGCAATCCTGTGCAAGATCACTGTGGGTGGGAGGGAGGCTGCTTCAGGTCATAGGGGATCAGCCCCGATTGGGAGCACTGCTTCCCTGATGACATTATCAGCACAGAAGCAGTAACCCCAATTGCTGGGTGGGGGATGGGGCAGCACTGGGCAGGGGGTCATGGGGACCTTGGGTGGGCTGCATGTGCACTCCTGTCATAAATGAAGTGAAACTAATGGAGTATAGACTCTGCCTGTGTGCTACTATTTTTAGTTTTTTATACTTTTAAGTCATGGGTGGGCAATTTGTAGACCAAAACATCTGGAGGGCCACAACTCCCATCAGCCCTAACCAGCATAGCCAATGGTGAGGCATGATGGGAGTTGTAGGCCAAAACATCTGGAGAGCCACAAGTTTCCCACCCCTGGTTTAAGTATACATACTGTCATTGAAGGCTCTGGCCAAATGGTATGAGGTGTAGTCTTTTCATAATGATAAGAGAGTAACTGCTTAAGGAGTTTAGCTTTTCAGCAGACCAAGAGACAAAAAATATGGCCTATAAAATGAGAGAAGGAACACAGCATTAGCTGTGTTTAAAAAAACAAATGATTTATTTTTTCCTGTTTTCAATTGCAGGCAAAATTATAAAATCTGTTCCTGGAAAACTAATGAAAGAGGTGGGTAGACTTCCTTCATTATGTTTGTAATTAGTATATTTTACCAATAATTACTTGTAGATTTGTCCCATATAACTCTTACTTTGAAAACTTGCCCATTACAGCTATTGTTTGGTTACTTTCAGAAAGGCCAGCACTTGGAGCCATTCATTATAAATTTTATTAATTCCTGTGAATCTCCCAAGCCTAAACCAAGTAAACCAGAGCTAACTATTCTCAGTCCTACTTCTGAAAACAACAAAAAGGTATAGTATGTCTTCTGGGGAGAAACGTCAGGGGGGCGGGGGAGAAATTGACTAGTGAGAAACAATAATAGATTATATAAATGTAACCTTGGTACCTCTGAATACCTGTCTGTATCATGGTGATTAATACATTTTGTTTGCATATGCTGTATCTGCTTTTTGGCCTTGTTTCCTTTCCTCACTTTGGCCCACATGATCCCAGCTAGCTCCCTGCCAGCAAGGTGGTGACTCCATGGGGATTTGGGGGGGGCTTTTTTTGGCCCCGTTCTGCCTCCCCATCACTGAATGTCAACCACATCTGGCACATCTGAGTATGGGTCCATGGAAGGCTTGAATCCTAGCATTGGCTAAATAAGCACTGGCTAACTAAGACCCAAACCTACCTTGAACTGGCTGAGAGAAAGCTGTGATCATAGAACTACCACTGGAACAGCACACCCAGGAACCAGAGAGCAACACCCAAAGGAGACAAGGGCAGTGAGATGCTCCAACTAAGGCAGGCAGAATGGGAGCACGTTGCACTGCCCAAATCCTCCCCAGGGACACACTGGCACCTGGAGTGAAAAGCCAAACACTGCCTGGGCACACTCACCAGGCTGCATCTCTGAAGCATTAGGGACTACTGATTGACAAGTAAAACAAGTATAAAGTTCCCCTTGGGCTCATGGGCTCGGTTTCCTGGTTCTTTAGATCCTGGGCATAAACATCATCTTGCCAATTTTCAAGATCTTTACAATATACCTTCGAATGTCGTGTGGTAGAAACAGAAATGAATAAAAAGATCTAATACTGGGTAGCCACTTAAAAAGGAAGTTGTTTCTTGCTATTGGTAGAACATTCATAAAATGACTTCACACCTTCCAAAGATATGTGGAAACTTGAGTTGGGTCCAGAGTTGGGTGGAGTCAAGGAATGAAAAAAAGGCTATAACTGATCCCATGGAAGCAATATGGAAGGGCCAGCAAGGCCTAGGTGTAGGCATTTGATTCAGGTACAGGACATTTTAGAATTATTTTCCAACGAGCAATTTATTCGTCGTCTAGTCTGATTTCAAAATGTGAGTTTTTAAATCTGGATTTCTTTACTTTTAAAGTTTGTCTCCTAAGAGGAAGACGTGTGGGACAGTGAATGATAACTGATCATAGGGAGAATGAAGATGGTCAGAGTGTTATGTGGAAGAATTCTTTTTCTATACTCACTGGAAGGCCTTTGTTTTTGTTACTTCAGCACAAGCTGCTAGGGTTTTCCCTTGCAACTATGAGGATATGCTGCTCCACCCCAACCCACCTCAGTAATACTAAACATTTACATAGTACATTCCAATGGTGTGTCACGTGCATTATCTCAGTCATTACTATAATCTTATAAGGTAGCCTAATATTGCCCCTTGTTCCGAATGCAGTTTGGCTGGCTTGCCACCTTGTGAATCTGTGGCCAAAGTGAGATTTGAACCAGAACTTCTTTCTCATACTCCTAGATCAGTGTTCTCCAACTGGGGCATGCTGGGAGTTGTAGGCCAAAAACATCTGGGGACCCAAGGTTGGAGAACACTGTCCTAGATGCTTTGCATGAACTGTGTACTCAGTAAAAGACAATTATCAGTGCTCTGAAGAAGCTTACTGTGTTAAGTTCCCACTTCCTACAATAGAAGAAGCGTGTTAGGGTAGCCAAGTTTCTTCCAGTCTCAGAGATTGGTTAAATGATGAAAGGTCATGAGGTTTCAGCAGAGGTATCCAGTCTTGTTTGGCTCAGCTGTTCCATTTTTGGGAATGCTGCCTGTAATTTCACAGTACCAAAGTGAAACTGCTGACAAGAGCCAAGTTCTGTGATCAAGGCTAGTTTAATGGTTGACAAACCTACAAAGTGCAGGTAATCTGATTAAAGCTGCTGTTTTAACCTTCAAATCATTCTGGTATATGAAATACCGTAATGGCCCATCTTTTTTGTTTTATATCAGATACCATTTCAAAACTTCTGATAGTTTCAACAGTTCTGCTGTTGCATGTGAGGATTCCCACTGATTCCATTAAAAACCAACCTGAAATTACTGCAGAACACTCTTTTTTGGTGGTGAATTGCAAAGTATTTGTGCTTTTTAAAAACTTGACACTCTCTGATTTTAGCTTTTTAACGAACTCTATAAGAACAACGCAAACCGCTCTGAGAATTTAGAGAGAAGACAAAATCAAAACTACTTTATGGAAATGATGACAGTCGAAGGCGTCTATGACTACTTAATGTATATTGGTGAGAAATCACATCTAGATATTTTTTAGCATGAAGAATAATCAAGTGTTGTTGCAATTACCACCCCATTTAGTATACACATTAGCTTAAAACAGAATTAGTATTTCAGCCTGGGGTCTGCTGGTGCAACAAGTTTTTATTGTTCTTTTGTCAACATGTGTGTGCATTGGCGGTTTGTTCCAGCATCAGATAATTCTCACTTCCAAGATCGTTTTCTTGTTGATACAATTCTATGGTGCATTTGCATGAAACCCCCCTCATGATACCTGTTGTGGGAGGCTGAGAAAACTGATTATGGCAAGCTATCTGACACAGATCTCAGGAGTGGCATCTGCTCATAGGGCCTTGCCCTTCTGACTACTCTTGATGTGTATATGAATAAAGGGGTGGTGATCCTATCCATACTTGATGTAGAAGTGAGGTAAGATGTGCAAGAAGCACCATTATTTAGGGTGGTTAAAACAAAAGGGACTGCGAAGAGCTCCAATAGGATCTCTCCAAACTGGGGGGAATGGGCATCAACATGGCAAATGCAGTTCAATGTAAGCAAGTGTAAAGTGATGTATGTTGCTACCACTAGTAGATGCTTTAACTTTGATTCCTGCATTGAGCAGGGGGTTGGACTCGATGTCCTTATAGGCCCCTTCCAGCTCTACTATTCTATGATTCTATAGCAATTAATCTATCTTGCATAGTTGGCATTTTATAAATATCTGCAAGATGAGCCTATCAACAGTGTAAGTTTTTAGAACATGGAGGCTTAGTCAAAGGCTTGGCAGGTACTTTGAAATTTTAAGTTTTAAAAATATAAAGTGTGTTCCTATGCTAAATGTAATAATAATGTCCTTACAGGTAGAGTTGTTTTCCATATTCCTGACTGGCTTCATCATATCTTGATGGGAGGACGGATTCTCTTCAAGAACACTTTAGAGACGTACACAGACTACTATCTACAGTACAAGCTAGAACAGCTCTTTCAGGAGCACCGTTTGGTGTCACTTATAACACTTTTGAGAGGTTAGTATCAAGTTGTGCCTCCTTATGCAGATTATTCTGTTAATATGTAGGACATTGCTCTGTTTTGTACTTGTAGAAGTTTTCACGGACAGGTGAATGAGTGAGTGTGTGTGTGTATGTGTGTGAGAGAGAGAGAGAGAAGGAAAGGTAAAAAAAACCCGGCACATACTGGAGCAAGAGCTAAATAAAGGGTGCTTAAAAGAGAAGGAAAGGGGTCTTGCATTTATCTGATTGAAGTTAACCAACTAAAATAATTAAAGCAATAGTCAATCTGTGCAGACAGCTCTGCATTGTCCTAAAAGAATCACTTTCCTTTGTTTCAGATGCTGTATTTTGTGAGAATTCTGAACCTCGCTCTTTTCAAGATAAGCACAAACGAGCAAAGCAGACCTTTGAAGAAATGATGAAATACATTCCAGGTTCAGTGTTTATATGACATGATCTATCAAGAAGAGAGGCACTCTAAATGACCAAAGTCCATCAGGTTCAATGGCACATGTTAATATAAATGTCCTTGGTGTATGTTTTTCAAAGCATTCTAGTTTAAAGGGAATATAGGCGTTAGGAATAGCTTGAGATGTATTGCATTGCTAAAACCTCATGAGGCCTTTGGAATTTCTTAGGCAATGGTTGGTCCTTTCGCTTCTCAATACCAGCCCTTCCCACATGGAACTTGTAGTAATATTAGCAGCGAGTTGCAAGCAAGTGCTGAAAGCTTGTGATTTATTCACTGGAGTGTCCTCTGGAAGCTTCATGCAGTTCAAATTCTGTGGGCTGTGCTATGAATTCAATAGTCTGTAGTGCAATGCATAGAAAAAAAACATTTTCTAGGGAAATGGCTGTTTAGATTCTGCTTCATGTATAAACTACAGACAGACAGACACTGGGATCCCTGGTGTATATGGGGGATTATTGTTGAAGACATGCTCATAGCTTTCCAGTAGGCAATGTTTCTGTGCAGGCTCATTAGGGAGCCAGTGGGAATTCTTAATATCTTCTACTCGAAGGTATATACTACATTCATTGGAACACTTTTCCAATAGAAGGGACACCAGACTCTGCTTGCTGCTTTTTACATATTAGTTGTCGTACTTGTAATATAAAAAGCAAACCAAAAATGGGTTGAATCCAATTGTGTCCATCTGCTTACAGAACTGATTCCCCTTCTCCCTGTAGCTCCTCATGTGTGTGTCCCCCCTCCAGAGGGTTGGGAGACCTTCTGAAACAGATTTGGGGGGGTGGGGGAATGGAAAGTCCCATTGCACTAGCAGAACTCTGTTCATATAACATTGGATGTCTCCCAATAACTCTGAAATTTGTTTCCTTTTCTAGTGAAAGAGGATAAAGGTACCCTAAAGGTTTTGTATCAGTTCCAGTAAATAAAGGAACTGATACAAAAGCTTCAGAGTACCGTATCCTCTTTCTCAATTAATTAATTGATTGAATTTACATATTGCCTTTATGCCCACCAGAGTCCTCAAGGTGGTATACAATTTAAAACAACAAAAAGTATCCAACCAATTAAAAGCAAAACAACAATGTCTTAAGAACAAACTATAGCACAAGATTAAAATCCATCAAAAACTAACTGGAATACTGCCCTCCTAAAACTAGGCAAAGATGGAGCCAATCAAACCTCCCTTGGAAAGGAGTTCCACAGTTGGGGTGCTGCTACAGCAAAGGTCTTGCCTTGTGTACTGACCAACCTGACCTCTATTGGTAGTGGGACATACAGCAGGACCTCTGATGAAGATTGTAAATTTCAGGCAGGCTCATTCAGGAAGAGGTGGTATTTCAGATATCCTGTCCCCAAGCTATTTAGGGTTTTATATAAGAACCAGCACCTTGAATTGGGCTTGGAAACGAATTGGAAGCCAGTGTGGTTGGAACAAGACCAATATTATATCATCTATAAAACACACGCCAGACAAGAGGCTGGCTGCTTTATTTTGCACTAGCTGTAATTTTCAAACACTTTTCAAGGGCAGCTCTGCAAAGAGCGTATTGCAGTAATCTGAAAGAGACTTGATTAAGGCATGGATCACTGTGGCTAGATCTGCTTTCTCTAGGAAAGGCCACAACTGCTGCACCAGCCAAAATTGGGCAAAGGTACTCTGGGCCACAGCAGCCACCTAATCCTGCAGAAGCAATGCCGGGTCCAAGAGTGACCAAAGCTGCAAACTTGGTCCTTCAGAGGGAGTGCAGTCTCATCTCGAACAGGCTGAATCTGCATCCTGGATAGCTTGTCTACTGACAAACAGAACCTCTGTCTTGCGTGGATTGAGCCTGTTTGTTCACCCATATCCAGCCCATCGCTGCTTCCAGATGACGGTTCAAGATTTCCACAGCCTTCTTTTTATCAGTTGAAAGAGAGAGAGAGAGAGAGAGAGGGAGAGAGAGAGAGCTGGGTGTGGTCATCTTAGTGAACAGATCCAGCCTCAAAACTGGATGATTTCCTCCAATGGCTTCGTGTAGATGTTAAAAAGCATAGGAAACAAAATAGAGCCCTGAGGAACCCCGTAAGCCAATGGCCATGGATCTGAGCAATAGTCCCCCAGCACCACCTTCTGGCAATGTTCAGCAAGATAAGAGTGGAATTACTGCAAAATGGTTCCCACAAGTCTCATGCCAGCCAAATATCCCAGGATACCATGGTTAATGGTATCAAAGATGGCAGAGAGGTCAGCAGAATGAACAGGGACATGTTCCCCCTGTCTAGTCCCCTGCATAGGTCACCAGCCAATGTTGTTTTCATCCTGTTTACAATGTTATGCAAGGTGAAACAGCAGTATGACAAATGCAAAGTTTATTTTTCTCTTTATTTGTGCATGATTGAGAGAGGATTTGCACTTAAACCAATTGTGATGACTACATGAAAAGACTTTTGTCCTAAGACAAAATCTGGGTAGACCTAGGTCATACTGAAATTCAGAGCCAGTGTTTCCTATGCTTTTTAACGTCTACACGAAGCCATTGGAGGAAATCATCCAGAGTTTTGAGGCTGGATCTGTTCACTAAGATGACCACACCCAGCTCTCTCTCTCTCTCTCTCTCTCTCTCTCTCTCTCTCTTTCAACTGATAAAAAGAAGGCTGTGGAATTATCAAGGCATTTTAACACAGATTAAGGACTGGTGGGCACACCTGGTTAATCTTGGCATTTGAAAAAAGCATGATAAGCCTTTGTGCTCAGAAGCAGGGGCACTTGTTGGTTCACAAACATTGAAATATGCAGTCACTCCCCTGCTTAGCCTCTCACATGTCATCATCATCAGGCGATCACTCGTGACCGAGTAAGATTGTCTTCCGGGATAAAAGGAGGAGATTCTAAAGAAGATTGTGTAGACTCTAGCGATGGGTCCGTAAGTGACTGTGGAGGCCAATTCTAGATCCACACAGCTTCCCACAGTGAGGACACAGGTTACCAGATAGAAGATGGTCCTGTAAAGGATTCATTTGACGTGCTTTTCGCTTAGCACGTTTCTCCCTTTCACCTTGCACTCGGGCTTCTTCAAAGTCCATGGAACCTTTGTGAAAGGCCAACCTCCATTTAGATCGTTCATGGGCCAGAGCTTCCCAGTTTTCGATGTTTATATTGCATTTTTTTAGATTTGCCTTATGAACATCTTTAAACATCTTATATTGACCACCGATATTCCGCTTTCCATCCTTGAGTTGGGAGTAAAGTAGCTGCTTTGGGAGACGGCAGTCAGGCATTCGAACAACGTGACCGGTCCACTGAAGTTGGCGTTGAAGGATCATTTTTTCAATGCTAGTAGTCTTTGCTTCTTCCAGTACACTGACATTTGTTCGCCTATCTTCCCAAGTAATTTGCAGGATTTTCCGGAGGCAACGTTGATGAAACCTTTCAAGGAGGTGGAAGTGACGTTTATAGATAGTCCATGTTTCGCAGGCATACAATAAAGTTGGTAATACAATGGCTTCATAAACCAGTGTTTTGGTCTTCTTACAAATATCCCGATCCTCGAACACTCTATGTTTCATTCGAGAAAATGCGGCACTTGCGGAGCTCAGACGATGCTGGATTTCACTGTCGATGTTAGCTGTAACAGAAAGATAGCTGCCAAGATAGAGAAAATGATCGACATTTTCCAGTATTGTCCCGCCAAGCTGGATAGATGGCATCACCAAAGGATTGGCTTGCACTTGCTGATGAAGCACTTTGGTTTTTTTGATGTTAAGTGAGAGACCAAGTTTTTCGTATGCTTCTGCAAAAGCATTTAGGATAGTTTGGAGATCATCCTCTGAATGTGCGGAGACCACATTATCATCAGCATACTGAAGTTCCACAACGGAGGTTGTAATTACCTTACTTTTTGCTTTCAGCCTGGGATGCCATAATTATCACCCTCTTTAAGAAGGGTGATAGAACAGACTGTGGAAACTATCGGGGCATTTCTCTCCTAGCAACCGCAGGTAAAATATTTGCTAGGATTCTCGCAAACCGTCTTCTATCTATTTCAGAAGAGATCCTCCCTGAAACTCAATATGGTTTCCGCCCCTCTAGAGGGACAGTAGACATGATTTTTACTGCACGTCAGCTCCAAGAAAAATGCCGGGAGCAAAATCAACCCCTTTATATGGCATTTATCGATTTGGCTAAGGCCTTTGATACTGTAGACCGTACAGCTCTCTGGACTATCCTTATGAAAATTGGATGCCCCAATAAATTTGTGAATATCTTGCGACTTCTCCATGACAACATGACGGCAACGGTTTTGGACAACAACGGCTCTCATGGTGCTCCATTTAAAGTGGGATCAGGTGTTAAACAGGGATGTGTTATCGCCCCAACATTATTTGCCATTTTCATCGCCATGGTTTTACATCTTGTCGAGGGGAAACTTCCCACCGGTGTGGGAATTATATATCGAACAGATGGAAAGCTTTTTAATCTCTCACATGTACAACATGTACAACAAGCCTCCAGAACCATACACACAGTAGGAGAGGTGCTGGCTACTCAAATACCCTTGTATTTGTATACTTAAGCTATCAAAACATTTTGTAGTAATTGGCACCAACAGATCTTTTTTGTAGAATAAACATTTTGATTTGATTTAAACAAATCAAATTAAAAGCTCTGACGATCTGGGCATTGAGTTTGTATCCCTCCCTTGTTTGAATTGTTGTAACTGGTTATGTCTTGACATTTTGTCTAGATTTGATAGGCAAGTGTATTGGAGATGAGGCCAGATATGAAGGCATAAGACTTCTGTTCGATGGATTGCAGCAGCCAGTTCTTAACAAACAGGTAGGTGCTCTTAGGAGAGAAGCTGCTTTTTATGGTGTTTCAGTAACCCCTTTTCTCATTTCTTGCCTGTCCTGTTGCTGAACACTAAAGCATAGGAGTGAAGTGCCAGATCCATGATAGCAGTTCCACAGTGAGATAGATTGTCCAATTAACTACCTACCAATAGCAAGTAATAATTTCTCCCCTGGCAGGCACATCAATGACAAACAGTAACTGCCGCTATGTTACCCATGAAGCTACCTGGTCATTTAAAGGCAGGATTGGCAACATCAGTGGCCTGCTGCAGCTTCCAATCCAGAAATACCATGCAACACTAGAACAGGTGTATGGACCCTCTGTTTTTCTTTTCCCTTAATTGCCAGCAGGCAAAAGGAAGACCAAAAGAGCTGTACTTGGAGCTACCACAGAAGTGTGCTGAGTTCCAGCAAGTGGAAATCAAATTTAAGTCAAATTGAAGGCTATTTGAATGTAAACTGCCCCAAGGGCATTTGTCAGTTGGGTAGTATATAAATGTAACAAATAAATAGTAAATAAAATAAAATAAGGCCAAGAAAGCTGCGATTCACCTTGCCAGTTCTAATTTAAGCACAAAGGAGAAGCTAGTACCATGGATAAGCCCCCACAAGCCAAGACCGGGGAAGTCAATGAGCAGGGGTGGGGTGGTATAAAGTAGAGAGCTGGGCAACATCACTTGATATCTATGTTCTTGGTGTTACCCTAGTTGTGGGATGATGGAACCCTTTGTTGCACCTGGTTCAATGCAATGTCAGTAATTAAAAAGGCTTATTCCTCGAGACCTGCCTGAATGAAGGTGTTAGCTTGCTGCTAGTTCGGCTTGCCCTAGCTGGGTGCTCAGTGTAGTATGAGCCAAAGATAGATTGAGGAAGAGTTGTAGTTCTGCCTCTGCTGCAACAGACCCTACTGAACTAAATTGTTTGAAAGCAGTGATGGGAAACCTCCAGCCAGAAGGCTGGGTACAGCCCACAGGGCCTCTTTATCCAGCCCTCCAGCCTCTCCTCCTAGGCCATGCCACCTCTCTTCAGTCCTCTGTAGGTTCTCCAGAGAATGGCAGAGAGAGAGAATAGACGGAGGTAGAGGGTGAAGCTTGCTCTCTGTCTTCCTGTTGAGGCTCCCCCAGCCTTCCTCCGTGGCCAGAATGGTTTTTGGAGCGAGCACAGAGGACAGGGAAGGGAACCCAGAGGGAGAGGAGGAGAAAAAAACTTGAAGGAGGGCAGGGGGGAGGTTGAGCCTGACGGGGAAATTAACTGAGGTGAGGTACAGTGAAGCATTGGGCTGAGAGGAGGAAGAGGATGAGACAGGTGAGAGAAGTAAAGGTGGGGAACCAGTTGCAAGAACACCGGAAGCAGAGGGGAATGGAGGAAGACTGAGGATGGCAGAGAGGGAGATGAAGGCATAAGGTGAAACAAGGCATATGTGTGAGTCACAGACCAGTCACAGACCACAAAACAGGACAGGTTGCTTACCTGAAACTGGTTCTTTGAGTGGTCATCTGTGAACTCGCACAACCCGCCCTCCTCCCCGCTTCAATACCTCAGTCTTTATTACTCTGCTGCATTGGACACGGGCTGGAGCAGCAGGCAGGAGCCACAGCTGGAGCATGCACCAACACATAACCCATCTGTGTGAGTTCACAGAGGATCACTCAAAGAACCAGTTACAGGTATGCAGCCTGTTGTTACTGGGCAACTATTGCAACTTCATTTTTTTTCTGTCAAGGTTATCTAATATGGCTTTGGGAGTTCAGCTTACTGTTGGAGATCTTAGTTGCCACCACGTGGATAATTCTTCTAGGTTGCTTGCTAAGTACATGCATGCAGGCCTGTAGGCACTGGAGTTTATATTACAATTTTCTTGCATTTTATTTTTTAGTTAACTTACGTTCTACTGGATATTGGGATTCAGGAACTATTTCCAGAGCTGAAAGAGGTATGTCATGACACAAAGACATTGTTCTAACTTGTCTAATTACTGATGCAATTTTTCAACTAGTGCAGGAAAACAAATTTCATATGTAAGGATTGTTTATTCTTACTGACAAACCTTTGTTCTTGCATTCACAGCCATATCCTCCCTGAATTTGTTAGTCGTTCAGGTGCCTGCACTAATGTTAGTGTCCCTTTCTGTTGCCATGGCCCCATTTTCCTTTAATCTCTATGAAAATCATTGGGTTGGATCCAGAAATCTGCAAGTGGAAAAGAACTGGCAGTAGCTCTGTTCCTTGAATTGTTGAGCTAGTGGAAGACATCGTGTGATGTTGTGCAAGAGACCATGTGCAAAAGATTGTGCAATACCTTTTACTAGCACCCATAACGAGACATTGTGCAAAAGATTGTCCAACACCTTGCACAAACAGAAGGACACCTGTGGATTTCAGTACACTTTTTTTCATGCAAGGATTTTGCATTAAGTGAGAAAAAGCTCTTCTACACATGGAAGAGGCCTTCCACTGATGGAAGGGCACCTCTGGATTCAACCCAATGGTTTTGATTCTTTTAAGTCTTGCAAATTTCTGGTGTATGTCTCATGAAGTATGGAGACCCTTTTCTCTCACTTTGGTTCTTAAACACTGTTAGTGGATATTACAAGAATTGCAGGATGGATCAAACCAAAGGTCTGTCTGTTCCACCATTCAATTTCTAGCAGTGGCTGGTTAGATTTCTCTAGATTCTTTGTCCCCACCAAAATAGTACTTGGAAATTATCGTCTCCGTACATGGAACTATTGTGGCTGATAGATTACTACAGAACTATGCTCCATAAATTTGTCTAATCCATTTATTGTCCTCACACCGCAGTGTTGGGTGTTATTTTTTACTTAGCTTAAAAGCTTCATAAGGAAAATGCTCCAATACCTTTCTTGTTTTGTTTTAGTTGCCCTTCATGAAGGAATTACGTTCTTAATTTTAGTTGCTCTTTCTCAGCTCTTTTATACCGTTATGTACACAGTATGCTAAATGTAGACAGACACACACGTGTGCATTTATACACAATTATAAGACCTTCTTAATTGAATGGATGTGTGCTCACTGCTGCAAAATACTGTGGTGAGGATCTAAATGTGTTTTCTACTATGACTTGATGATTGCAGCCAATTTACAGCACAATCCACTGGGAAGTTCTCTTGTACAAGTCCCAGTGAAATGAATGGGAACTGCATAAGAGGTCTTGCATGGGTCTCAGTCATTTCAGTGGGTTTTATGTGGAACCTCCTACTAGATTGTACCCCTTGATTCACCAGTGCATGAATAAAGATAAATGTTTGGAGTGTTGTTCCATTAGCCAGCTATCCTTTCAGAATTTGGCAGAGTGCTTTAGATCTCACCATCTGAATGTTGTCTTCAGCAAACCATGCCTATCTTAATAAACAACTGAATTCATTGCTGTGAACTTATTTTACTTACTGCTACAATGTATATTATTATGCACTCTTCCCAGGCTGTGTAAACTAAATCACAGGTATCCCCCCCCCCCCTTTTGCTGCTCAGGTTTAAAAGGACGCTTCCTCCGAATCATCATGGATGTAAACATCAGAACACTAAATTAACTCTGTTGTATAGATGGCTGCTATGTGCTAATTTAATGAGTAGGTCTTTCTGTAGTGTTGTACATTGCTTGTATATATAATTAACTTTAATTTCAGAAAAATATCTTTACTCAAAGATTGATTAAAGTTTATTATTGACTGAATTTCATGTCCCTATTGACTATTTTTCTTAATAAAATGATTTTCGCTATCTGATATAAAATGATAGAAAACAGAATATGAAAAAATCCTATTGCCTTTTGCCATCTATTGAAGATCTTGTGAAGGACCAAAAATGAAAGAATGTTCACACTGATTTATTACATAGACTTAAAAAAAAAAAATTACTGCATAACCGCTTTTATTCTCATCAACCTTCTTGTTTCTACAGGTTAGTTCAGACTTAATGTCAAACCATTGTTTGTGCTAACCGTTGTTTAGACTCCACACCATGATTTGTGCTATAGACATATGGGCAAACCATTATATTTATTTATTTATTTATTATATTTATACCCTGCCTTTTTTCTTGCAAGGAACCCAAGGCGGCTTACATAATCCTCATCCTCCTCTCCATTTTATCCTCACAACAACCCTGTGAGGTAGGTTAGGCTGAGAGTCAGTGACTGGCCCAAAGTCACCCAGTGAGTTGCATGGCCAAGTGGGGACTAGAACCCGGATCTCCATGGTTTGTGAAGCTCCCCCAGAGGCTATCCTAACCAGCAGTCTGGGGGCTGAGCAACATTGAAAAGCCTGATTTGTTGATCCAGAAATGTAAACCACAGTTTGTCAACCAGTCTTAAACCATGATTTCAGATCCATGGTAAGGCAAGCCAGGAGCATTTTGGAACATCGCTGAACTTTCACCAAATTAGGCTTAGGTTATATAATAGATTTCATAGATAGAGTTGGAAGGAGCCTACAAGGCTATCGAGTCCAACCCCCTGCTCAATGCAGGAAACTAGAGGCAATATGTCCACTTTTGGATGAAGAGAGAGAATCTGCTTCCTTTTATTTACATTTTAGTTTACTTTAAATGTTCTTTAAAAAAATCAGAGGGTATAAGGCATATATACATATTGATTATATACATGAATTATATACATGGTTCAAACATTATACATACCAAATACAAGAAACCTTAAATCAACATTAACACATTCTTTCCAGCTACTCCAGTAGTAGTAGCAACTGTTTATATACTTGCCATTGAGAATCCTTGAATCAGCTGATGCCTTGGATTGTGTAAGTGCTAACAAGGTGCTAGAATGTGGGAGAAGTCCAATGTCCCCGTAGCAAATGAACATTAAACAATGAAGTATAGAAGTGACACAAATAATCCAGAAATCAAAGAAAGATGTCCGTGGAGTACAATTCCAGTAGAAAACGTCACACGACCTTCAATTGCTGGAAATACTCTTCCCATTCTAGTGACATAGTTGGAAACAACGGCAACATCAAGATCACCTGTTTTTTTTAAAAGCCAAAAAGTGCATATTTGTCAAACAATTAAAACATCTTTCCATCCCTGGTAAAACAACAACTGTGAAATGTTCTAGGCACAGTCACTTATCTGTGTTGTACTAGAAAAAGAACTTTTCTTGTAGCTCCTTGCTGTCTCCTATGATGACCTACTCCTGGAAGAGTCCTTATGGTCTGTTCCCCAGGCCAGGGGTGAACAGAAAGGAGATCTCCAAATGTTTAAGGACTTCAGCTCTCAGCATTCCTGACCCATGCCTATGTGGAAGTTTCTGAAAGTTAAAGTCCAAAACATTTGGAGATCTACCTTCTACCTATCCCTGCCCTAGTGTCTCTTTTACATCAAATGTGTAATGATGTGCTACTGTAGTTATTTACTGAATTTCTTAGCTGCCTTTCTTTTAAAAAAAAGACCCAAGGCAACTTACAACAATGGTAACTTACAATGACTTAGTTGTCCATGTCTACATTGTAACATACTTGGGGGGCAATCCTATGCCTGTTTAGACAGAAAAAAGTTCAACTCCCAGAATTCCCCAGCTAGCATGGCTGGCTGGGGACTGCGGGGAGTTGTAGGCCTTTTTTCTGTTTAGAGGCATAGGATTGTGCTCTTAGGATATCTCTCGGCTGAGGATACATTTGTTGCTATTTTTGAGTTGAAGCTCTTCAGACTTGATGTTTTATTCTAATGACTTGATAGAACACTAACCTGAGGCCCCCTTTGTACTTTCTCTGCATGCTTTCCATTCCACAGGACGATGCTCCAACAGCAGTCTGAAAACATGTTAAGGCCTCTCTATCTGTGTCTCTCAGCTTCCTGCTGACATTACAAACCACACAGGCAATATCTGGACCCTTGGGAGGTCTGTTCCTTGTATCCTTAACATGTATGTAGACTGGCACAGGAACAACTATGAAGGTAGCAGCAACATGCTAGGAAAAGGAGGTCTGAAACTTTATAGAAACTTCTTGCAACTTGAGAGAATCCAAGTTCCAGCCATATTTATTTACATGTCTATACTGCCCAATAGCCCAAGCTCTCTGGGTGGTTCACGACAGTATTTATTTCTTATACATAAGGCAAGTTTGTGAACCACCCAGAGAGCTTTGGCTATTGGACAGTATAGAAATGTAATAAATAAGCTAAGATTGGACCAAGCAGATTTTACTAGCCAGTCTAGAAAGGAAACCTGTCTTAACTCATTGAACAAATGAATGAAAACTTGCTTAACCTATGAATACTTGTCCTGAAAGCTGTATGTGATTAGTACTTTCCCACTTTAAAAGTTTTCAATTGTTTGAAATGTTTTCTTCAAGAAACGTTGCTTGTACTCTACTTCCCCACTTTTGGCTAACATCCCAAACCAACCTGACTTGAATGTTTTCTGTTGCAGCTTGAATGAGATGCCGTGGAAAATACAGAATTGTATATTAGCAGTATTTTCCACTCGAAAAACTGGTCTCTTACAGGGATATTAATGCTGATATACATTCAACCAACCTGTCCATAAACAGATCACCAGGAATGTTTGTACTTACCGCTACTGTGGTTATTTGAGCTTCCCTTTAGCATGTGATATCCATCTCCTCCCCCAGCAAGGAAAGAAGGTAAAATCACTTTGTATGTTTTTTCCATCTGGAGTGGTACATAGACTGGTACTCTGCAGTCTGTGCAAAGGACATCTAAGCTGACCACTCTGCTTCCTGGACTTTGGGAGAGGTCATATACCACATGTATGCCTATCAAGAAATGCAAGTTTGAACATCAATGGGGGACAACACAGGATTGGGGAGCAGGTGGGGATGCTTTTCATGATGTCTTCTGCATGGGTGGGACTCTTCTGTATGGGGTGGGTGTACTTTATCCTCAACATTTTGCTTTTAGGCATGCCCCTTTGGCAGCCATTTGGTGATGGTGCCCACAACACTTTCTCAATATCTGCAATGTGCCCACTGGCCCAAAAAGGTTGGGTATCCCTGTAGCCCATACTGGGCTAGGTGAAGTGAACCAATGGTCTGACTTGATTTAAGGCAGCTTAATCTGTCATAGCTGCAACTATGAATTCAAAGCTGAATGATTTAGGTAGCCTATCGTTCCTGAACTTATTGTACCCTGCTTCATGCACTCTTTGTGGGAAAGTAGTATATGAGGGGGTTTCTTAAATAAAATTACTTTATAAATGAATTATTACAGTGTACAATATTTGATAATTAACAGTCCAAAAATGGCACTGAAACATCCCATAACCACAAGACTAAGGCCACTCTCCATGTGTACTCAATAACATGAAGCCAGTCTGGGAGAAGGACACACAGTTCATTGAAATGCAGCCAAACCCATCTACTTGCTTTACTGTGAATAGTAAATATACAGGCACCTCCATTCCACTCAAATTTGCTGTTGTACTCTGTGAACAAAAATCCCAATAAGCAAGTCTTAATTATGTCCTGCTTAGTTCATTTAAAAGCATTCATAATTACTAAGGGGCTTTCTGTTCCAGAGCATGAGTAATACAGGATGTCTCCACAGCCAGCTTTTGTTTTTGTGGCATGTGTTTGTGGTTGGTTCTGGGGTGAAGATATCCATGCTAGAAGCTCCACAGAAGCCTGAACTTGTACATGGCTTCCAGCATGTTGTGCAAGCTCCTTGAACGGTGGCACCCAACATAGTTGTTTGTGAGGGAAAACTAGCCCTGGGTTGATCTCCTACCTGGCTCCACCAGGGCAAACAAGCAGCATCTGGAAAGGTGCCTTCCTGAATAGTTCATTGTTTAAAACAGCAAAAGATAAGCCTCCTTTGATTATTTCATGATGACAGATAATCTTTCAGACTTCGAACTGGCAATACAGGCAAGGTAACTTACCTGACACCTGTAGAAGTTCACCCGTTCCTTGCCCATGTCTGTGAACACTGTGCTCAAAAGCTGCTTTCAGAGTTGAACCTTTGATCTCTAGCAAGTCGAACGTTCCTCCAAAAGGCAATACTGATAGCAGCTCTTCCCAGGTAATAGTACCTGAAGGGGGTGAAACATTGCATTACAAAATTATCAGTTTTGTTACACATTGTAGTACTTCTCACTTTAAGGCAGTGTGATCTCATTTTACTCCTCAGTGTACTCCTTTAAGATCGAGCACTGGCTTAGACAGAGGACAGCTCAGTTCAAATCCCCGCTCAAGCAATGGAGCTCAATGACTGGCGTTGGACAAGTTACAATCTTGCAGAATAGGCTATGTCACAAACTTATTGCAAGGGATGCAATGTGACAGTCTTGTCTATGCTACCTGGAACTCGGTTGGACAAAGGGTAGGAATGTTTTACATTTATTTATGGGGTTTTACCCCGCCGTATCGCATCACATGGCTTACAATACAACATTCAAAGCAAAAATAACAAATGAGAACAAGAATTAAACTAGGGGTCCCCAACTTTTTTGGACTGGTGGGCACATTTGGGCTATCACAAAAGGGCTGCCATGGAAGGCATGCCTATTTATAAAATGCCTGTGGCTTATGCTGGCTCAGCTTGTCTGAGCGTGGAAAGCTAAATAGGGTCAAGCCTGGTTATTACTTGGATGGGAGACCCCCTCCTCTAGTTTCCTGCATTGAGCAGGGGGTTGGACTCAATAGCCTTGTAGGCTCCTTCCAACTCTATCTATGAAATCTATGAAAATGGCTGCTTAGTGGGTATGGTCAGTCACAAAACATACATTTCACAGAAGGCAAACTGTTAAGGCTAAAAGACAACACCCATCCCACACATTTTTTTTTAAAGGGAAAAAAAATCTGGTTAAAATGTATGTATGTTTAAAGGGGGTAGGAGAGGAAGAAGTCAAATCTTTACAGTCTGATAAGCCTAAGAAAAACATGACAGTGTTGAAAGGGTAAGTTATCAAATGAGAATCCCTAAGGGAGCAATCCTTTGCATGTTTAGACAAGAATCCTAAAACTCTCAGCCATGGTTGGCTGGGGCATGCTGAGAGTTATAGGACTTTTTTCTGTCTAAACATGCATAGGCTTAAACCTTAAAACTAGTTCTATTGACAGAAATATGAGAAAGGAAGAGCAAATGGAAACAACATTGCCTAAAAATATCCCTAAAACCAGATATACCATTATTGCTTCGTTCATCAATGGGTCCCCGAATTCCACCACCATTTACGATGCACATCGAAACATGATTCCACTGATTATCATCTGGATGTCTCAGGTTATTGTAAACCTAAAAGATTCACAAAGAAAATAATTTCTATCATTTTTAGCTTTTTGTTTTATCTTAGCTTCAAGAACTCTAGCAAGTCAGTCCAGTAATAAACCTCTTGCACAGTAAAAACAACTGAACAACCATAAGACTTTGAAGCATATTCTTGGAATCTCAAAAGTGTGTTCAAATCACAAATCAGACTCAGACTTATTACTTCATAACAAATGCTAAAAACAATATTGATTGTGCATGTATCATAAGTAATGGAACTAAGCATATAGAAGAATAAAGTTGAAAAGGGGACGAGGAAGCGCTGGTACAGCAAGCCTAGAGGAGGAGCCGCTCTCTTCCTGCAAAATGCTAGGGGCAGACTTGGATGGGCACACCTGGAACTCAATCAGAGATGGGAAGTGTGCATCCCTCCTGAGGTTGGTGAACTACAACTCCCATCATCCCTAGCCAGCATAGCCAATGGTGAAAGATGATGGGAGTTGCATTTCAACAACATGTGGAAGGCCACACATTCCCCATACCTGAACTAAATAAAAAGCTATAGTTGCATCCAGCTGTGTCCAATGGCAGACAACACACCGATACTAAAATGGATTCCCCCTCCCCTCACAGCCTCCCAGAGGGTTCAGGGACCCTCTGGAGCAGATTTGGAGAGGGGGCACGAGAGTGCAGGGAGAGGGAGGCATAAAGGGAAGTCCCATTGCAAGAACGCAAGTCTGCTTATGTGTCATTAAATGGAATCCCTTTCCTCTGAAGTCTGCAAGTGCGCTTTATGTCATAAAATTGTGAGTACAAGAATGATTCCAGTGCATGGCTATGTGTGCAGGGGAGGTTGTGGACCCTATTTGTTATTTATTTCAAGACCCACCCATTCTCCCAGGAATTCAGGGTGCCATACATATTCCTCCATGTTCCCCCTTTTTTCCCCTCTCTGCACAAAAACCCTGTGGAGGTAAGGCTGCAGGAAAACAGCAAGCCCAAGGATACCCCCTGAGTTTCATGATTTCGTGGGAATTTGAACCTAGGACTCCCCAGTCATAGTCCAGCACTCTACCCTCCCAGAGTGTTGAACGTTCAGCTCGAAATTTTGGAGATGCTCTTGGGGGCTGCATTCCAGTGGTGGGCGGGCCAAAGCTCCCAAAATGCAAGCATATTTTAGCATAAAGATTTTACTGCCAGTAACTAAGAATAGGGGCGTTTCAACCCTCTGCAATGGGGAAAAACATGCAAAAGCCACGAAACTACCAATCAGAGGTAGGGGAAAGGGTGTAGGGCTGTCTGTGTTACCCCAGAGGGCCAGACAGGGGCCACTGGCCTGGGTTCCCAAAACCCTGCACTAGACCATACTGGCTTGTGGAAGTCTCACTATATGGTGAAAAATCCTGGTATGACTGCCTGTGCTTTATAAATGTTGTTTGAGAGTTCAAACTCTGTTTTGGAAATGCATTCACTGAGTTGAAGAGGATGCACAATTCTTTGGTCTAGGTTCAGGCTTGGAGGAAACTGATTGTGCTAGCTTGAAGTAGAAACTCTCTGTGCACAGCACTGAACGTCTGGCATTTGCAACCTCACAAGCCCACCTCCTCCCAGCCCCACCACCAAAGAAGTTTTGCGAAATGGATTTTTCTTGTCATTTGAAAAAATCCCAAATTCCACAGATAGGCAATATCTTTATTAGGACCAACCTAAAAGTATTGTCCAACTGTGGATGTGGGGCTCCCCCTCCCCCCCCAGATCAGCACAGCTATCTTTGTTTTTGTTTTAGATGTGCTTTGAATAATAATAGAGCCACTGGGCAACCCTTTAAGCAAATCAACACACGCTACACCTAAGAAACAAATGAAAAAAGGGTCAAGCCTGCCTAAAGATTAGAGAGGGGCAGGGGGAACCCACCCCCCTCCTCCCTGCACCACCATTCACCCCCTTCAGCAGGATCCCCAGACCCTCTGCATGACATTTGTTGTGGGGAGGAGGGGTTGGGCAAGCCTGCTTCCACTAGCCCAGTTGCACATTCCTAAATCTGGACCCAAGGTGGTGTGTGTGTATATCTATCCCTAGACACACACATGCTTAGAACTACTAGAATTTATTTAAACTTCACCAATGTTAGCAAACATAACAGTGAAATAAAGAGTGCTTCTGAGCATATGCAGAATGCTTTTCTCTTGCAACTGAGCAATTACAGCCTCTCCCACTTCCCATGCACTTCACAGTGATGGGATATACCCCATACAGATTAAAGCCTCAGTGTTCGCTTTTTAGAGATTAAGCACTCTTGTAAGAACGCCACCACCAAACCACACACATTCTGTTCTGCTCTGTGCAACAGCCCCTCCTCGTTTTTCTATCCTCCAACAACTCTTCTTAAAAACTGGTGTTTGGTTTGGTTTGGTTTTTTGCCTCTGTCTCCATGTTATGGGCAAGCTCTCCTTGTTTCCTCCTCCCATAACTGTATTTGCGGTTAGACATCACCAGGATTCAGCCAGGGAGTCTGCACTACTAAGGTTAAGTTATGGAGAAAGTACCTCTAAGCATGTCCCAAGCGACTTTCCCTCTCCAGTGAAACTGCAGTCCATGCAAAAAGGAAAAACAAAACTGACAAAATATGCATATGATTGGGTTGAAAGGGGAACCAAGTCAGTGGAGAGGAATAGGGTGGACAATTTATTAAGCCTAATCATCATCAGGCGATCACTCGTGACCGAGTAAGATTGTCTTCCGGGATAAAAGGAGGAAATTCTAAAAAAGATTGTGTAGACTCTAGCGATGGGTCCATAAGTGACTGTGGAGGCCACTTCTAGATCCACACAGGCAGCTTCCCACAGTGAGGACACAAGTTACCAGATAGAAGATGGTCCTGTAAAGGATTCATTTGACGTGCTTTTCGCTTAGCACGTTTCTCCCTTTCACCTTGCATTCGGGCTTCTTCAAAGTCCATGGAACCTTTGTGAAAGGCCAACCTCCATTTAGATCGTTCATGGGCCAGAGCTTCCCAGTTTTCGATGTTTATATTGCATTTTTTTAGATTAGCCTTATGAACATCTTTAAACCTCTTATATTGACCACCAATATTCCGCTTTCCATCCTTGAGTTGGGAGTAAAGTAACTGCTTTGGGAGACGGCAGTCAGGCATTCGAACAACATGACCGGTCCACTGAAGTTGGCGTTGAAGGATCATTTTTTCAATGCTAGTAGTCTTTGCTTCTTCCAGTACACTGACATTTGTTCGCCTATCTTCCCAAGTAATTTGCAGGATTTTCCGGAGGCAACGTTGATGAAACCTTTCAAGGAGGTGGAAGTGACGTTTATAGATAGTCCATGTTTCGCAGGCATACAATAAAGTTGGTAATACAATGGCTTCATAAACCAGTGTTTTGGTCTTCTTACAAATATCCCGATCCTCGAACACTCTATGTTTCATTCGAGAAAATGCGGCACTTGCGGAGCTCAGACGATGCTGGATTTCACTGTCGATGTTAGCTGTAACAGAAAGATAGCTGCCAAGATAGAGAAAATGATCGACATTTTCCAGTATTGTCCCGCCAAGCTGGATAGATGGCATCACCAAAGGATTGGCTTGCACTTGCTGATGAAGCACTTTGGTTTTTTTGATGTTAAGTGAGAGACCAAGTTTTTCGTATGCTTCTGCAAAAGCATTTAGGATAGTTTGGAGATCATCCTCTGAATGTGCGGAGACCACATTATCATCAGCATACTGAAGTTCCACAACGGAGGTTGTAATTACCTTACTTTTTGCTTTCAGCCTGCTGAGATTAAAAAGCTTTCCATCTGTTCGATATATAATTTCCACACCGGTGGGAAGTTTCCCCTTGACAAAATGTAAAACCATGGCGATGAAAATGGCAAATAATGTTGGGGCGATAACACATCCCTGTTTAACACCTGATCCCACTTTAAATGGAGCACCATGAGAGCCGTTGTTGTCCAAAACCGTTGCCGTCATGTTGTCATGGAGAAGTCGCAAGATATTCACAAATTTATTGGGGCATCCAATTTTCATAAGGATAGTCCAGAGAGCTGTACGGTCTACAGTATCAAAGGCCTTAGCCAAATCGATAAATGCCGTATAAAGGGGTTGATTTTGCTCCCGGCATTTTTCTTGGAGCTGACGTGCAGTAAAAATCATGTCTACTGTCCCTCTAGAGGGGCGGAAACCATATTGAGTTTCAGGGAGGATCTCTTCTGAAATAGATAGAAGACGGTTTGCGAGAATCCTAGCAAATATTTTACCTGCGGTTGCTAAGAGAGAAATCCCCCGATAGTTTCCACAGTCTGTTCTATCACCCTTCTTAAAGAGGGTGATAATTATGGCATCCCTGAAGTCTTCTGGGATCTCTTCTCTTATCCAGATTTTTTTGATGAGTTTATGAAGATGTTGTACAAGTTCGTGGGCCCCTTCTTTAAAGATTTCAGCAGGAATCCCATCTGGTCCACTAGCTTTGTTGTTCTTCATTTGATACCATTCTCACATCTCAAGACTTATTTCAGGGTATACATGCTGAAGATCAGGCTGCAAACCACCCCACAGAAGTAATTTAGGCTGTAATTCTGTGTACACTTCCCTGGGAGTAAGCCCCATTGAAGACAATGGGATTTACTTCTGAGTACACATAATAGGATTGTATGTGAGCAGTATTTCTCTCCCCACACCGACCCCTGGGCAATTAACTCCTGTTTTTATTAAAGCTTGCTATTCCATTGCTGGCAGTTCCTTTCAGAGGGAGATAACTTCAGAGGATTTTGGAAGGGTTGGGCATACCTTAAGTAACTTTGAACACTCCTTAAGCAATTTTATGAGGTGAATTGGCTGAGGGCTTTCTCTTTTTTAAACTGTAAAACCTATTTAAAAGACCTGCATCTGCCCTGCGGCACCATAAGGCATGTGTGTGTGTGTGTGCCAAAGCAAGTGCATATCAAAATGCTATAAAACTGAAAGGGGCCTTAGACTCCTCTATGCATATATAGTTCTGGAAAAGGCAAGGAACTGTTGTGAACCTGAAAGCAAATTTACTAAAGGAGACATTTTGCTAACAAATTAAATGTATAATTTTCCATATACAGTATTTTTCCATGTATAAGACTATACTTTTTCCTAAAATTGTTAGACTAAAAATTGAGGGTTCCTCCTTGAAAAATTAGAAGAATGGGCAGATACGCAAAAAGTGATTATCTGAAGTACAGGCCAGTTTTCAAAGAGGGAGGTCCACAGTGGACCTGTTTTTTGTGATGAATTTCTTGTTGTGTAAATAAGTTCATAACATGAAGCAAAAGCAGTATGTTGCCTTTATTGATCTGAAGTCAACATTTGACACAATTCCTAGACACTTATTATGGCAGAAACTGGAAAAGACAAATTTAGATCACCTATTATTATTTTATTCATTTTTATTTATTTATTACATTTATACCCCGCCTTTTTTCCTGCAAGGAACCCAAGGTGGCTTACATAATCCTCCTCATCCTCCTCTCCATTTTATCTTCACAACAACCCTGTGAGGTAGGTTAGGCTGAGAGTCAGTGACTGGCCCAAAGTCACCCAGTGAGCTTCATGGCTGAGCAAGGACTAGAACCCGGATCTCCTGAGTCCCAGTCCAACACTATCACCACCATTATTATTATTATTATTATTATTATTATTATTATTACACTGTAATAATGATACATCAGTACAAGTTAAAGTTGATTTGGCTGGCCACCTTACCTCTAAAATAAAAACTTTTGTCGGAGTTGAACAGGGATGCATTTTGGCACCTTTTTTGGTTAACTTTTACATTAATTATATGGTTAAAGAACTGGATGGTCTACAGTTTGCCTGTTACAATTCTTGACCAAAAACTTTCATTATTAATGTATGCTGATGACTGAGTACTTGTATCTAGAACTCAGGTGGGACTGAGACTGCTTCTTGTGAAGTCTGGCTCACATTGTAAGCCAAATACCCTGTCCCTAAACTATAATAAGATACAGGTTGTTGTGTTTGGGAAGTGTCCTAAAAAGTATGTTTGGCACATAACACAGTATAAATCAAGTGAAAACATTTAAATATTTGGGATTGGTCTATTTAGAAACAGCTTCCTGAAATGTATAATTATCAAACATTAAACTGCAAGTCTTTAGATCAGCTAAAGCTATTCTGAATTTTGCTGTCTCTAAAGGAGGGAACTTGGTAAACCCAGCTCTATCTGTTTATAAAGTCAAAACAATGGCTCAAATCTTATATGGGGCAGAGGTCTGGGGTACCTCAGGTCTTAGGTTTAGGACCACCTCAGAATTACTTTTTAAGAGCTCTGTTGGTTTACCTAAAGATACTATCTGCTATAGTTAGGCTAGAGAGCTGTATGCTGAGTATAGAAAGTCAAATAGATAAAAGAATTCTGTGCTATTGGTTTAAGGTGAAACAGATGGATAACACTAGGTTACCCAAAAATGTATGTTTGAATTGACCAATGTATTACCTATTAAAAATTGGGTATATCATACTGCTCAACTTATGGTTAAATATGGTCTCTCATTGACTGAGCTTAAAGACATACAGAAAAATATTTTAAAGTGAACTATAAGGGAGGTTGTTACTAAAAATGACTTAAACTCTGTTTATATATCCAATGTGCACCACTATATTTTAAATTACAGGGGCCTGTGAACATGTGGATTATTTTACTGAGTTAACATTTGTACTACTCTGGAAAGCCTTCAAAGAGTTACAATTAAATATAATGGATACTGCCTATAGAGATGGGAGGCAAAGGGGCATCCCAGTTAATGAGCGTACTTGCAGTGGTAGTTGTCCTGAGTTAGAGGATGTTATTCATTATATTTTGCACTGTCCCTTATACAATGACCCAAGGGAATGGTTTTTGGTACCCTTAATTGCAAGTTGAAGTTTCCCTAGTCAGAGTCCCTTGGATATGGCTTTCTATCTCTTAGCAGATACGGATAAATATGTGACTTGGCAATTGCGGCCAAGAAGATTAGAAAGAAATATATAGCAGAGATAGCCATCAACTGCAAAGGAGATGACCATATTTGACTATTTGATTTATATTAAATTACTTATGGACTAATGACTGATTATTTTTATATTTTGTATATTATCTGTTATATGTTCTATATTGTAAAGGCTAGTGCACATACTATAGCTGCCACATCAAGGGAGTTTTAAAGTACTCCACGTTGTAGCCGTTCATGTGTAAATGGCTTCCCACATAGATTGGTGTGGTTTTCTCCATGCCACAGCAGAACCTCCCCACTCCCACATCTTCACTGCCATTTCTGCTGGTGCCATTTGTACATAGGTCAGTCCATGTGGAGTGCTTCTGCATGCAAGTGACTTCCTACATGTTGACAGCCCCCATGTGTGACAATTTAAAGCGGTTTCCACATGGTAGAAATAATGCACACATCTTCACCTTTAAAAACAAAGCAATGAACGTGAAGCTGCCTGGTATTTCTACTGACACTTAGCGTTGTTTGAGATGTGTGCTTTTCAGTCAGTCACAATGGATTATTAGTATTATTATTTTTAAATAGGGACTCAAATTGTATATTAAAAAAAGAAAAAAAATAACATTCACAAGAACATTTAATCTGTAGATCCTAAGAGAAATGCCTGCGGGCAACCCTAAAAAGAAAAAGGAAGGTACGTGTGTTAATCTTCTAAAAGCTTGGAACCTGCATAGATCATAGAGTTGGAAGGAGCCTACAAGGCCATCGAGTCCAACCCCCTGCTCAATGCAGGAAACTAGAGGAGGGGTCTCCCATCCAAGTAATAACCAGGCCTGACCCTGCTTAGCTTTCCACGCTCAGACAAGCTGAGCCAGCGTGAGCCACAGGCATCCTGCCATCTTTCTGGCTATCTCAGGCTTTTGTTATTAGTGAACACTTGTTGACAACATAACTGTAGAATTAGTCAACACCTCCTGATCAATAACTTCAATGTCCACACAGAGGTTTAATAAGATTTTTTCCATACAATTTCCCTATCTCATCCCTAAGTATAGATTGGCAATCATAGCCACAAAGTCCACATCTTTCATGTCCTTTAGACTTAATCTTCAACTGGAATGAAACGTAAGTACATTTGCACACATTCATGCTGTGATATTGCCTCTCCCTTGCCTTCCCTCCCATCTCTCTGTTATCTCTTCTCCGTCAGAATTCAGATCACAAACTCTTTAAGGCAGGGACATTATTGCATAAAAGTGTCATGTATATTCATGGTGTTAAGTAATAGTAATGATAAAGTGAAGATACAGTATTTTATTCAGGCTAGAAATCAAAGTGATGCCAAGATCTGATGTTTGGCAGCTTCACATGCCTTCTGTCTATCACCCATTTCCATTCTTCAGAACTGGGTCACAGTTTGGAAGCTGGCTGAAAAGTGAAAAGCAAGAGCTGTCCTTCTGAGCAAGGGCTAGACAAATGCAGTTATAAGCCACTGTGGTATAGTGGTTAGTGTGCCAGACTAAGGGTATCCAGGTGCAAATCTCCAAGCCATGAAGCTCACTGGGTGACCTTGGGCCAGTCACTATCTAGCCTACCTCACAGGATTGTTGTGAGGACAGAATGGGGGGGGGAGGGTGATGACCATGAATTGCTGCCTTGAGCTCCTTGGAGGAACAGTGAGATATAAATGTAATAAGATCAAAAACAATAAGCTGCCACAGTATCTTGTCTTTCTGAATGAAAATATGCCTATAGGCTCATCATCCAGGATCTTCAGTGGCCTTCCCCAGTCAGGAAAAAAACACAAACTGAAACGTAACTGATTGCATTAGAAAAGGCTTCCATGAGAAATCTACTCAGCTGCATCTCTGAGTGGGGAAAGGGCTATTTTCCTCATGTTCTGCTTGTAGCTTTGTGGAGCCATCTGGTTGGCCACTGTGGGAAACAGGATGATGGACTAGAGAGGCCTTCGGTCTGATACAGGCAGCCTTTTCTTATGTTGGATTTGCTTGGCGTCTGTAACAGTTGTCTCTGGACCTTAGTAAACTATAGATCTTGCTAACCAGACAATTTGACAAATGGCGCATCTCCAAATTGTAATCTCTCTCCATATATATATTTAATTAAAACAATGGCCCCAAAAGTGAAACTCAAACTTTGGGGTCTGGCTAGCATAAAGAAAACTTGCTTTTTACTGCTCTCTTCTTAAAAGAAAACAATAGCCATTCATCTATGTAAAAACTAAGTAATGGAAAATACACAAGGTGCCATTCCACATGAGGAATGTGTTTTCTTGTGCAACACTCTAGTGTAGTACTAGAGTCAAGCAGCTCTTTTGTGAGCAGAAAAATGAAACTAAATCCAAAGATGATTTTTTTGCTTTTGCTTTGGTGCAACCTCTTGTACAAGTAGAAACATAAGCACCATTGTAGATTATAGCACTACAGCCATAAAATATACAAATATTTATACAAATATTTGTGGAACAGTATTAATTACTATTTTCCTTCTGCTTTGGCTCCAACCCACTGTAAAGTACTTGAGTGCTCTTAATCCTGAGTCATGTATGAACTTTCAGGATCATTACCAAAAGGAAATCTAAGAATCTTCCAAAGATCCAATCAGATCAATCTTCAAAGTAAATAGTCATAAATCAGTTCCATAACAACTGTATCAAAGGAGTGTGTGGTCTGCCAATATGACATCTCAAAGTACAAAGATTGTTCTTTACCATATTATGCAAAAGCCATCAAACATTGAACCAATTATCTATAACTTAGATTATTATTACTTTCTTACCACAGCATCGCAAATCAAATTTCCCATGTTGCACTCTTGAAAGCGGCACGCTTGGCTTGTACCATTTAAATAAACAATTGTTTTCCCTATTTCCCTGGAAGAAAAATTCTGTAGCTGCATCTTCATATCGTCAACTAGTGCTTTCACAGCCGAATCTAAAATAAAAGATGACTGATGAGAATAGCAACTTTGTTTATCCACAGCACAGCATTACAGTAGATTCAGGTGGGGTTTTTTGCATTGACGGTCACTGAACAGAAACTCACATTCCAGAACAATCCCAACAAAACGAATAGACTGAGTATTTCCACCTTTTAAACGCTGGGATTCAAAGAATCTCAAAATCAGTTCCATATGGGCCACTGGGGGGGTGTTAACTTTGTGTTTCTTGAACAGTAACCATCCCCCATGGCATGAAATACAGTAAACCATTTTTAGAAACAAGGGACTTTCAAAGGCAGTTTGCGTTCTGCCACAAAAAGTCCCACTAGGTGTGCCCAAAGCTTATGGGTGCACCAGAGTAAGTCTTTGGAACCTGTCTGTAAAAAAAAAAATGTGTTCCTATAAAAAGTGACAGTTTGCACCTCAAATCCAGATAAATTAAATACCTTTTTAAATTTATAAAATGTCCCCTCTGCCATTTTTGTTTTTAAAGCTAAATCTATGGCATCCCCGTTTGGATTAGTACAGTTAACTCGGGGATGGGAAAAATCCAAGCTAATTTCTTACGATGCATACTTGGGGTCCCCAATAGTGTTGGATATGCAGCTATGTACCTGGAAACTGGAGTGAGCCTTTTGGAAACGAGAGCCTGGGTACAAACTATCAAATTTTGGCTGCGTCTCTAGTTTTCATCTGACTATCCCAGCTATGTACAATTTATGCTAATAGATTCTTATATTAGCAAATGGTCTCTTCTGGCCCAACGTAAAATTAGCTCAAATGGCATTCCCCTCGATTCCATTTTTACGCTGGACATCAGCAAACCTTTAGATTGGTGTTCCAGAGACTGCATGACATTGAGAGGCAGGAGCTATTTTCGCTAGCAAACAGGACTTGCTCACCAATCGCAAACGGTGTGCTGCCGATATATGGAACTCCCAATTCTTACCTGTCATCTCTTAGAACTCGGCAGGCTCATAGAGCATTTATGTTAGCCGGATATAACATCCTGCCTTCAGTAATACTCCAGGGAAGATTCTTGGGTATCCCTTATCAGCAGAGACATTGTCCATGGATGGTCAGGGACCTGAATCCTTGACCCATGTCCTACTTTACTGCAGATTTTATGCAGAGCTGAGGGACGATATAATTCTTCCCCTTTTGAGGATGTTTCAAGGCTTACTGGATAAGTGGCTGGTTACTTACTGTTTATGTGACCAGAATCCAACTGTTACCACCCAAGTTGCTAAATTCTTTTTAGCTGTTATGCAAAGGAGGGCCCTTTTATTGGGTAATAATTGAGAGCTGCTCTATCCCTATTTTTATGTATACTTTGTGGCCTATGGGTAAATGTTGTGGTTGGTTTTTTGTTCGTTTGTTTTATTCGGGTCATATGACCGTAATAAATCTAAAGAAAGAAAGAATTTATAAAAAGTGGGTTTATATTGATGAAAGAGTAGAGGAGGAGGAATACCTTTTTTTTAAAAAAAAGATAAGAGTTCATGTTACAATTCATGTCCATGTTACAATTTCAAAGCACTTTCCCATACCTTCAGGGATGCTGCTGTCTAGTAGGATAGGGTTTCCAGCTGTTCTAATTACATTTCCTTTATCATCAAATGTAACATTCAAATAGCCAAGATATTTCCCAAAAGCGTAAGCTTGAACAACGGGTACTTGGCGCCCATCATCTGACTTCACCATGAATGGATAATCACCAGCTGGTATATCATTTGAAGGAGCCGTGCCTGTAAAACATCCCCATAGCATGAATGGTCTTTCCCCCTTCCTAGCTTTCAAAGTATACACATACGGAATACTGAATATCGACATGTGCAGCAATTAACAGTGATCTGTGTGCAGAAAGAAACTGGTGTGTGTGCAACATCTGATGTAGCAGGTGTGGAGAGCAAGAGATGGAAGAACCTTGTATCCAGCAACTGGGCAAGCTATCACAGTGCCCACAGCCAGCTATTGTGGGGGTGGGGGTGGGGGAGGAACATGCCCTTCCCTCTTCTTTCCCATGTGTGCAGCTCATTGGAAGCTTCCTCCTGAAATTTCCCATAAAGCATTTCCCCCGGAACACGCGCAGCTGTGGGCGGGGAGAATTTTGCCGGCGGGGGGGGGAAATGAGGAGAGACACCTGGCCACTTATGAGTCACTACAGGTATAAGGGGCGGGGCGGCAAGGGCCGATATTAGGCCCGGTAGCCCCACCCACAACCTCTTTGTCCTTTTTGCCCCTCCCTCCCTGTATGCAGTGTGGGCTTCTCTGGTCGCCTGTTAGGGGGCCGAGTAGGAATTTTGGCTCATCTCTCTTGAGTCAATTGGCCTAAGAGAGGTGTGCATATTTCGCCTACTCCACACTGTAGCAGGAGCAGGGTGTTGTTGATTTGGTGCATAGTTTATGTCGATTCAATTCGGTCACATTTGGCGGATAGGCGGTTAAGTGCGGGTTAGGGAACTGATAGGGTCTGGTGAGCATCCCTGGCACTGTTCAGGTGACAGGCGATTTCTCGAGGCCTCACGTCACTGGGTCCTTAGACTCGGTCGGCTGGGGATCAGGATCGCTTGTGAGGCCTTTGTTCATCGCCAAGCTTGTTGTCTTGAGACTCTGAGAGGAGGCGTCACATCAAGGGTGTCCCAACACTGATAGTGTAAAATGGGACAGTGGTGAAATGCTATGCCACCTTCCGATTTTGGAAGCTCCGCCCAATGCGCAGTGCTACCGGCCAGATGGGACCGATTAGGATATCCCGCACTCCATCCCTTTGCAGGTAATTGAATTTCAATAAATGTGGCCCATTTAAATCCCATCAACTTGTCTCGACTCTTTATTTCCACCTACACTCGCAACGTCTTCCTCCTACTGGGAATTACAAAAGTGGATGTTCAGGCTGAATCTGGCAGCTCCCCTTTCCTCAGCTGCCGCCCAACTGAGTAGTTGATCAAAATAAGAGATTTCCACTCTGCTCTCCAGCCTTAACTGCATTTTGAGCATACAAATGAAGCAGTGCAAGTCGAATGTCCTTCCCAAGTGCGTTTTCAGTTTGTTTAAAAATGCCATTGACTACTACTACTGTGCTACACACACACACACACACACACACACACCCTCAGCATTAGTGATTCAGGCTCCAATTTTAAAAGCCACATACATGCACATGAGAGAGAGGCATGCACAGCCTTAAGTGTCTTTTAATCTAAAAGTTCCTATATCTGTGGGGTGATTTTCTTTTAAATCTTGGCAGGAGAGGACTGAGCATTTGAGCATGGGAAGGTGCTTAAGCACTTATCATAGAGCAACTGAATGGTAGGGCACTCTGACAGTATCTTAAAATTATTACCTTCATGCTAGTTTATCAAGTAGAAAATTATGCTGCTTTTGTCAGCTGGTTGTAATGGAATGAGTAAGCCTGACAGCTATAACTCAACCCACGTTTTGACTCTGGTCTCACACACTGCTGCAACATAGGCATCAACAGGTTTTAATCTGGGCAATGCAGACCTTGGAAGGAAAATGGTTCCCCATCCAGTGCCCCACCCATTTTAATGGATAACACTTTACTGTGTTTTCTGCTTTTACAGTTGTTATTTTCTCTGTTTGGCAGTTTATAAGCATTTTAGTTCTTTATTGTAGTTTTAGTGTTTGGCAATACTGCACATAATGGGGGCCACATGCTGAAGCTAAGCCGGTTTGAGCTGGGTCAGTGCTTGGATGGGTGACTGCCTGGGCTGCCCACATCTGTTCTCCTGCTTTGAGCAGGGGGTTGGACTCGATGGCCTTATAGGCACCTTCCAACTCTACGTATTCTATGATTCTAATTCATTTTAAAGCTTTTTTTCCTTTTGTTGTTGGCCATCTTGGAAACCTCAGGTGTAAAGGTGAAATAAAAACAAATTGCATTCCACTCCAGAAGGTTTCCTGATTCTCGGGACATAACAGGGGCTGCAGCAAGAAGCTAATGCACCCACAGAACATGCACCCCTCTAGATCCCGGCCTTGCAAAACTAGAGGACAAAAAAAGAGAGCAAACTCTGGTGCTGAATAGGCAAAAATTGTTTTAATGTAGCTCTTGCAAAGAGTTCGCTCTCTCTTTTTGCCTTCTAATCTGGGGTGTTTCTCCCTGCCCTTTATTTTACCTTGCAAAACTGGAGCCCAGAGGAAACCAGATTATTATTTTGATATGGAAAAATACTAAACTGTAAGATGGAAATTCCAAAAATGAGAAGGGA
Organism: Shinisaurus crocodilurus; assembly: GCA_021292165.1. Taxonomy (NCBI): domain Eukaryota; kingdom Metazoa; phylum Chordata; class Lepidosauria; order Squamata; family Shinisauridae; genus Shinisaurus; species Shinisaurus crocodilurus. Next base: position 212,186 of record JAHFWL010000337.1, read on the forward strand.
ATGACTAAGGTCAGCTTCTCGGTTAGTAAAAAAAAACACACAACACACCCACCCCAAGAAACCATTATTTAATTTAATTTTGTTTGCTAAAGGTGGTGTCTTCCTTTCAGAACCTCAGCAGGGATTAAGGCAATAAATATTATTTCAGATGGTTCTTTTTGGCATAAATATGGGCAGGGGGAAAAAGCCCAAGCAAAAAGACATGATTCATATGTGTCGTAATTGTATAGGCCACTGGAAAAAGGTCCAGCATCCTTGGTGCATAATAGCAAACCAAAAGTCAACCACTTCCTGAGGAGAAAGGGAAACTCTGATGAATAAAAAAATACAGCTGTGACCAAAGCGAAGTCTAGATGTTAAGAACAGAAAACACAAAAACAGAACTTGCAAGAAGTGCTGTTGATAGTTTCATGATCATTTATACTGCTGAAATAGGAAAAGAAATCTCATCAGACCAGACTAGTTAGTTCCTTAGATTCAACCTTAAAGTTTTGTCCAGATGCCAGAATGGGGAAGAGGAAGGCCTTTTGGAATGTATTTCTTACTGGAAGCAGTAGAATATAGCTAGATAGTAATACACACCTATGCTCATTCCAATTTACTTCCAGATGAGTTCCAGTTCCAGCAAATAATACATACACTGAAGCCTACATACACGTTTCATAGATTGATCATAGAGTTGGAAGGAGCATACAAGGCTATCGAGTCCAACCCCCTGCTCAGTGCAGGAAACTAGGGGAGGGGTCTCCCATCCAAGTAATAACCAGGCTTGACCCTGCTTAGCTTTCCACACTCAGACAAGCTGAGCCAGCGTAAGCTTCGCTGAATCAAAGCATGGGGAATTAAATATTTAGCACTACATTACAAGTGCTAAACTTTAAATTATGAATCGGAACCCCTCTTTTGTTGAAGAAATAACATACCTGTATAAAGAAATGTGTTTGTATGTCCTCCAATCACAACATCCACACCTTTCACTTTTTGAGCAATGGTTTTGTCCACAGTAAAACCAGAGTGGCCAAGTGCAATGATTTTGTTGACTCCCAAAGTAGTAAGTTTTTCTACCTGTGGCTGCAATGCTGCAACTTCATCTTCAAACAATAAATCCGGCCCTAAAAATGCAGGGGGGAAAGCATATTAATATTTTGAAATTTATTGCATTCTCACAAAACAGGATTTGCCAAAGCACAAGAACTTCCATATTCTATATACAAAATATGTGTGATATCATTTCTATTCTCTCATTGGGTATGAAGTTTCTTGCAAGCAATGGAAGTCACACTGCTATATCATTAATTTTGCTGACTGTGTTTCTTTAGAGTGTTGTATGACAGAATCATTTGGCCACTTTAGTGGAGAGTGATTCAAGTGTTTAATCTGGCTGAATATCTTTCTGCACTACTCTCAAATGTACTAATTTGATATTAAATGCCAGGAGAACACTGACAAAATCAATGCAGCTCAACATAATAATCTGCTGTAGCCATGTGAGTGCAAGCAGTTGTTTTTGCACAAACCATGGGATGCTACAGCTGCTACAAGCAGCATAAAGACTTTTAACTCTGATCCATTTGCCAGGCAAAGTCTATGGTAATTATATTTTTGAAAGGGGCCAAATGGCCATGTCATCAACAGGTTGCTCAAGCAGTTCTTATGCTGTAGGGTACAGCAGAAGACTACCGCTTTCCATGCTGCAGAAGTACCTTTTGCATGGCACTCACTGCTAGTGCAAAATTATGGAGAAAAATCCATCCCCAACCTATGGAGACTCTATCTTGAATGTTTTCAAAAGCAAGGTGATTTTTCTAGTACAGTATAATACATCAGCAGAACACCATCTTTTACTTTATAGAGTGAATTAACAGCACAATCCTATATTTGTCCAAGTAAGTCCCATGGAGTTTAGTGGGGCTTACTTCTAGGTAACTGGGTGTAGGTTTCCAGACTATAAGTACTTTGATGTGCCATAAAATCTTTCCAGATCAGACCAACACACGGGCTACTGGAACTGAAATTGTGATTTCAGAACACTAAATAGAACAAGAGAGAAATTAACTGGTGGGGGACCAACTCCAAGCATGCTGAATCTTATGCTCAGAATAGCATTCTACTCTCTGGACTTCAAGATCAAGACAGTTCTTTCCTTCTTCAAATATTTTCATTTCTCTAGCAGTGGCTTTCCTGAACCTTTCTCACCTTACTTGATCCTCTGCTATCAACCCGCATCCTATTCCTAGTGCCCAGTGAATCACTGACCTTTCTGTCCACCCTAAATCTATGTCATGTCCACATAACACATATCACAAGCCATCTTGACTAGAAGTGTATCACATTCATGTTCTATACAATGCCTAGAACATAGCTGGTGCCAACCCTTTTCTCTTACTTTGAGTACTGTGTTATATAATGGCAATTGTAGCAGTTATACCACCAACTGTATAATAGTAAAGAAATAAAATGTGGTGAAGAATACAGAATCAAAAATATAAATATATTTAAAAATTATATAAATGTATATAAGCATTTTTTTAAAATAAAAAAAGCATACCTGGATCTGAAAGAACAGGTGTCTCCTTTGTGGTATAGCCAACAATTCCTACTCTTTCTGAGCCAACATGTATAATTTTATAAGGATGAAAATACCCGGTGATGCGGCTTGCTAATCGCTTGTTTGCTTTAATGTTTGCACTTACAACAGAAACATTAATATTTCTGAGCAGCGGATCCAATAATCCATCCACGCCGTTATCAAATTCATGATTCCCCAATGTCTACATAAGAAACAAACAAAAAAGAAAAGGGGGGGGGGAGATTATCTCCTATGGTAAAGAATCATCATTAATTTTCACCTATGAAACCGAGAAATGTTGTTATCCACAGTGTGATCCATTCAGTTCTATTACATGAACAGCATGTTATATCCAAATTCTTCCTCTTCAAACTCTCTAGCGTCTATTTCAGTTCAGGTCCCAATATTTGAAGATTCATCTGAGCTATCCCATACCGAGTTCTTCAGTCTCTTGAATGTAGAATGCTGTAAAACTAGAACACTGTCAGTATCCTATCCAGATCTCACACAGAGTTAGATTTTGCAATAAGAGCCAATTAAAAAATGTATTTATGAATCCAAATATTTGGGCTTACAGAACCCCCTAACAACTTCCTCAGGTTGTTATTTTTTAAGGATGAATCACCATGCCTTCATCAGAAAAGATTGGGAAATGCCTGTATTAGACTGCAAATAAACTCACTACCCGTTTTGCCATTGTGCAACAACCTGCTTCAGAGCTCCTGTCTTTTCTAAGCAGCTTCTTTTCAGGGCAAGTGTATCTTTTCTCTGGTTTTTAACCTTTTAAGCACTGGAGAAATTCTTCAAGTGTTGCTTATCTTGCTCTGCTCTTTTAGCAAGGACGGGGGGCGGGGTAGAGGGTTGGAGAAGTCAGCCTGGCTAACCTTTATTCCAGTTGCTTAGTGAGCATGTATAAAGATTTCTGTTTCTCTATCTCTACTGTATTTTTCCATTCACAGCTAGAAGTTTCTGTTAGTACAGCACATGCGTGGGATTGCGTCAGAAGATACTGTATAAATTGATAGGATTTCAACCTCCATGTTGAGATGCGGCTTTGTAGTGCTAAACTCCCACATCTCACTATTCTATAGAATAAATCTGTTGGACCACTGCCAGTCTTTCTCTCCTTCCTAATGTGCATGATTTAAACTGGGTACATTAGGATCTAGCATGTTTTTGCAACACAAGTACAAAATGCACCTGTGGGCAGTGTTCACATACCACTATGCAGTTCAATTTTTTTTGGTTTGGGACAGTGATAAAACTAACTTTATCATTGTCCTTTCAGTAAATAGCGCACTGGTCTTCCAGGAAGCTGCACAAGATAATAGCTTGGTTCTCAGCGAGGTGGCAAAACTCTATCTGTGCTGCTTCAGACTGCAGGTGGAGCTTACATGACTGAATGCTCCATAACAAAAGGCAAGTAAGGGGAGACATGATTGAAGTATACACAGTTATGCATGGTATGCAGGAAGTGGATAGGGAGAAGTTTGTCTTCCTCATAATACTAGAACTTGCGGTCATCCCATGAAGCTGATTGGTGGGAGATTCAGGACAGATAAAAGGAAGTACTACTTCTTCACACAGCACATAGTTAAACAATGGAATTCATTTCCAGAAGATGTAATGATGGCCACCAATTTGGAGGGCTTTAAAAGGGGATTGGACAAATTCATGGTGGATAAGGCTATCAATGACTACTACTCCTGACGGCGGTATGCTACCTCCATTATCAGGGACAGTATGCCTATGTACACCAGTTCTTGGGGAACATGGGTGGGAGGGTGATGTTAGACTTATGTCCCGCTTATGGGTTTCCTGCAGGCAGCTGGTTGGCCACTGTGTGAACAGAATGCTGGACTAACTGGACCCTTGGTTTCATCCACCATGGCTCTTCTTATGTTCTTAACAAACCCCAAAAAGCCACCATGCATATGAAAAACTAGTATCAATGAGGAAACTAAGCTAGAATTTCTTTACGTGGAATCTACTTTTATAAGTGAAGGGAATATTTTGTATATGGAGGTGTATTCAGTCCTGTGAGTTTCCCACCTGTGGGCTGAAGTGGTAAACATTAGTGAGAATTAGGCAAATATCTAGCTGGAATTATTGAGGTTTGTTTACATTTGTTTATTTTATTTATATATCTCACCTATATATGTTTATGGTTAATGTTCTGAACTTTGTGTACATGGCTAATAAGGAAGAAATAGGTCAGGGTTTTCTCCCCATAAGACATCTAAAATTTACATTGTGAGAATCCCTTAAATATTATGGCTGCAATACTTGAGCCATTTACCTAGGTGTAAGCCTGCTTGAACTCAAATGAGACTTACTTCTGAGTAGACAGAATTGTGTGGAAAATGTCATAACATCTTTGGTAGCATACAACTGTTTTCAAGGTTCCATGAAACCTGTGATAAAAGGCATTACTAAAGAAGAATTCCAAAGCCACGCATCGCATATACATGTACATTGAGTTGGATCCCATTATTTTACAAACACAGTATTCTACACAGATATTGCAATGATGCTGGGCTAGCATGGCAGGCACATACACTGATGCACACCTGACTACAATGCCTCTGCTTACAGTGAGCACAGTCATGAGTCATCCATTACAAAAATGAGTGTCAGTAATATGCTGCGGACTGCATGGATGGCAGCAGACAAATGCACCATAGTAATGTGAACATTGAACTTTTCCTGACTCAGATCTGCCCTTGCTATGCAGCACTCTACACAATCAATGCCTGCCTGCTCAGAAGAAATGTAGGTGATTGACCCTATGTATGTGTGTGTGTCCCCACCCCACCCCCCACACATACATCAGTATGTACCAAATTGAGCTACATACCAGGTTGCAATTTGGGTGTACAAATAATCAACACTAAATCACTAAGAATGTGAAGATCAGGACCTACAATGGACTTAAAATAGATTAAAAACTCAAGGAAAGGAATTGAGTGCTGATCAATGATGTGGGGCAGAAAAATTCCTGGAAAATTTTCCAGTGCTTTCTTTTTCCACGAAGAATTTTCCATTTCATAAGTTCATTAGTAACAATGAATGGATGCCAGTTGCAAATACAATATTAGGCAAGCTTGGCAGTTGCAAAGTTGTCATTATTTAAGGTTGGTGTGTGTCTTGTGTGTGTCTGCTAGGGACAAGCCAGTCCTTGCTTGCCACTATTATTGGCCTTAGACTGAAAAATGGCCCAGGTCTATTTCTCTGTCCAGGAGCTAAGAACAGTAGTACAACCCTGTTAACAACATTTGCTGATAAGGACCATTTGCCACTGACAAGGGAAATAAAGCATGACTTCTCTGCCAAATGCTGTTTTAGCTGCTGTGATGTACAGTGTTTCACCACACTGAAACTTAGTTTCCCTGCCTGGGTAGCTACACTGAGTAATCTGCAGGAAAGATGGACTTACAGAAAGTTTACATTCTGCAGAATTAGAGAGTGTCTATACTTTTTTTTTTTTTTTTTTTTGGCATAAAGACACATAGTACATAACTTTAATCCCCACATTGCTTATTTTGGTGAAATCTAGATGGCTTCCAAAAGGACAGCTCCTAGCACTACACTACCAATAAAAAAAGCATTGTGCATCTATTCCACGTTCCCTTCCTAACAGTTTGTTTTTGTGGCCAGGAGAAAGATGGAAGAAATTGTGGGAGGATTACAACTGGAAGGATTGTAATCCTCCCACAGAAAACATGGGAGGATTACAACTGGAAGAGATTGTCTGGACCCCATGTGACATTCGGTGTTTGAGGCAGGGTGATTGCACAATAAAAGCCTCGTGTGGAAGCATTCCTGGCTAAAGATAGCAGGAATCATTCTGAAGTAAGGCCAAACCTTATGATTTGTGTTTTAAATGCCAAGCTGTAAAAATGTAGCATACAAGTATGACAGAATTCTGTTCTCAATTATATGAGTAGATTAAAAACAGACGTTTATCCCCCAACAGTCAATTTCAAAATGTAGAGAAAATTCTGGAATGTGCACAATCCAGATTCTACATAGTTTATTGAAAATGTCACAACTGGCTTAGATGCTATTTCTAAAATACTCAGATTTTAGCTACTTTTATTGGGAACATAAAACAAATGACTGATTTTCCACTCTGAAGCTTTTGACAAATATGCCATTTCAGGCTTGTAATCAGTGCCAGTGATTTGGGTTTTCCAGAAAATTTTGAACTGGGAAGATTTCCAATGCAAATTAGGTTAATTTGCATGGGGTTACATGAGAATGTTCAGTTTCTGTTGGAAAATTTTCCAATGTGAATCTGGTTCATTTGCATAGGAACATTTTCAGTTTGTGTCAGAAAATGTTCTAATGCCCTAGACAGTAGGAGGCAACTTGTGGCTCTCCAGAAGTTTTGGCCTACAACTCCCATCAGCCCTTACCTTCGGCTATGCTGGCTAGAACTGATGGGAGCTGTAAACCAAAACACCTGGAAGGCCACAAGTTCACCCACTGCCCTAGAGAGATCTAATTTAGCATGTTAGTTTACTTGCATTTAGTAAACGAAAATGTTAAAATAGGACCCTATGTTAATTTTTTGCACCAGAAATATTTGAAATAAAATTAAAAGCACACATAAAGTGATTTAAATGTCATATTATGTAGAAAGTTCTACTGGAATACTTGTAAAATTTTAAAGTTCCCCACTGAGGCCCGCCTGGCACAACCTTACTATCTTGTCGGCGCCAGGTTCAGACTCCCCTTTACACCAAGGCTTTCGATATTTAATCTGTTCAAAATAGCACATGGGGGGCAGGGCGGTGGGTGATTGTCACCTGTAGACTTTAGCTTTATTAACTTTTAGTATTGTTATTTCAAACTGCATTTTTAAATTTGGTTTAACATTTTTTAATTACATTGTTTTTATTGTTGGTTTTTATGCAGATTTTATTGTATGATTTGTTGTGAACTGCCCAGAGAGCTTCGGCTGTGGGGCGGTATAGAAATGAAAATAATAATACAGTAATACCTTGGATTGCAAGCATAATTCATTCCGGAACCATGCTTGTAATCCAAAACACTCTTATATCAAAGCGAGTCTCTGGCGGGTGTGAGCAGGGCCGATTTTGGTTACATCCCTACCTTGTCTTGCAAGACCTTGCTCGTTTATCAAGTCAAAATTTAAAAAATTTTTTTGCTTGTCTTGCAAAACGCGCTCTCAGACCAAGTTACTTGCAATCCAAGGTATTACTGTAATAACAACAACAATAATTAATAACAATAATAGACAATAGCATGTACTTCCCTTACACTGTTTAAATTTAAGGGAGAAATCGAAGGTACTGAAAACTGTAGAAACACTAATTTTAGCAATCCAAAGAATTGTGCATTAAACACTGACAACCACTCATCTGTTTCAACAGAGTTCAACTCTCCTTCACTGATGTTGTTGGGGCACCTTCAGTTTCACTGCCACAATCTATTCTATTTCATACCGAGACATATATGCATTTCAGTGACATATTTGTATTCTTTCACATACTTGCTACTAGGGATAATCAATCATTATGTTCTTGAATCCTGATGGCCGCATTGAGCCAGAAGCAGGATAAGATAGATATTCTTTTGCTCTGACTCTGAGAGTCATACATTCAGGCGTCCTGCTACTCTCTCAGCTCAGAAAAGCAGATCAAAACACCTCATCGATGAAGATTTTCAGAGGGCTCAGAGATGCATGTATGAGGCTTCTGGACCCACCACTGCAGATGAAAAGATGTACTGTTCCTCTGCATGCCCCCTGGAAAGTAGAGATGATGAGACGAGCACAGTACCAGCACCAGCACCAGCCATGCAGTCTGCTCTCCCGTACAGAAGTGGGAGGAAAAACAACCTTTTCTTTCAAGGACTCTTGCCTTCTCATGCACCTTGATTAAGTGTTTAAATTCTTCGCCGTCACTAACTGCAGAGGTGCAGTAAGTGAAATGGGTGTAAATTAGGTATTTTTCTGAAGCAAAATAGCCACCTCTCTTGGTGCAGTACCACATCAACAGTGCTTTTCCAGAGGACAGAATGATGGCAAATGTTATACTTCTGTGCAGCAGGCAGAAAAGATACCTGAAAGCATATACAGGCAGTCCCAGGGTTACGAACGTCCCGACTTACAGACAACTCATACGTAAGAACGGACCGCCATATATGTAAAAATCTGAGTTAAATACAATGGTTCGTACTTACGAACGCATGCACTATACTTTGCGACACTTTGAAAACATTGTGCGGCTTCTGTTCCGACTTACGTACACATTCGACTTAAAGACAGACTTACGAACGGATTTCATTCATAAGCCGGGGACTGCCTGTACTTCAAGGAAATCAATGGGTTGAATCCAGACTTAGCTATGCTTGAAGTAGACCCACTGAAATCAGTGAGACAAGTTCGTCATGATGACTAACTGGTTTCACTAGGTCTACTCTAAGCATAACTAGGCCTGGATCCAACTCAATGATTTAACATAATCATAATCAATTTAAGATGAAATACCATGACAGTTCCATTGGATGAAGTTTGCCAATTATGGAGGAGGTGTTACTTTTAAGTGGGTGGTAGAGCATATGCTTTGCATGTAGAAGGTCCCAGGTTCAATCCCAGGCATCTCCAGGTAGGGCAGGAAAAGTCCTACCTGGGGAAGGTCCCCTAAGCTTCCCTAAGCTTCTTTCATTTCTGCTTGTTTCTGGTTGCTTCAGGAACCTCTTGATTCCCATTGTGCTAGCGGTTAGTCCCACTAGCACATGGGCAGCATTTGATACTGCCCAATATAATAAGATAATATAATTAATATAATTTGTGTCCAAGCTCTGCATCCACTTTGGAGCCCAACTCTGGAGTATTGTTATACTAATACCAGGGATACAAGAACCTATATCCTGCATATATCCTGATGCAGCCATTCAGAGGAGTCATAGTATACCATCTCCACTTGACCCTTCCTAAAATATTGGCTAATTCACTCTGGGTAAGCCACCTCTGGATCAGGTGCCAAAACAGTGTGTTCCAACAACGAGGAATCTTGTCTAGGTTTTATGGGTATCCACGCATGGCAAATACATGGGTGGAGTACCCAACAAGGCCAATTCCACAAACTAAATATACTGTCACTGTGTGGCCCCCTCACCACAAGCAGGAGTCCACATTGAAGGGAACATCCTAGGGAACTTAGTGCCTTTTGCCCCTTGAATATCACACATTAAGCTCAGTCAACCAGTTTGGTAGACTAGATAGTTCATGCAGGTCCCAGCCAGTCATGTGGCTTGGTGGGGAGTTGGAGATTAGCGAAAGCTGAAATAAGGCTGCACCACAGGATCACTATTGCTAGAAGAGTGGCTCTAATAAAGCAAGGGCAATCTATGCACAGAAACAGCATCTGTGCTACTTCTTACTTGATAGGGTCTGAGTGTACACTACCACACAGATGTTTACTTCTTTCCTTTCACAAAATGGTTGTTTTTATTGTTGTGAACCACTTTGAAAATTAGATAATTGAAAAGCTGCATAAAAACACAGTAAAAAATAAAGAAATAATGCATCTAGGGATGATGGGATTGTATCCATGCACTCCAATCTCCCTGCTCTCCAAGCATTGCCAAAGCTGCCAGCACCAATAACCTTTTTGACAGGGAGGTGCTCACATGCAGCAGCATATGTGCAAGACACCACTGCATGCAAGGATCTCTGTACCAGGCCAAGCACATCCAACAACATCTGTAGTTAGAGCCACCTAGAAGTGTCAAAGGTGTACTGTATCAAGGTTGCCAAGGCTCACATCCACTAGCCAGACTCATCAGGAGGACGATTTCTTCCTGATTCTTAATATGATGTGAAGTCAGCCTGAGTACATGTACATGTAAAAATATAATGTTTGCACATGACAACAAAGCACAAATCTGCAAATGTATATATTATGTAGCTACACGCAGCACTGGCCAGAACTTCTCCTGGTGTGTGTGTGTACACAGCATGGAAAACACAAATTTGCCAATACAAAATGGTTAAAGCAGCCCTGGACCTCCCCAAGGAATTTCAACGAGGCACTATGCTACCCCACCAAATAGTCTTCCTCTAGCTGAGGAGCTCCTGATGCCCCAAAATATTATTTGTTTAAAACATGTATATCTTGTCATTTCAATAAAATATAAACAGACAAAACAATAATTAAAACAGTATCTAAACTGCAATGATATCTTCAAATGCAACTAAAAGCCATTCTAAAAACTATTAAAAGCCTAGGAAAATGAATTCATTTTAACCCAATAAGGGGATCCATATTTGAGGCACCGGCCCAAAAATGGCTCCGTCTTTGAAGCATATCCAGTCATAGCAGTTTCATAAGGGAGGTGGTCCTTCAAACATTTCCAGACCATTTACTGAGGAAGACCAACCAACCTTACTTCAGCCAGCGAAGGAACAGCTGCAGAGAGCATGTATTCCCCCTTCCCTGCCAGAAAGAACACCTAAGAAGATTGAAACTAAAAACTGGTGCCTGAGTTTGGATTTTTGTCGTCCTCCCTCTCAGGGCTTCTCTACCCGACACATTTACTATGAGTGCGTGATCCCTCACTCATAGAAGTTTGTGGGGACTTTTTACAACATTGTCATCCTCCAGGACCTTTCCTGTGTTTTCCAGCCATTTCTGCGGGTTTTTTAGAGCAAGGAAAGTGAGGTATTAAAGTTCAAACCGGAACAAAAGCCTCATGTAAAGTTGCAATTCCGCTATACTGCAGCTATACCATGGTACCACCGTGTGGTTGGTTAATAGAATATATAGAAAGGCAGAGAAATACAAACTCCAGGGGGGGAAAACCTGTGTAAAGGATGCACTTTTCCTCCCACAACTTTGGATTCCTTGCAGGAAAAAAGGCAGGGTATAAATATAATAAATAAATAAATACAGAAGAAGTGTCAGTAAAGCGAGGTTAAACCCCTCATGTAGAAAGGCCCTCAATCTCTTTTCTTTCTGCATCCTGTCTTTTAGAATGTAAGCCTCAGGGCAGGGACTGTCTCATTATTTATCTTTGCAAGCTGCTCTGGGAGCCTTTTTTGGCTGAAGAGTGGTGTAAAAATACTATACATGTTTGTTTGTTTTAAATCTGCACTTTGAATTGTGCCCAAAACCAGTCTGGCAGCCAGAGGAGTTCTACAAACAGTGCCAAGATATGTTCATTTTGAGGTGTAACAAGTTACTGGCTGTCCACGTAACACATAACTGGGGCAAAGTCATGCTTTTATGATAGGAACAACTTAGGAATGGCATTGCTGGATCAGACCAAAAGTCCACCTAGTCCAGCACTTTATTTGGAACAGCGGCCAGCCAGGTACTTCTGTAAACTTACAAGCAGCCAGGTCATAAGGATGTGGGTCTGGCATTCAGATATGCTACTGAACTTTTCACTGACCAGAATTTTGTTCTTGAAAAATCTGTGATAATAGTGGATGTCTCATGCACTTTTAAATTACATCCCTGTGATATGGGGATTAACAGATGGACAGCAAAAGTGGACAAAGAGAGCCCTTACAGTTACAAAGAGACTTATACTTCAAGCTGAAAAACACCCACCACCTATCACTTAGTGGGCTAAAGATCTTTCTGCTCTTGCTATATTTGAACGTGTATCTCCTACAGCAATCAATTTCATATGGATGCTTATTTAGATAAAGGCACAATCCTATGCAAGTTTAGACAGAAAACGCCCTACAACTCTCAGCATGCCCCCCCCTTTTTCTTTTATATCAAAGATGATGTAAATGATTGTTGCATATGGATATGTTTTATCGCATGCTCTTCTTTTTTCTTCTTTCCCCTCTCTCTTTTGTGCTACCCCCTTTATTGTTTTGTTTTTGTTGTATTTGCAAATAAAAAAAATAAAAACAAATGCTACTGAACTTTATGCAGTCATGACCTTTCACAGACCTATCCTCCATGAATTTACCTCTTCTCCTTTCTTAAACCCAGCTCCAAATTCACCAAAGCCAGCTCTAGAAATTAAACCATTCACTCAATTAGTGGCTGACTTTATGGCTTTTCAAAAGTAAATAGCATGTATATGATGGAGAACTAATCTGGATTGGGGGGGGGGGGATACAGAGCTTTAACCCTTTGTCCATTACAGTAGTGCTGATGCAGTTCAGCCCTCACACCTGGCTATTTGCATTAAGGGGGGGGGGACCCAGCAACATCTTGTGGCATTTTAGGATTAACAGGTTTATTCTGCCATAAACTTTTGTGGACGCTGTCGATTTCATCAGATGCATGAAGTGTTAAACCTCAAATTGGCAGATTTATATATACACATGCTGGGGGTGGTGTGGTGGAGATGTAAACTGTGTTGTCAGGGGGAATTGAAATGCAAAACGCATTTTGTTAAGGTCTACGAATGTTTATGCCAGAATAAATGTGCCAGGAGACTTGTTGTTGTTTTTGCTGCAGGAAACTAACACGACTATTTCCAGAACATACTTCTGGAAATTGCATTAAGAGCTTCCACTGGCTCAAAGGAAGGCTTTCCTTCCAAAGCGAATAGCAAAGGTGTAGCCCAGATCGGGACTGTAGCAGGGAGGAAAGGGTTGATTGAAGAAGCACTCTTACATTTCTATTCTTTCATTTCTATACCGCCCTATAGCCTCTGGGCGGTCCACAAAAATTACACCGCGAAAATGCAACAAAATAGAAAAACAATATAAAATCTTAAACGTATCAGAACTTAAAAAGAATTTTAAACAGCAGTGGGGGTAAAGGTTACAATAAGATACAGGGACCTGATAAAACAACTGACGTGAAATGCCCGATCATATGCCGTCAAACGTCTGGGCTCAGAATACAGCGCAGGGTCACCATCCACCCTCCCACCCCGACACCTATTTACTCCCCGTCCCTCTTTAAAGCCCTCGCAATGGCTAATTGCGCGAAGGGGCTGACAACCTGAGGTTTCTTGGAAGCAAATCCCACGAGCGAAGCACGGCCGGTATGACGGATTTGGTCTGCCCTGAACCTAGCGCAAGGGGACCCGGCCGGCGCTCTCCTATTATGAGGGGAGCGGAAGGGAAAAGTCGTCCTCTCATAACTGTTCAGAACTTTCTAAAGCTTCTTACTGGAACGAGGAGCAGTTCGGGGTGCACGCGGGGCCAAGCCTAAGTCTGGCGCCACACAGCGCGGAGTTCCGCAGGGTCCCCGCTTCCCGCTCACCATGGCGTCGTAGCCCAGGAGGTTCATGAAGCGCACCACCTCCTGTCCTTTGAAGTAGCTGAACCAGACGGTGCCCTGGTATTGGTCGCCGGCGTCCAGCAGCAGCACGTTGCGGTGCGTGCCGCGGATCTGGCGGATCATGGTGGCCCTGCGCGCCACGCCGCCGTAGCAGTCCTGCCCGGCGCATTTGCCCGAGTCGCGGCTGGTCTGCTCCACGCGCGCGTGGACGTCGTTGGTGTGCAGGATGGTGAGCTCGAATTGGCCGGCGGCGACAGAGAGGGGCGCGCCGAGCAGCCAGAGCAGCGCGGCGAAGCTCGGCGCGCAAAATTGCGCCGCGCGCTGCCGCCTCGAAGTCCTCATCGTCGAAGCGCGTGCGCCCTTTTCCTCACCAGGCGCCGCTGAGGACCGCAACAGCTAGCCGAGGATCTTTAGGAGCAACCTGGCGGCGCGGCGCGCGTGCGCGTGTGTACTGTATATGGGGGGGGGGAGGTAGAGATGGGGAGGAGTAGCTGGACTCCACCTCTCGATTCCCACCCGCTGCGACGGGCCCCCCTCATCTTATCCTTCCCGTCCTGTGGTGCCGCCAAAGGTTGGGAGCGGCTGCCTATCTTCTTTCGGGCTATCCTGCTCTACAGCCTCTACTTCGCCCTGCCTTACCCAACCCTTCCTGACAGTAACTTTAGGAAACGTGGCTGTTTTCTTGCGCTGATAAATAGGGCTGGGCGGGGTCTGAGCGTGGAAAGCTAAGCAGGGTCAAGCCTGGTTGTTACTTGGATGGGAGACCCCTCCTCTAGTTTCCTGCATTGAGCAGGGGGTTGGACTCGATAGTCTTGTAGGCTCCTTCCAACTCTATCAGATCTATGAATCTATGAATCTATTTCAAATGCCCTCCGACAATGACTTTTGTGGAGATAAACAACCTATAAACCAGCGTTCCTCAACCTGGTGCCCTCCAGATACGTTGGACTGCAACTCCTATCTTTCCCAGAATGCTGGCTGGGAATGATGGGAGTTGCAGTCCATGTTGGGGAAGGCTGCAGAAAGCCAGGTTTTGTGTATAGAGTCAACATGGCTGTATGTACAGGTTGCTCTCCTCCTCCCTGGTCGCTTTTAACTGTCGGGGTGGTAACTGCCAACTGACTAAGCCACAGCGAGTCCCAGCTGTGGATTCTCTCTCTGCACCCTTTTGACAACTAAAAGACTGATATTACAACATCGGAAGGATAAACACAGTTTTGCAAACCCTAGTCAGAATGCAGCTGAGGAAGTGAGTAGGTGCTCTGGTCAGCCCTATATGAACACTGTACAAAGTTTGTGGATTTGTATACATGTACATTTATTCACATACAGTGGAGTTTACATGTGATCATAGAAGAGTTTTGTGGATGACAGCTCATTATCCTTTTGCCCATCGAAGGACATTCCTTCACCTTGGAAAATGGAATACTGTATCACTTGTAATTTGCATAACAAACCATCTCCCCATTCCAGGTTATGGTATGAGGAGAAGGCTAACATTAGCCCATATGAATCAGCCATGTTGGATCAGACCAAGGTCCATCTAGTCCAGCATTCTGTTCACACAGTGGCCAACGTGCTGCCCAAAGGAAACCCACAAACAGGACATGTTCAACAGCACCCTCCTGCCCATGTTCCCCAGAAACTGGAGTACATAGGCATACCACTTTGGATACTGGAGGTAGCATATGGCCATCAGGACTAGTAGCCATTGATAGCCTTCTCCTCCAGGAATATGTCCAGCCCCCTTTTAAAACCATCCAGATTGATGGCCATCACTACATCTTGTGGAAGTGAATTCCATAATCGTTTAACTATGCTCTGTGTGAAGAAGTACTTCCTTTTGTCTGTCCTGAATCTCACACCAGTCGCCTTCATGGGATGACCCTCAGTTCTAGAATTATAAAAGTGGAAGAAAAATGTCTCCCTATCTACTTTCTCCACACCATGCATAATTTTGTAAAACTCTATCATGTCTCCCTAACTCACCTTTTTTCTTAACTAAATCCAGAGGGTAATTGCTCCAGCCTCTTGATCATTTTAGTTGCCCTTCTCTGCCCTTTTTTTCTACTGCAATTTTCACCAACTTTTTAAGGTGCTGTGACCAGAACTGTACACAGTATGTACAGTTGCACAATAGATTATGTGGTTGCACAATAGATTTGTATAAGGGCAGTATGATATTGGCAGTTTTATTTTCGATTTCTTTTCTAATTATGCCTAACATGTAATTTTTCTTTTTCACAGCAGCCACACACTGGGATGACTCACTGAGCTGTCCACCACAACCCCCAAGATCTCTTTCTTGGTCACTCACTCACTGCTAACTCATATCCCATCATCATCAGTATGTATGTGGAGCTGGGATTTTTTGCTCCAACCTACATCACTTTACACTGGTTTACACTGAACTGCATTTGCCATTTTAATGCCCATTCTCCCAGTTTGGATAGATAATTTTGGAGCTCTTTGCAATCCCTTTTTGTTTTAACTACCCTACATAATTTAGTGTCATCAGCAAACTTGACCATCTCACTGTGTACTCTAATTCCAGATCATTTATGAAGAAGTTGAAAAGCATTTATTTATTTATTTTCACTCTGCTGTTCTTGCAAGAAAAATGGCATTTAAGGCATTGGTCCCAATACAGATTCTTGTGGGACACCACTGTTTACATCCCTCCATTGGGAGAACTTACCATTTATTCCTACTCTCTGCTTTCTGTTCTTTAACTAGTTACTGATGCACAAGAGCACCTCTCCTCTTAGTCCATGATTGCTAAGTTTGCTCAGGTGTATTTGGTGAAGGACTTTATCAAAACCCATTTGGAGTCCAAGTACAAGATGTCTACTGAATCACCCAAGTCCGCATGTTTACTAACACTCTCAAAGAACTTTAAAAAGTTAGTAAGACAGGACTTAACTTTGAAGAAACCGTGCTGCTGATTCTTTTTCAGCAGGGCTTGACCTTCTCTATGCTTACTAATTTTACCATTAATAATGCTTTCTACCAATTTACTTGGAACAGACATTAAGGTAATTAGCCTGTAATTTCCCTGATCTACCCTGGATCCCCTTTTAAAAATTGGCATTACATTGGCCATTCTCCAGTCCTATGGTACAGAGGCTGATCTGAACATTTGAGTTCCTTAAGAACTCTAGGATGGATACCTTCTGGGCCTGGTGGTTTATTAGCTTTTAATTTGTCAATAAGGTCAAGAACTTCACCTTTTGTCACTAATATTTGCCTCAGTTCCTCAGATTCCCTTCCCAAAAACATCAGTTCAGGCACAGGTATCTGTCCTACATCTTCTGCAGTGAAGACAGATGAAAATTCATTCAGTTTCTCCATAATTTCCTTATTCTCCTTTAGTGCGCCTTTAACTCGGTTGTCATCCAACAACCCTGATGCCTCCCTAGCTGGTTTTCTGCTTCTGATATGCTTAAAGAATCCTTTATTGTTGGCCTTGATGTTGTTAGTGACATGCTCCCAGAACCGGTGCAAGGCAGTTTGGTGCCCTAGGCAAGATCAGATATTTAGCGCCCCCCCTTCCCACTTGGGAGCGCTGTCTTTTTTTCCAAGGCGTTTCTGGCGCCCCCTTTAGCCCTGCGCCCTAGGCAGCTGCCTAGTTGGCCTAATGGTAGCACCGGCCCTGCATGCTCCTCAAAATGCCTTTTTGTATCTCTTAATGTCTGCTTGCATTTCCTTTGTGCAAGTTTGTGTTCCATTTTGTTCTCTTCAATTGAGCAGGACTTCCAATTCCTGAAGGAAGCCTTCTTTTCTCTAATTGCTTCCTTGACGCTACTTGTTAACCATACTGGTGACCTCTTGGACTTGATACTGCCTTTCCTAACCTGAGGTATACATTCATAGAATTTCCTTCTCTGTAAGCCTATTCTCCCCCAAATGCATACTTTACATTATGATAGCCAACCCAGGGGGCACATACATGGTCTTACCTCCCCCCCCGGAAAAAAAACACACCTTATAACTTTTATTGAGAGTGATGACAATTCAATGATGGATAGATACAAACCCAAATTGTGCTCCTGAAGGCGAACAGAGAGATGAGGCTGGAAAATCTTTTCTAGCAAAATTTCCTCCAGTGTGAACAGTCCTTGTTATAGAAGTCTGTTGTAATGGGGGGGGGGGTTGTTTGCTGTGAATTATAGCTTTTTGGAGCAATCATAGATTGTGGTCTACAAAGAAGGCAGACAGTTTGAGACTGGGAATGTGTTCTTGAATGGTCCAGTCTGAAAGACAAAGGAAAAAATTGTGACACAAAACAGCACATAACATTGGCATAGATTTGGAGGTGATATTTCATAGATTTCATAGAGTTGGAAGGAGCCTACAAGGCCATCGAGTCCAACCCCCTGCTCAATGCAGGAAACTAGAGGAGGGGTCTCCCATCCAAGTAATAACCAGGCTTGACCCTGCTTAGCTTTCCACACTCAGACAAGCTGAGCCAGCGTAAGCCAGCATAATGTGTGTGTGTGTGTGGGGGGGGGGTTGTTTGTGTCAGCTACACACCTACCTTTGATGTATCAGTACACAGTTGTGGTGGAGGCATAAAACTTGGGATTTGTGGCACAAAATTAGCACAAAACTTTGCCATTGGTTTGGAGGTGATAAGAGAATGTGGATTTTTTAGCATTTGCCAGGCCCCACCTAAGGGTATGTCATTTTCATGCTTTTGGTTGTGGCATAAAACTTGGGATTTGTGGCACAAAACAGCACAAAACTTTGGAACAGCTTTGGAGGTGATATAACAATATTGGTTTTTGTGTGTGTTAACTACAAATCCACATTTGAAGTATCAGTACACACTTGTGGGTGGTGGCACAAAACTTGGGATTTGTGGCACAAAACAGCACACAGCTTGCCCAAAACTTTGGCATATGTTTGGAGGGAGATACTAGTTTGGGGGGGTTCATAGTTAACAGAGCCACCTTTAGCAGGGTTGTGGCTGGAGACGGGGAAGCACTGTATGATAAGTACTGAAGTTGAAATTACTTTTAAAGTTGATGTACTTATTTAAAGTGCTTATTATCTGACTTCTCAAATTTGATATGAGACCTGCAACAGAAGCCTCCGCATGATGAGTCACACTGGAGGTTGGGGTGCTTCCAGACGGAGGGCTCCTAGCACTGACAATCAAAAAGCATTGTGCAGCTATTGCATCTTTTTGTCCTTAATGGGTTTCTTTTTCTGGTCAGAAAGAAGACTAGAGGAAGCAGTGGGAAAGCATGAGAAGGCTACAATTTGAAGGCGACAGGGATCTACCCCCCCCCATAAAATTCCATGAACGAGGTAGTGCAATTGCACTATAAAAGCCTCATCTAGCAGCACCCTTACTTCCTAGTAAGTGTGTTTAGGGTGAGGTTGCAATCCTAAACACACTTGTGAGGGCAGGGGAGGCCAATCCCTTTTGGTCCAGGGGCCAGATTGCCTCCTTGCCCCCAGACCAAGCTGGTGAGCCAGTTGATGTCAGGGGTGAGGCCTCACACCTGATGCCCCTCCCCCTGCCATGACATCATCCACCCCACCTACTTTAAAAAGTCCCCTCCCCAGCAGAGAAAAGGGACTCATCCGGGACTTGCTCTTGGCTCAGGCTGCTCCTTCCCAACTGGGATACAAGCAGTGCAGGAAGCGAGTGGTGCGGGAAAGGACCCAGCCGGGTCTTGCAGCTGGCTCCTGCAAGCCCTGGCCAAGTCAGGCTGCTTCTTCTCAACAGGGGCATGAGCAGTGTGGGACTTGCAGAACCTTACTTCTGCAAGCCCTGGCCAAGTCAGGCTCATTTTGCTCCCACCGCTTGCATCCCAGTCGGACAAGAGCAGCATGGGGAGTGGTGCAGGGGAATCTCCAGCTTAGATCTCTGACTGGAGGTAACAGAGGGATTCCCCTTTGCACTGCTTGCTCTCTGGGGGCAGGGCTTTGGGAAAGGAGGGGCTTAGAGGGGGCAGAGGGTGGAACTCACAATGAGTGCTCAACCTTCTGCAGGCTGGATTGAGCCCCAATACAGGCCAGATAAGGCCTGCGGGCTGGAGGTTGCTCTCCTCTGTACAGGCAGTCCCCATTCTTAGGAACGAGTTCCGTTCCTAAGAATGTCCTTAAGTTGAATTTGTATGTAAGTCGGAATACCATAATGTTCTATGGTGGTGGTGGTGGTGGGATCAGCATTTACACAAATTGCGTAACTTATGCAAATTACGTAGTATACTATGCTATGTACACTACATAAATGACGTAGCGCCGGGGGACCCAGAAGTCCATTCTTAAGTAAGAGTCATCTGTAAGTCGGATGTACTTAACTCGGGGACTGCCTGCAGTAGCGAGTAAGGCCCATACAACACAGTAATATATATTTAGTGTTATTATATTTAGTGTTCTTTCATGTTTTGTAAATTACATTTACTGTTCTGATATTTTGTAAATTATTTTTTGAATATTATATTTAGTGTTCTTTCATGTTTTGTAAATTATACTATTATTTATTTGTTATGTTGTGAGCCGCTTTGGGCACAATTTTTGTGGAAAAATGGCATAGAAATAAAAGGTGAAGAAGATGATGATGATGAGTAAGTAACCTAGAGAGCTATCCTATGGTCCCTGGAGAATGTCCCAGGGGCCACAGGAATTTTTGGATTCCCCCTCCTGATCTGTAGATACTGCTATTACTTCAGGAGGGGGACTCCAAAACCCAAGCCCTTGCCTCTGTCACTCCTCCTGCCATGCCGGCAGCAGTCCAGCAGGATATTGGATACTTGGAAGCCTCCAAGTTTGGAGCCTTCCTTTTAAGGGGACTGCAACCCATAGGATTGTGCCTTACATCACACTGGGCTAAATTCAATGTTACACTTAAGCAACAGGAGTTTTCCTTCCTCTTCTCCCTTCTGCAGCCCCCTTGCCCCTGAAGCTCCCCCAATCCTCTGAAAAAGATTTGGGGGGTGCACAAGGGGCTGCAGATGAGATGAGGAATTTCAGTTCACCAGTGGTGTGGTGTCCATTCTGCTCGCGGAAAGAACCATTGGATACAATCCACTGTAACAAACATAAAATAAAAAACCCTAGAAAACAACTTGTTTTATCAGAAGATAAAAACCTGGCCTCCCATGTGCTTGGCCCACACGTCTCATCAGGAGTTCTCTGTTGAAGCTGTAATCTTTCTAACAGTGCCACCTCCTTTTATCCTCACTGTAACTCTTGAGTCAGGGAGGAAACGGCTAGGTTTGAGGCGTGACATCTCAAATGGGGGCACTGTTAATCCTATGCTTTGGAATGTTCGGATATTATACCAACTGATAAATTACCACATTATTTCCTTACTATGAGGCACTATAACAGTGTTCTCCAACCTTGGGTCCCCAGATGTTTTTGGCCTACAACTCCCAGCATGCCCCAGCCAGCGAGTTGTAGGCCAAAAACATCTGGGGACCCAAGGTTGGAGAACACTGCACTATAAGGTATTGTATCTCTTATTCGTTTTCTCTAGAGTTGCTACCTTCTTTTCTGGCAGAGCTTTTGTGTCTTTTAACGTGTGTGTGTGATAGGCAGAAATCCAGATTTTTGCCCAGCATGGAGATGCAATGATGGTAAACATTTAACTGCTAAGCCAGCCTTCTCCAGCCTGTAGCCCTCCAAATGTTTTGGTCCTTCAGCTCCCTTCAGCCCCAGCCAGCATGGCCAATGGTCAGGAATTCTGGGAGTTGTAGCTCAAAACACCTGGAGGGCACCAGGTTGGGGAAGGCTATGCTAAGCAAATGCAGCAGAGTTCTTATGCTAACTACTCCAGCCAGCTCTCACATGTCTCTGGAATTAGGAACAGGATTCCATGCCAGAGGTTGTAACTTTGAGGCAACCATTTTAATCCAACATACCTCTCATTTTAAAAATTAATCACTGTGTGTATGGCTCAGCTGTGAAAGCATCAGTCCCCACCCCTGCCTATTACCCTGGCATAAGCAAATGCTCCATTTCAGAACTCCTTGGTGAACTGTGCTTGAAATATAACAGCAGCAATCCCACAGAATTTCCTGTAAAATATGCTGTGTGACTGTGGCTTGAGTACTCCTGGGTCCCTCTGAAGACCGGAAATTCTTGTTTTGTGGGCAGATGTTAAAGTCATGATTGAGACAATATGTAACATGTTAGGAAAAAGCACAATCAATTACAAAGAGTCCTGTAGCATCTTGGAGGACTAGCAGATTTATTATGGCACAAGATTTCATTGCGTTGACCTGAAATGCTCTGCAACTTCACCGACTGATTATGTTGTTGTTGCCAATGACTGCGTGGATGGATTTTGCTATTCATTTCTAAAATCCCATATGTTTCCATTGATCATGCCATGCTAGTCCCTCCCCAATAAGCTATTACTGGGGGAAAGTAAGATATTTATAAGCAAACCTTTTACAAGAATCAACGGACAGTGTCCAGTTTGACAACACCACTAATATGAATGACGTTGCGCGCTAAAGTAAGTAAGCAACCAGTAGGACAAGGCCAATAGCGTTTGCTGGCCTGGTGGGTTTTCTGGGGAAACCCATTGAGCTGGCAAATGCTGTTGGCATTGTGCTAGAGGTCGCTTGCACTAGCACAACATAATTGATGTCTGTAGTCGCGTTGAACTGGATACTGCTGCTTTTATTTAAGGGCAGGATTGGGCTTGAGTTTTCTTTTGCACAATACATGTAGAGTTGTTGCCCATTTTTTAAAATGCAGGATCCAAGTACCTTCCCTTAAGTTGCAGCTGTTGTGGAGTCATCGTAGGGTGCTTCCAGACAGTTATTGCAACGTTGCCTTGTTTAATTCACAGAATTTTACTGGGGTGTCAAAACAAGGACATCTTCCACTCGTAACCCTTCTGTGATTTCCCACCACTTCTCCATCTTTTTTCTTACCACAGAAAATCTTTAACATAATTAGGCTTATGTTAAATTATCATATTTCTCATTTATATTTTTAATGTCTTTAAAGTTTCTAATATTTCTTATGCTACTAATATTTTATGTCCTTACTCTTTAGTTTCTTATATCCTGTAATGTGGTCCCATATCTTAGACTTCTTGTAATTTTTTTAAAAATAGTTAAATATGCTCATATAGTGTGGAGTAGCTTTTAAGGGAGGGAATTCACAAGTTGAGCAGTAGAATCCTATACATGTCTACTCAGAAAAAAAGCCCCATTAAGTTCAATGGGACTTACCGGTACTTCCAGACCAGTAAGTATGCATAGGATTGTAGCCTAGGAAAGCAATCCTATGTCCACTTATCTACAAGCAAACCCCATTGAACAC
This sequence comes from Shinisaurus crocodilurus, assembly GCA_021292165.1. Lineage (NCBI taxonomy): Eukaryota > Metazoa > Chordata > Lepidosauria > Squamata > Shinisauridae > Shinisaurus > Shinisaurus crocodilurus. The sequence continues at coordinate 235,283 of JAHFWL010000337.1, forward strand.
AATGGAAATGTTCTGAATAAACATGCATGGGATTGCATCATTTGTGAATTTTGCAGCTATAACACGTACTTTGGCAGTGTAGTTTAGAGCAAAGAACTTGCATTTTCTGCTGCTGTGGACTTCAGCTTCAATACATTGCTACCTTTGCAGATAGAGGCACAAAGGTAGGGGCTTTATATTCATATTCAGCCAGGTTAACAGTTTGATCTTTCATAGATTTCATAGATCATAGAGTTGGAAGAAGCCTACAAGGCTATTGAGTCCAACCCCCTGCTCAATGCAGGAAACTAGAGGAGGGGTCTCCCATCCAAGTAATAACCAGACTTGACCCTGCTTAGCTTTCCACACTCAGACAAGCTGAGCCAGGGTAAGCCACAGGCCTTCTTCATATGCATATCTTAAAGGTGGGAGGGGAAAGGTAATTCACTGTTGGGGCCTCCTGTGAATTAAAGGGGATTCAGAGGGGGAAGATGCAATTACTGCCATACAAAGGTCTAGTAACCTCAGGCCATTGTCTTATTGTACCAAAGAAGGACATTTAGTCTAATGACAAATGAATGTGCTCCTGCTTTTCTTCTTGGACTGGTTTCTTCAAAGGCCTATGCTACTGTTATTTCTGAGCTCCCAGGAAGCTACTTTATATAATAAACTGTTTAGTTAAGGGTAATGGGAGACCACAGCTGGAAGGTTCAAACAAGGAACTCTGAAACGTGGACAACATTCCAGCAATAATTAAGAATCAAAGAAAAGGATTTGCTCAGTCTCAGATGTGGTTTGTGGCATAGGACTTCCAATAGCACCTTTTGAGTTAGTATGCATTATGTGTTATTTTTATTGGTATCTACAACCACACACACACACACACACACACACCTCTCCCCAAAGAATGGGGTGGATGGAAACTACAATTAAACAAAGTTGGGGTTCTGTGAAGCACAAAGATAAAGACTGAGTCCAACAGGGCTGTGCCAGAGCCAGAATGAATCATTTCTGGAATGAAGCTTTATTTACTAAGGAGACAATCTTTACTGGATAACTTAGTCTGGAATTAACTTTTTTTTAGAGGCAGGGCACCCAAAGGAAGTATCTAAGGGGAGTGGGAGAAGCTTCAACTCTGGGCTTCAACCCACCTAAGAAAAATAAAATCTGTCTTGAATTTGATTAATGAAATTAACAAAGCTCTCCTTCTGATATAACTCAATGGTGCCCCCTAGAGCATCTGGTAAGTTAGCATCCTGCCAGGCAACTTGAACATCCTCAAAAACATATTCAAAGATTTAAGCTCTTTTTAAGAATGAACTAACCGGTTGAAACTGACAGGATGTTTTGAGATGTAAAGTTACAGTCATTACGAGGGTGAGTCCAGCCATTAAGTACTTTTCTGATTTGCTGCCTAGACCACGGACACCAGAAATATTTATTTATTTATTTATTTATTATATTTATCAATCGCCCATCTGGCCGGTCACCCGGCCACCCTGGGCGATGTACAATTAAGCTATCACATTATTGAACAAAGCAACAGCCAGTCTCTGCTATTGGAGTCAACTTTTACTGCCCCATAAAAGTAAGGGTTAGCTCAGTTCTAGAGCCATCTAATCAGAGGCCAAGATCATCCTCTCTGCAATGAACTCTGCATATGCTCTGGAACCCAAGACTCTCCTCAGATAAGTTAAATGTAACTAGCTAAGGGCACAATCCTATGGGATTGCCATGCACTAAGCCTCTGATCTTGGAGGCTTCGAAGTATCCTATGCCCTGCCAGGCTGCTGCCGGCAGGGTGAAAGGAGTGAGAGGACGGAGGTTATTTTTGCCTGTCTTCTTCCTTTTTTATTTTTTGCTCTAGAGGGGCCTCTGAACCTGTTTAAAGAGGTTGCGCTGCCTGGAGTGGAGCCCGGGCTGGAGAGGCCACAGGATACTGCAGATTCCGGCCTCTCCCTTCCCTTCTCTGCCCACCTGAACACACCCTTTTTGATCTGTACGTGGTCATCTGAGGTGGCTTTGCAGCCTCGGAAAGCAACCACAGCGGTGGGGAAGCAGGTGGGGAGGGATCGGAATGCAGAGTCCTCCTCCCAAGGTGATAGGAATGTCTACTGCTTTGGGAGGGGGACTCCGACATATCCTATGATCCGTGGGACACTCTCCCAGTGACCATAGGATGGCTCTGTAAGTTAGATTGACTTTATTCGGAATTATCTCTCTCTCTCTACTCTGATTGTTACTTTGCATTGTTTCTCCCTTCCCGCCCCCAATAAAATCCTTTTTATATTTGGGCATTTGACTGCATTGTTTTAAAAAGGAAGTCTCACTAAACTCTTCTTCATGGAAAGGACCACAGGGTTACAAAATGACCATTTGTGTTCTTAGGTTTTTCAGAAAGTTTTTGTTAAGTCCTGTCTTTCTGGGCGTTGGGAACAGAATTTTCCCAAAGCATTTTTCTTGTCTTTTCCTAGGGCTGGGCTGAAGGGAGAGATCCTTGACAAGAGAGGGTTCAGATACCAGGGATGTTGAAGAGTCCTTGGTCTCGAGTCACGAGTCAAGTCACGAGTCTTTGGACCCGAGTCTCAAGTCCGAGCCCTTGGTCCAAAATGGTGACTCATGAGTCCCGAGTCCCAAGGCACTCCCAAAGCTGACTCCACGAGTCCCTATCAAAATCAATGGGGGGTTTTCCCAACAAAATAAGGCTACTTCAGATGTGTGGCTTAAATAAATTCTAAGCACAAGTGTGCCTTTTTATGTCAAAACTCTGCAACTGATTTTGGCAAGAACAGACCAGGCAGACAAACCCAAAATAACTGTTGGAAATCTGAGCCGCTGGGGGGAAAAACAAAGTTAAACAACTTTGTCCAAGTGGCTGCAGAATCGTGCTGTGGAGTTAGGGTAGTGTGAGAAACGTGTGCTAGGCCAGTAGGCAAAAAGCAAAAACGACAAGTCTGTTTCTTTTAAACACAGAGGTTTACTAAACTAAGACTTGCAAAAACATGAACAGAACATACACAGAGTGCTATGGTACAAAAGTGAAAGAGAACAGTATGTCAGACAAAACAGATACAGTCTAGACACACAAACTATCTCTTTACTTACAGAATGCTCTATCATCAATAATCACTAATCCAATTAAACTCCTTTTCCCCCAACAAGAACACAAAGACTTTACACACCTTTTATACACTACTGTACAGTCACATGCTAATATGAGGTAATGCCAGCTGCATCAAGGCATGATGTCACCCCAGCTGAACACAATCTAGCATGACCCTTGCTCCAGATCCCCTGGTCACAAAAAACTGTACATTTACCACACTGGGCCAAAGGTGACACTTTGCTCAGGCATGACCTTGATCAGGTCTGCCGGTTCTTTTGCTTCCTTGCCCGAAGGCAAACCTGAATATGTGAACTCCATATTCCAACAATAACCAGGCAGGCAGAGGAGGCAGGGAACCCCAAAGCAGGCAGGCAGAGGCCTTTGTCTTGGACAATTCAACTGTTGAACTGGTCAAGAAGAGACCAGGCAGACAGAGGAGGCTGGGAACCCCAAACAGGCAGGCAGAGGCAGCCAAACCCAAAATATCTGAAAGGTTGCATTTTAGGAAAATGATTTTTAAAAATAAACTTGCTGTACTTCCTAAAACTTATCCATGTTGCATTTGAGGAACACGATTTTTTCTAAATGTTTGGGCCCCATTCTGGAACGGTGAGGTCTCATCACAATTCCACCCTCACTGAACACCCGCTCCACTGGTGATGAACTTGCTGCAACCAGAAACACACTCAGAGCAGCCACACAGAGTAACCTCAGGTCCTTCCTCTGCCTCTCCCAAGTACGCAACACATCAATCAAAATAAATCTCGACACACCATTGGGGCTGCACTCCTGGTAGCCATCCATAGTGGCCGAGCAGTGGCGCGCCTTGTTTCCATGCGCTCTTTGCCAGCGATTGCGCTCCTCTCCACTCCTTCTGCCATAGCCTAGGGATATTGAAGAGTCCTTGGTCTCGAGTCCCGAGTCGAGTCTCGAGTCCCATTAAAAATATTGGGACTCGAGTCAGAGGGGGGACTCAGTCAGACTCACGAGTCGAGTCCTGGAGTCCGAGTCCCCATCCCTGTCAGATACTCAACAAGCAGCTGGACAGACTAGGGTGTGTGTCAGGAGGTTTTTCTCCTTTCTGGCGGCAGCCTATCAGTAATTCCTTTTTCCTTCGGAACCCTAGTAAAGAGGGCATCCGCCAGAAGGAAAAGTTATATCCCTTCGCAGTCATTTCAATAGAAATGATAGCTCAGGTTCACAAAATCATACGAGTGTGTGTTCTCTCAGGGATTTGGTCATCGATATTGATTTGGGAATGACTGAATTCCACTCACTGCTGCCAGCATCAGCTAATGGGGGGGGGGGGGAGCTGCTCTTCTTGTTTTAGAATGCTACAGTACAATCTGGAACATTGCTATCTTGGCAAAAACAGTCTCAGAGAGGCTCATGGTACGGTCCACACATATTTCTAGAGAAATGCATTTTATTTGCAATGTTTTGGAACAATAAATGTCGAGATAATTGTATCCAACGGTGTCAATCGAAGAGAAATCGCTGGCAGAATGGTTTTCCCCTCCCAACTGCAGCCCCCTGCATGCCCCCCAAACCAGCTCCAGAGTATTGGGGGATTATTTGGAGCAGATTTGGAGGGGGCATGGGGGACTGCAGGATGAGGAGAGCAAGGGAAAGTCATGTTGTGCAAATGGAGGTCTGCCTGCGCAACACTGGATTGAAGCCAATGCCTGGCCATTTACTTTTTGTTGTCGTTGTAACACTTTTGCATTATGTATACGAACATACTGGGTTATAATGTATTGTATTTTCTATCTAATAATATATCTAATATATGAATAGAAAAATAAAACGAAAGGCCAATTGTGCAATCCTATGCATGTCTACTCAGAACATCAGATGTAAGTCCCATTAAGTTGATTGGGGTTTGTAGATAGGTATAGGAATTGCAACCTATCCTAAACCTATAACTCTACATGGTATGCTACTTCTCTGAAAATGCTACTTCCTTTTAAATGCTTCTTATTTTTTTTAGCCAGCGCATCTCAGCATTCATGACTTTATTGTAAGCTGTTTTATTGCTCCATTTTATTGTAAAGACTCTTTTGGGGCATTATTTTAGAGGAAATGGTATAAATATTTTAGGAATAAATAAAAGAAATCACGGGGAAACTAAAAAAGAAGAAGGAAAAAAAGTAGTTTGTAGGATGGCTTTGTTTAAAACAGCTTTGTGCTATTTAATAACACAGCTGGTATTAATTGCATTTGTATCCCACCCTTCCTTCAGGGAAGTCAAGGCAGCGTACATCAGTTGAATCAGTTCCCCACATTTTATCCTCACAACAACTGTGTAATCCAGCTGGCCATGGTGTCTGGGAATAATTGGAAGTACAATCCAACACATCTGGAGGGCACCTGGTTGGGGAAGGGTGCCGAAATGTATGTGTTAAACTGTGTAGAAATAATCCTTTCCCAGGGAAGTGGACATCGCTATAATAATAAAAGTCTGTCCACCCGTCAACGCCATAGCACCAAGACTGTGAAACCTAGACACCTGAAACTTGGTACACATACTAAGGGGACCCTAGGGGTGTGCACCTTTGGGTTGTTCTGTTTTTAAAATGCATGACTTAGTTTTAATTAATTTTAATGTGTCCATGTGGTTGAAGCCTGCAGTAACACTTTCAGCCTCCAGGAGAAGACTTCTCTAGCTGCACATGTATTTGCAGTCCATATAGTTTGAAGCCAGGGGAGATTATAAACCTGCCCTTTCTTTCTCAGGGAATGGAGTGGACAGAGCCTTCCATCAGGGGGCTGTGTGGGTGCACCATGGTGGGGGCCATGCTTAGGGGAGCCAGCAGACATGGCTTCATTCATTCATTCATTCATTCATTTATTTCATTTATATACCGCCCCATAGCCGAAGCTCTCTGGGCGGTTCACAACACTCTATACATAAAAACAACATTAAAACATACAAAACAGTTTAAAAAATTAAAAACCAAATTTAAAAACACAGTTTAAAATAACAATACAAAAGCCAATAAAACTGAGCCTACAGGTGACAATCGCCTCCGTGCTATTCCAAGCTCCTAACTAAATGCCTTGGCATAGAGGGAAGTCTTAACCTGGCGCCGAAAAGATAGTAAGGTTGGCGCCAGGCGGGTCTCAGTGGGGAGCTGATTCCATAACTGGGGGGCTACCACCGAGAAGGCCCTCCTCCTCGTTGCCACCAACCGAGCCTCTCTTGGAGGTGGCAATCGGAGGAGGGCCCCAGATGTTGAGCGTAGTGTCCGGGTAGATAACGGTTGGGAGAGACGTTCCGTCAGGTATTGTGGTCCTAAGCCGTGTAGGGCTTTATAGGTTAAAACCAGCACCTTGAATTCGGCTCGGAAGCATATTGGCAGCCAGTGCAAGCGGGCCAGAACTGGTGTAATATGCTCGGACCTTCCGGTCCCTGCAATAAGCCTGGCTGCCGCATTTTGCACTAGCTGCAGCTTCCGAACAGTCTTCAAAGGCAGCCCCACGTAGAGTGCATTGCAGTAGTCTAGTTTAGAGATCACCAGAGCATAGATTACTGAGACCAGGCTATCCCTGTCCAGATAGGGGCATAGCTGGGCCACCAGCCGAAGCTGGTAGAAGGCACTCCTTGCCACTGAGGCCACTTGAGCCTCAAGTGACAAAGATGGCTCCAGGAGCACCCCCAAGCTACGAACCTTCTCCTTCAAGGGGAGTGCAACCCCATCCAGAACAGGTTGAACATCCTCCATCCGGTCAAAGGAACCACCCACTAACAGCATCTCAGTCTTGTCTGGATTGAGCCTCAGTTTGTTAGCCCTCATCCAGTCCATTGTCGCAGCCAGGCACCGGTTCAGCACATCCACAGCCTCACCTGCTGAAGATGAAAAGGAGAAATAGAGCTGCGTGTCATCAGCGTATTGATGGCAACGCACTCCAAAACTCCGGATGACCCCACTCAGCGGTTTCATGTAGATATTAAATAGCATGGGGGATAAGACCGACCCCTGAGGAACCCCGTACTGGAGAGTCCATGGGGCCGAGCAACCTTCCCCAAGCACCACCCTCTGGAGCCGGCCATCCAAGTAGGAGAGGAACCACTGCAATGCAGTGCCCCCCACCCCCAACTCAGACAGCCGCTCCAGAAGGATACCATGGTCGATGATATCGAAAGCCGCTGAGAGATCCAGGAGTATCAACAGGGTCACACTCCCCCTGTCTCTCTCCCGACATAGGTCATCATACAGGGCGACCAAAGCCGTTTCCGTGCCAAAACCAGGCCTGAACCCCGACTGAAATGGATCCAGATAATCAGTCTCATCCAAGAGCACCTGGAGCTGGTTGGCCACCACCCGCTCAAGGACCTTGCCCAGGAAAGGAACATTCGCCACCGGCCTAAAGTTGTTAAGATCTTCCGGGTCCAGAGAGGGTTTCTTCAGGAGTGGTCTCACCACCGCCTGTTTCAGGTGGCATGGGACCACTCCCTCTCGCAAGGAGGCATTGATCACCTCTCTGGCCCAGCCGGCCGTTCCCTCCCTGCTAGTTTTTATAAGCCAAGAGGGGCAAGGATCCAGAACAGACGTGGTTGCACGAACCCGTCCAAGCACCTTGTCAACATCCTCGAGCTGTACCAACTGAAACTCATCCAAAATAACTAGACCAGGCTGTGCTCCGGGTACCTCTCCTGATTCTACTGCTATAACATTGGAGTCTAAGTCCCTGCGGATGCAAGAGATTTTTTCCTGGAAGTGCCTAGCGAATATATCACAGCGGGCATCAGATGGGTCGATGATGTCCCTGGGGCCAGCGTATAACAGGCCCCGGACGACCCTAAAGAGCTCCGCTGGGCAGCAGAGAGATGTTTGGATAGAAGCAGTGAGATGTTGTCTCTTTGCCACCTTCACTGCCTCTAGGTATACCTGGCTATAGGCACATACCAGGGCTCGATTGCATCCACTAGGAGTTTTCCTCCACCTGCACTCAAGCCGTCTCCTGTTTTGCTTCATCACTCTCAACTCCGGGGTATACCACGGAGCCGTACGAGCTCTACTACAGAGAGGGCGCTCAGGAGCGATCGTGTCAACCGCCCGGGTCATCTCCCTATTCCAGAGATTGACCAGGGATTCGACAGGACCGCCAGCCATATCAGCCGGAAAACCCCCAAGGGCCCTCTGGAAACCATCCGGATCCATCAGCCTCCGGGGGCGGACCATCTTAATAGGTCCCCCACCCTTGCAGAGGGGGAAAGCTGCCGTTAGCCTAAATCTCAGTAGGTAGTGATCTGACCATGACAAGGGGACCGATTCAAAGTCCCCCACCTTCAGATCACTATCTCCATGTCCGGCTGAAAAAACCAGGTCTAGAGTGTGCCCTGCTACATGTGTTGGGCCGATGACATGTGGGATTCAGATGGGGTGGGAACAATGTGTTCAGCTCTGCCAGCCGTTTAACTTTGTTTGAAGGCTTTGCTGTATCAAACTAAAAGCCATTCCAACCTGTGCAAAGCTGGATCCATTCTCTAGTTTTAAATAACCAAATAAGCTGCCCCGAGCAGTCCATTACTCCTTTGCTCTTGAAATGAAGGATCTCAAAATCCATTATTCTATGTTATTCTTGGTAAGCTGGAGAGAAGGACAAGTCCAAACCCAGACTAGTATATCGCTGAAGTTCATAATGTTGGAGCGTGATTGTGTCCCACTTGTAATGCTCAGCTGCATTACAAATTCAGTACAGTGTGTAAGAGGAGATTCTGCACATGTGTGGACAGTGCTGAGCAAACCAGGAGCCCAAAGCCAATGGCTGTATAGGTGCATGCACAAACGTCATGTCATGTTAAACCCCTTTCTCTTTGCTGGACAGTGTAAGCCACTGTGGCAGTTATTAGGCTTAGTGAGAATGGGCAAGACAGCAGGGATGGGGACTCGGACTCGAGGACTCGACTTGTGAGTCGGACTGAGTCCCCCCTCTGACTCGACTCGGACTCGAGTCCCAATATTTTTAATGGGACTCGAGACTCGACTCGGGACTCGAGACCAAGGACTCTTCAACATCCCTGGGCTGTGCCAGAAGGAGTGGAGAGGAGCATGATTGCCGGTGAAGAGCGCATGGAAGCGAGGTGTGCCACTGCTCGGCCACTATGGATGGCTACCAGGAGTGCAGCCCCAACAGTGTGTCAAGATTTATTTTGATTGATGTGTTGCGTACTTGGGAGAGGCAGAAGAAGGACCTGAGGTTACTCTGTGTGGCTGCTCTGAGTGTGTTTCTGGTTGCAGCAAGTTCATCACCAGTGGAGCAGGTGTTCAGTGAGGGTGAAATTGTGATGAGATCTCACCGTTCCAGAATGGAGGCCAAACATTTAGAAAAAATCATGCTCCTCAAATGCAACATGGATAAGTTTTTAGGAAGTACAGCAAGTTTATTTTTTAAAATCATTTTTCTAAAATGCAACCTTTCAGACATTTTGGGTTTGGCTGCCTCTGCCTGCCTGTTTGGGGTTCCCAGCCTCCTCTGTCTGCCTGGTCTCTTCTTGACCAGTTCAACAGTTGAATTGTCCAAGACAAAGGCCTCTGCCTGCCTGCTTTGGGGTTCCCTGCCTCCTCTGCCTGCCTGGTTATTTTGGGTTTATCTGCCTGGTCTGTTCTTGCCAAAATTAGTTGCAGAGTTTTGAAATAAAAAGGCACACTTGTGCCTAGAATTTATTTAAGCCACACATCTGAAGTAGCCTTATTTTGTTGGGAAAAACTCCCATTGATTTTGATAGGGACTTGTGGAGTCAGCTTTGGGAGTGACTCGTGACTTGTGACTTGTGAGTCACCATTTTGGACCAAGGACTCGGACTTGAGACTCGGGTCCAAAGACTCGTGACTCGACTCATGACCAGGGCCGGTGCTACCATTAGGCCAACTAGGCAGCTGCCTAGGGCGCAGGGCTAAAGGGGGCGCAAAAATTTGGAGGGGGACACATTCTGGCACCACGCCAGAAACGCCTTGGGGAAAAAATCCAGTGCTAAAATGCGTATTTTACAAAGTTTGTTTTACCAATCATATCCTGACTTGTAGTGGGGTGGCATACGCTTTCGGATGGCTGCGTTGCCTCTTTGCCTTTCCCGAGGGCATTGGGAACCTCGCATGATGCGACTGGGGCAGCCAAGGAATCCCTTCCCTGGAAGAAAGCTTGCAGGGAGACGGAGGCGGAGTTGGGCGCTCTCGCCTAGGCTTACCTAGAGGTTAACATGACAGAGCTGCGGTCCTAGAGAGGCCGAGGATCGGTAGAGATTGCCGATCGTCTTCCTCTTCCGCCTCCCCGGGAAATTTGCCTGTTTGGATTTCTCAGGACTGGAGCTACTGGCTGCAGATTTAACATTTCCAGGGTGGGGTGTGTGGGTGCAATGCAACACCTGTGTGTGTGGCACAGGTGAGCTAAATGGAAGAAAGGCCTGGACTCAGTCAGGGGCGAGGGAGAAACAGCAAGCAGGGGGCGAGCCCTACAAGAGGAGCCGTGCTAGTCTGCCGCAGCGAAAGGCATGACAAAGAGCCTTGTGGAGCCTTAAAGGCTAACACCTTGATGGGGGCGTGAGAGGATGCTGGGGAGATGCTGGTAATATTTAGCGGTCAGACTGTGCTTTTTTTGAGTGTCCAAGGCACTTTTTCACACCTTTCCCCGCAGTAATCCTTACAACAGCCCTGTGAGGTAGGCTGCTATTGTTATTATTTCCCTATTGCAGATGGGAGAGAACTGAAGAGGTCAGGCATGGGTGAGGAACCTTTACTCCTCCAGATGTTGATGGACCTCAACTCCCATCATCCCCAACCATGGCCTGTGCCAGCTGGGGCTGATAGGAGTTGTAGACGATCCACTTCTGGCAGGCCACAGGTTCTCCACCCCTCAGGTAGAGTGAGAAAAGTGGTTTGGATAAGGCCATCCTGGGAGTTTGTAGCTGAAGTGAAGTTTGAGCCAAGCGCTTAGAGGCAGCTTTTTGTTTTCTTCCCCCGACCCACCCTACTGACCTGTGTGAGGGGAGGGGACCATCTAGTAGGGATACACAAATAGGAGAGGCACAGAAAACCATTGTGAAGGTGGGATGGGACGGGACACCTCAGCAGCCAGTTCTGTTACAGTATCCAGCAAATGGCTGTTCCTCAATTTTATGCTGCTTTTATGCCATTTTATTATGTTTATGTTTTTGTGAACTGATGTGAACCACACAGAGAACTTCAGTATTGGGCGGTTTAGAAATGAAATAAATAAATACATTCTGCAATTATGAAGACACCTCTGCATTTGCTAAGTCAAGGAGCCTCTGCATAGCAAAAAGTCCCCCACTCTGTGGGAGGAGATGTAACTCAGCCATGACATTGCAGCTGTTCTCAATTTCAGAAATATCAATTCCAATCCTGTGCATATTGATTTTTTTTAAATATATATGGTTTCATTGCGTTATTGTTTATCATGTATGTGGTTTCTTTTCAGTTGTGGATTTTATTATTGTTAGACACCTTGAGCAGGTTTTATGGAAAGGGGAGGTATAAATCTAGTTTCCTGCATTGAGCAGGGGGTTGGACTTGATAGCCTTGTAGGCTCCTTCAACTCTATGATAAGATAACAAAGCATGGTAAAAGTCTAAGCCAGCTTTTTACGACGCATATTGGGTGTCCCCAATTGCGTTGGACACACAGCTATGTACCTAGAAACTGGAGTAGGCCTTTTGGAAATGAGAGCTCGGGTACAGACCATCAAATTTTGGCTGTGCCTTTATTTTTCATCTGGGTACCACAGTTATGTACAATCTATGTTAATGGATTCTTATGCTAGCAAATGGTCTCTTTTGGTCCAACATAAGATTCACTCAATTGGCATTCTCCTTGATTCCATTTTTATGCTCAGCCATCAGCAAGCCTTAAGATTGGTGTCCCAGGGGTTGTATGACATTGAAAGCCAGGAGTTATTTTCCTTAGCAAATAGGACTTGCTCACCTATCGCAAACAGTGTGCTGCCGATTTATGGATCTCCCGCCTCTTACATGTCACCTCTTAGAAACTTTCAGGCTCACAATGCATTTATATTAGCCGGATTCAACATCTTACTTCCTGTTTATGTGACCACAATCCAACTGTTACCACCCAAGTTGCTAAATTCCTTTTAGCTGTAATGCAAAGGAGGGTCCTTTTACTGGGAAATAACTGAGAGCTGACCTATCTCTACTCTTATATACACTCTGTGAGTTTGTGTAAACGTGGCTGATTTGTTTTATTTGGGTTGTAAGACCGTAATAAACCTTTAGTAGTAACAAGTCATGGTGAACAACCCACAGTTCACAAGCCAACGACAAACCATGGGTTCTCTTCATGGGATCTTCGTGGTTAACAAACCATGGCTTGTTAGCACAGCTGGGTTCAGACAACATGATAACCCACATTTCATCAGCAACCCACACTCAACCTATACTCAAACCCTTGAGTGTGGGTTATCGTCTGAACCCAGTGTTTAATAGGGCTTACACTCTGGCAGATGTACCGGTATTTAAGATTACAGCCCAACTGTAATGCCCTTGATAACTGATATTTGGGCATAGATATTGGACATATATTGTTCTTTCCCTTATAGCAGTCTACATATATATCGACCCTAAAGAGTCCTGTGAAATTTGCACTTGCATTTCAAACATCATTTCATTCAGCCTGATCCTATGCACATTTAATGGGATTTACTCCCATATACCGTAAGTGTGGATTGTCTTAGGCTTTGATCAAGATTTCCCTTTGTTCTTGTTTCTGATCTGGCTACAGATATTGTTCTTTCCTTTTAAAAAAGAAATCACATATATATCCACTCTGAGGAAGAGTCCTGTGTGACTCAAAGGTTTGTACCAGTATTTCAGAGACTAGTTGGTCCAAGCTAAAGGCAGTCATTCAACACTCAGAGATTCTTGTTTTCAGTAGCTTTTATGTTAGAAATTGTATTTTGTTTCAGTGGCATGGATTTGTGGGAAGAAAAGGGAGTACGGGATAGTATCAACTAACTAGCAAAGGTTGGGCCCTCCAGATGTTACTGGCCTACAGATCAGTTTTAAAATCAGGTGTTGTGTTTTTTTAATTTTCAGATTGCTGTTTCTTGTATTTTTGTTGCTTTTGCTTTTATGGTTTTATGTTCTATTTTGTACCTAAATTGTTTTTGTTTTTTTTATTGCGAACCACCCTGACAACTTTATGTTCTTTGGCTTACGCTTTTATGGTCTGTGGCTTACGCTGGCTCAGCTTGTCCAAGTGTGGAAAGCTAAGCAGGGTCAGGCCTGGTTATTACTTGGATGGGAGACCCCTCCTCTAGTTTCCTGCATTGAGCAGGGGGTTGGACTCGATAGCCTTGTAGGCTCCTTCCAACTCTACGATCTATGTTATGGGGAGGCATATGAATATCGTAAATAAATAAAACAAACAAACTCCCATGAGCCCCAGCCAGCACTGGCAATAGTCAGAGCTGCAAGCCATTGCCAGGAGGCTTCCCAAAACTATGCATCCCCAGGAGGTCCTGCATTTTCTATTGCAGCATGAATTGGTTGCAAGTTTCCCCAATGTTTCAGGGGCACTCAGAATACTATTAACATTACCAGTTTCAGTGGCCAGTGGAGAAAGAAGTTTTTCCAAATTAAAATTAATAAAAAATTATCTGCGTTCAACAATGTGCCAAGGAAGACTGGTTGGCTTGGCAACCATTTCAATTGAATCTCAGTTAGCATCTTCTTTAGACATTAAATAAATGGTTTGCCAGTTTGCCAAGAAAAAGGCAAGGAAAATGAAGTTTTAAACATGAAATGTAGTTTCTGTCACACTTCACCAGGAATTTTTCTATATAGCAAATTGGTACTACATCAACATGTATTTTATGTATGTTTGTCAATGTCTATGATAATAATTTTTTTAGGTTTTGCCAATTGACTTTTATTTCATAATGGGCATAGGGCTGGAGGGAGGGAGGGCTCAAGTGGGAGGGGGGGCGCTAAATATCAGATCTTGCCTAGGGCACCAAACTGCCTTGCACCGGCCCTGCTCGTGACTCAAGACCAAGGACTCTTTAACATCCCTGCAAGACAGTCAAGGGTTACTAGTCTGACTCAGTATAATAGGCAGCTGTAATGTATCATTGGCATTGTGCACTCCTCTTGTGGCACACTGTAATTCAGATGATGATAGACTTCTTCTATACATGCTTGCTATGTTGGGTCAGCTCGTAGGGGTGTTGTCTATCCTCCCTCAGTTTAGAACGCTGGATATACAGAATTAACTTCTAGTCCAGTGGCCTAGGGTTCACACTGGCTCAATTTGGGTGTCATGTTCCTGTTCAGAAACGGGGAATACTGCAAAAGAAGGGACAGCACTGCAGATTTTAATCAATCTTAATATATGATGTGGATGTAACCTAATTACTCTGGTCTACTTCATTTAGGTGCATGGCTAAATAAAGACCACAACACTATGCATATTCACTTGGAATCAAGCGGCACTAAATGCAGCAGGATTTCTCTCTGAGTAAATATGAATAGGATTGGGCTTGTAAATGCCTTATCTGCTGCTAATATGTAAGATCTTGCAGGGACAACAGCCTGTGGCTCATGCTGGCTCAGCTTGTCTGAGTGTGGAAAGCTAAGCAGAGTCAGGCCTGGTTATTACTAGGATGGGAGACCCCTCCTCTAGTTTCCTGCATTGAGCAGGGGGTTGACTCGATAGCCTTGTAGGCTCCTTCCAACTCTATCTATGAAATCTATGAAACATCTCACAAAAATAGGGAATGTTTATCAAGCACATCTGGATCAATTCTGCAGGATTTTCTTTGTATGGTTTAATGCTGCCCTCTGCTGGAATAGCGCATACAATCATACTCTTTAGTTTCACTTTTTGGGTAACTAATTTCTTTTAAAATACAAACTTCAGTATGAGTAGCATTTCAGGTAAAAAAAACCAAACCAAGATAAAGCCATCACAACAGATTACAGACCAATCAATATAATGCAAAAATGAATGCAAAAATTGCAGCTGAATACAAGTGGCATAAACTACTCTCATGGCAGGCACAGCACCTATGCACAGAGGATAGGGCTCAATGAGTGGATTGTGCCCCTTAGATTCCAAATCTCCCAAAGTTATTTTATAATCCTACCCAGCTGGATTTGTCTTGTCATCATAAAAATGTATCAACCTGTCATAGCTAAGCTGAACAATTTAATTTAGAAAAAGGTACCAAGCAAACTTGTTTAATATTGAAGGCCTAGGAACCAATTATTCCAATTATGGAATAAGCTCCCCACTGAGACCCGCCTGGTGCCAACCTTACTATCTTTTCGGCGCCAGGTTAAGACTTCCCTCTATGCCAAGGCATTCAATAGTTAAGAGCTCAAAATAGCATGGGGGGGGGGAATTGTCACCTGTAGGCTTAGTTTTATTAACTTTGGATTGTTATTTTACACTGTGTTTTTAAATTTGGTTCTTAATTTTTTAAACTATTTTGTATGTTTTTATGCACAATTTGTTGTGAACCGCCCAGAGAGCTTTGGCTGTGGGGCGGTATAGAAATGGAATGAATGAATAAATAAATAAATAAATAAATAAAATTTGACTTATATAAAACAAATTATGGATTATGATCTGCTACTGGACCCATATTGGTCTTATTTTATTATTTTAAAAGCACATGGTTATACTGGAGGATTTAGAAATTCTAAGAGCACATAACAGCAAAAAATTACAAACAGAAAAAAAAATCCACAGGGCCCACCATCTATGACAGAGTAATGAGTACGGGATATGATCAAATTGACTCGGCACAATCCTATGCATGTTTAGACAGAAAAAAAGTCCTACAACTCCCAGCATGCCCCAGACAGCATGCTGTAGGACTTTTCTGTGTCTAACCTGCATAGGCTTATGCCCTAATATTGTTAGAGTTTCAGCACAATACTGTGCATGCCAACTTAAAAATAAGTCCCATTGAGTTCAATGGAACTTACTCCCATATGAGCTGCTGGATGCAGGGCCGGTGCTTCCATTAGGCGAACTAGGCGACTGCCTAGAGTGCCGGGCTCTAGGGGGCGCCAGAAACGCCTTGGGGAAAAAAAAATACAGCGCTGCTGTATTAAAATGCGTATTTTACCTGCCCCTCTCCTCCACCTCAGGGCTCAAGCCTCGCTGTCTTTACCAGGAGCAGCAGCTGCTGCTGGCACCACTGCTGCGCCGATGAAGCTTCAGGCAGGTTCCTCCTCACAACCAGCATCAAAAGAGGCAGAGAAGGAGACAGGTTGGAGGAGGCGGGCAGGGGCCAATGATGGGAGGCTGGTGGGCTGGGGGGGGGGGGAGGATGCACCTGCAAACAACCCCTTCCCCGAAGGATGCACCTGCAAACACCTCCTTCGCCTTCCCTCCCTCCCTCCCTCCAGCTCACGCCTCAGGTTCCTCAGCTCAACGTCCCCTGAAAGCAGTTATTTCAGGCAACCAGGGAGGGAGGGAAAGGTATTTTAAGCTAACTGGGGCTCCAATGTTTTAATTATTTACCATGCTGTTTCTGTGTTTTGGTTTTAAATGCTTTTAGGATGCAATCCTGCGCGTGTTTGGGCGTGTTTGGACGGGGGAGTCCTACAACTCCCAGCAACTCCCAGCATTCCAACAGCCAGCCATGCTGGCTGGGGAATGCTGGAAGTTGCGGGGCTTTTTTCTGCCTCAACGTGTTTAGGATTGTGCCCTGAGCTGTTGATGTTTGCTTTACTGTACTTTGAATATTGTTGTCTGCCTTGAGCACTAGGCTGGTAAAGGGAAAGTCAGGATAATATTCATTATTCTGATAAAGAAATATTGCAACAAAGTGAGAGAGAGGGGAAGCAGCAAGTTTCGTAAAGCCCCTCCTAAATTTGAATCAGATGATCCACGGACTCTCTCTTTGCTATGTTTCTACTACATGCATTTCCCCCCCAACCCAGAAGGTGTATGAGTCAAACCGGTGTCTCTTCACCTCCACCCTGCGAGGTAGGACAGGCTGCAAGACTCCCTTTTGTCTCTATTCCTCACAGGTAGCGCCACCACACCTCTCTCACATCCTTTTTTCATATCCCTTGTGCTGCCTGCAGGAGGAGACAGGCTTTTACATATATATGGAGTAGGAGAAGGCCCTTGGGAGTTCCTGGCATAGCTGGGCTGATGTTGCCTCTTTGCTTTCCGCGTGAACACAAAGGAAAAGTCTCAAAGTCCACAAAGTTTTTCTATGGGGCTCGGCAGTTCCCAGGGAGGGAAATTTATTTCATAATGGGCATAGGAGGGAGGGCTCAAGTGGGAAGGGGGGGGCGCTAAATATCTGATCTTGCCTAGGGCACCAAACTGCCTTGCACCGGCCCTGGCAGGATGATATATCCAACTTCACTGACCAAGTTATTTATAGATCTCCATGCAATATTTGACTGGAGGAATCCACACCAGAACTTCAGCAGAGGGACAGAAGATTCTTGATCATTATCCCTCATTTTGGATTGGAGGAGAATCCACAAACCAGACTTCTCGCCTACATTGACAGATGCTCCATCTGTGACCAAGGAGGATACATGCATGAAGATGTGCCTGGCTGCTGCAGGTCCAACTGTCTTGCTGCAGGCATCTTCAACTGCATCCAGCACTCCTTTTGTGCTGTGGTTGCAGGGTTCACTAGCACCTAGAAAGTACTGCTTTTCATCCCCAGATTTTGTAATGACTTTCATCATAACATAAATTTTGTCAGTTCTGATTTGGTCTACAGTGCCATCACACCTCAGGGACAGTGTCAATCTATCTTCAATCAATTTCTTGGTGAGTCTCTCTGACACTTTCTACAATGCACTGCATAAATTCTTTGTGGGCACTTGGAGTCAAGCACTGAAAGCCCATCTCAGTCCTATGTATCAATGCTGCACTGTTATAGGGGAAAAAAAGATGCCAACTTACATCTACTCTGGCAGGAAATGAGTACACACTCAGAGTCAGTTTCTTTGCATCTCCATAAGTATGCAAGAGAAGGGTGCCAACTTTGTATGCTAGTTTTTCATTGGCCTTGGATATTGCTTTTCACATACAGGAAACCTGTGTGGTTTCCACAGGTGTCGTTGGCAGTTGGAGCACTTTAATGCTTTCACTGTGATAGGATTGTTCCAGATGCTTCTGAATTGTCTCATTCCTGTAAATACTCCCACATTCTTTTACAATGGGGGGGGCATTTGAGTACTCTTTGAGAACAATTTTACTATGTCAGGAAACTTGAAACATCCACTACACCTAACATAGTGTCAGCCATTTTTTAATGAAAATGTTCAAAGATGTTGTCTTTTATACTGTGCTTGATTAATTTGGAAGCTGGTTTCATAACATCCTTATGACCTGACACTCCACCAGATGTTGTTGGCTAGATGTAGTGCTTTCAGCATCTCCAACAGCATTGTGAGCTTCCCCAATTTCCCCCTGATTGTTGGCAGAGTCAGGGGCATTTGAGAGTACTGCTGGTGCAGTAGGAGGTATCAGCAAACACTAGACTCTAGTGACTAGAGGTTCATCAGCAGATGCAGATGAGAGCTTAGCTGTGAATGATATGTCAGCAGGTGGTGCATGAGGTATGTCAGCTAGCAAAGCCATTGTAGGTGGTAGTGGTGCATTGTTGGCCAGTCTCGCCGGATCGTCACCTTGAAGTGGTGAGTGGGCTTGCATGTTCTGATGAACCCTGTGAGCAATGCCGTTGGGAACTATATACTCCCAGTAGGGTCACCCATGGCGGTAAGGTCCGGGGAGAGGAACCAGACAAAGAACTATCCAAAACATAAAGTCCTCAATGGCAGAACAGGCGGAAGATAATTTAAACCTAAATTACAACTGCTGTGAAGGCGGATGAAGGCTGCAGCAGATAATGGTTTTCCAATCAGTCATGGTAACTGTGCCATTGGATCATTGCCGTACTCTGTCAAATTTGTGTGGTGATCCGTTGTGCACCGATCTCCCCACATAAAACAGCTTCACGCACAGGCGTCTTCCAACCCAACCCAACCAACCCAACCCAACCCAACCAACCAACCAAACAAAAAAAAAGTCCCATGGCGACTGGCGAATGGCGACAGGGGCAGGACTGTGAATCTGGAAACCCCTAATCACGGACCAGCTCATGGGCGGTGGATGCAGACTCAGTCGCCCTGTTCAAGGAACGAGGTAGTCGAGCAGCTCGGCAGCTGTATCCATGACTGAGCAGCCCTATTTAGGATCCACTCTGCTCACCCTGTATGGGGAGGGGGCTAGAAAAGGTGCCCTAAACATAGTCTACCTCTTTCTCCCCTGACTGGATTACCGTGTCCAGTGGGGTCACCATTTTAGCGGTCAAAAAAGATGTTTGAATTTTGGAACATGGAATATACGGACATTGCTGGATAACATAGATAGTGAACGCCCTTGAGCATAGGACTGCTATTATTGCAAGGGAGCTGAGACGGTTTAAAATTGACATAGCAGCACTTCAAGAAACTCGAAGGGCAGGAGAGGGACAGTTGAAGGAAGAAAAAGGAGGTTATACCTTCTTCTGGAAAGGACTACCTGAGCAGGACTGACGAATACATGGAGTAGGCTTTGCCATCAAAAATGAGCTAGTGAACTCATTTTCAGAAGTTCCTACTGGCATTAACGAATGCCTGATAACTCTTCGATTAAAGCTCGCCAATAACCAGCAGGTAACTATTTTGAGCGCTTATGCACCAACATTAGATGCTGATGAAGACATCAAGGAAAGTTTTTATACCCAGTTGGACATTCTCCTGTCAGAGATACCTAAGGAGGATAAAATTATCCTCCTGGGCAATTTTAACGCAAGAGTCGGGCGTGAATTTGATTTATGGCCAGAAACTATTGGAAAAGACGGAGTTGGTAATAGCAACCCGAGCGGAATCTTACTTTTGTCTATATGTGCAGAGCATAATCTCACTATCACAAACACGCTCTTTTGACAAAAGAATAAGTTTAAAACATCATGGCAGCACCCACGGTCAAAGCACTGGCATCTTCTGGATTATGTCATTGTCCGTGTTAGAGATCGCCGCGATGTACTTCTTACTAGGGCCATGGTGAGTGCCGATGACTGCTGGACAGACCACCGACTAATCCGGTCCACTATGGTTATCAACATTGCTCCCCAACGTAGGCTTCAAGGAAGGAAACCAAGGCATAAAATGAACATCCAAGTCCTTCAAGATCCTATTAAACAAACTCGTCTTCAATCACTTCTTAAGGAACATCTACCTACGGAACCTCCTGATAACATTGAGGACCATTGGTCTAAGCTGAAAACCTCCATTACTGCAGCTTGTGAACAAACTATTGGATATGAAACTAAGAAACATCAGGATTGGTTTGATGAAAATGATAATGAGATTAAATATATAATTGACCAAAAAAGGAAAGCCTTCCAAATATGGCAAAATGATATTAACTGCGCTGCCAAGAAAAAAATCTACGCTAGTGCAAAGGCTGAGGTCCAAAGAAGAACAAGAGAACTTAAGAACGCTTGGTGGAAAAAGAAAGCTGAAGAAATTCAACAACTTGCAGAATCTCATGATGCACGGGGCTTTTTTAAGGCTACAAGGGCCATTTATGGACCAAAAACCTATGGTACAAACACTTTACAATCAAAAGATGGCACCAAACTCTTAAAAGACAAAAAGTCTAATGCACTGCGTTGGAAAGTGCATTATTATGATCTTTTAAATCGTAAAGCTAAGGTGGATAATGAGATTTTTTCGCAAATCCCGCAAAAACAAATTAGAGAGGAACTTGCAATACTCCCCACTTTGGATGAAGTAAAAAAAGCCATTAATCAGATGAAGAATAACAAAGCTAGTGGACCAGATGGGATTATGCTGAAATCTTTATAGAAGGGCCCCCCGAACTTGTACAACATCTTCATAAACTCATCGAAAAAATCTGGATAAGAGAAGAGATCCCAGAAGACTTCAGGGATGCCATAATTATCACCCTCTTTAAGAAGGGTGATAGAACAGACTGTGGAAACTATCGGGGCATTTCTCTCTTAGCTACCGCAGGTAAAATATTTGCTAGGATTCTCGCAAACCGTCTTCTATCTATTTCAGAAGAGATCCTCCCTGAAACTCAATATGGTTTCCGTCCCTCTAGAGGGACAGTAGACATGATTTTTACTGCATGTCAGCTCCAAGAAAAATGCCGGGAGCAAAATCAACCCCTTTATATGGCATTTATTGATCTTGCTAAGGCCTTTGATACTGTAGACCGAACAGCTCTCTGGACTATCCTTATGAAAATTGGATGCCCCAATAAATTTGTGAATATCTTGCGACTTCTCCATGACAACATGATGGCAACGGTTTTGGACAACAACGGCTCTCATGGTGCTCCATTTAAAGTGGGATCAGGTGTTAAACAGGGATATGTTATATCGCCACAACATTATTTGCTATTTTCATCGCCATGATTTTACATCTTGTCAAGGGGAAACTTCCCACTGGTATGGGAATCATATATCGAACAGATGGAAAGCTTTTTAATCTCAGCAGGCTGAAAGCAAAAAGTAAGGTAATTACAACCTCCGTTGTGGAACTTCAGTATGCTGATGATAATGTGGTCTCCGCACATTCAGAGGATGATCTCCAAACTATCCTAAATGCTTTTGCAGAAGCATACGAAAAACTTGGTCTCTCACTTAACATCAAAAAAACCAAAGTGCTTCATCAGCAAGTGCAAGCTTACCCTTTGGTGATGCCATCTATCCAGCTTGGCGGGACAATACTGGAAAATGTCGATCATTTTCTCTATCTTGGCAGCTATCTTTCTGTTACAGCTAACATCGACAGTGAAATCCAGCATCGTTTGAGCTCCGCAAGTGCCGCGTTTTCTCGAATGAAACATAGAGTGTTCGAGGATCAGGATATTTGTAAGAAGATCAAAACACTGGTTTATGAAGCCATTGTATTGCCAACTTTATTGTATGCCTGCGAAACATGGACTATCTATAAACGTCACTTCCACCTCCTTGAAAGCTTTCATCAACGTTGCCTCCGGAAAATCCTGCGAATTACTTGGGAAGATAGGCGAACAAATGTCAGTGTACTGGAAGAAGCAAAGACTACTAGCGTTGAAAAAATGATCCTTCAACGCCAACTTCAGTGGATCGGTCATGTTGTTCGAATGCCTGACTGCCGTCTCCCAAAGCAGCTACTTTACTCCCAACTCAAGGATGGAAAGCGGAATATCGGTGGTCAATATAAGAGATTTAAAGATGTTCATAAGGCTAAATTTAAAAAATGCAATATAAACATCGAAAACTGGGAAGCTCCCAAAGCAGCTACTTTACTCCCAACTCAAGGATGGAAAGCGGAATATCGGTGGTCAATATAAGAGATTTAAAGATGTTCATAAGGCTAAATTTAAAAAATGCAATATAAACATCGAAAACTGGGAAGCTCTGGCCCATGAACGATCTAAATGGAGGTTGGCCTCTCACACAGGTTCTATGGTCTTTGAAGAAGCTCGAATGCAAGGCGAAAGGGAGAAACGTGCTAAGCGAAAAGCATGTCAAATGAATCCTTTACTGGACCATCTTCCATCTGGTAACCTGTGTCCTCACTGTGGGAAGCTGTGTGGATCTAGAATTGGCCTCCACAGTCACTTACGGACCCATCGCTAGAGTCTACACAATTTTCTTTAGGATTTCCTCCTTTTAAAATTTTTCTTTTGTAAATTTTTTAACCTGGAAGACAATCTTACTCGGTCACGACTCACGAGTGATCGCCTGATGATGATGTTGGCCAGTACAAGCCAGTGTTGCAGAGAGGTTGGTTTTGCACCAGCAGTCTTGCAGTGACATTTTTTTTCATTCTAATACAACTGATTTACCAAAATGAATTTTTAGGTAGGAAGCATATACAAGGGATTAACAACTGACTAACCATACGGGTTAAAAGAAAGCCAAATAACTGCTTTTTTACTTCTGTCCAAATGTATTCCAAAGGCAAAGCGGTTTAGTGAAGGCTGGGCTCCACTCTAGCAAAGCAACCTTTACTCCATCTGCTGTCTCCAGCAGCTACAGTTTTCCTCCGCAGCCCTTGAACCGACTTTTTCTTCATTCTCAGCCCTTCAGCAAAATGTAGCCTGGGTAACAGAGTTCTCTTTAGCCCCTTTCAGCAGACAGCTCAACGCAGAACAGGCCAAGTCTACTTCCAGCTCTTTGTGTAGGCTCCTTGTCCCCTTCCTCCACTCCTACTCTTCTATCTTCCCCCAGTTACAACAGCAGCTACAGTACAGGAAACACATTTCTATTGTGTCATACTCCAGTTCCTAGGGTCCTTTGGGGTCTTGTTCCTGTTTGTCAGTATTAGTCCTTCACCCTTCCAAAGAACTGTACAATCCTTGAAGAATACTCATATCACATGACTGGACTTCCAGAAGGTTCAGTTCAGCACAGACTCTTCAGGAGGCAACATCTCTCAGAGAGGCTCCCAGACTCAGACAAGGCCTCAGCTCAGCCCAGCAGACTGTCAGGCCTTACAGATTGAGCTTGGCCAAAGAGCACAAGACATCCAGACACAATTAAGGCTAGTTTGTTAAGTGCCTGGCTTGTAAAAGGTTCTCCACCAATTCCTGGTGGATTTATTCCCAAATGCTTTACCATGTAACAAGAACATTCGCTCTCTTTGTGTTAAAGCCGGACCCAACCTTCCTGTTGCACCAATTGCTCCCAAGCCCTCACGACAGATTTGCAGGTTAAGGGTAGCTATGTAGCTATGCAGTTTCTGAGCTGCCATTTTGTGAGGAGCCTTTATTCTGTGACAGCTTTAGAACCTATTATTCCTAGCATACCATACAGGACCTTCAACATATTTTTCAGGACAACAACCATCTTGTGAAAGAATAAATTGTAGTCGCCAGAATTATAATCGGAGGAGCAGGTTCTCAGCCCATCAGTTATACTTTTTATGAGGAAGGAGTCTCAGTCCTCAGCTATAGTTTAGGGAAGGAAGATAATCTCACCCATTCTTTGCAAGGCATCTTCATTTTCCCTTCTACCTTTTTTCCTTCCTTCTTTCCTTCTTCTCTCTCTCTCTCTTAATTTCGCTAATCATTCTCATTTACTCTTCCCTCTTTCATATTTTTATTTTTTTCCATTAGAAAAAATTTGGGAGGTGCTCACGCACTGGCTTCTTGTGCAGTTGAAAAAATGCTTAGACTAAACCCTCATTTGGTCTCATATGAACATAGGAAGCTGCCTTATGCCAAATCAGAACACTGGTCCATAATTAGCCCAGTATTGTCAACACTGATTGGCAGCAGCCCCCCAGAGTTTCAGGCAGGAGTCTTTTCCAGCCCTATCTGGAGATACTAGGAATGGAACCTGGGCCCTCCTGCAAGCAAAGCATGTGCTCTATCACTGAGCTATGACCCCTCCCCTTTGAGACCAAAATTTGGTCTCAAAGTTCGCCCAATAGTTCTGTCCTTTGGGCTTTGGGCTAGTTTTCCAATATTTTTTTCATTATTTTTTTTATTGTGAGTTTCAAAAATCAAAACAAAAACAAACAAAAAACAAATAAAATAAAGTATTACAGTTTTCTTACATGACATTTGAATAAATCTATTACAATGAATACAGATGTACTATGTACCCCTATGCATTTTATATATAGCAAAATATACTACTATTCTTAGGCATAGTTATGCATAGACTTCAACAAAGGCAGCCCAGTTATCCATATATTTATCCATTCATAGATTACACATAAAGACCACCTGTTCAAAAATCAAAAGTGTCATTGAGTCCTCAACCCACTGTATTATCAAAGGCAGCTGTTTGTCCTTCCAATGTTGTAATATTAGTCTTTTAGCTGACAAAAGGGTGCAGAGAATCCATTTACGTTGATCTTGTGTTAAGTTCCAAGAGACGGATAAATATTTAAGTAGAACATGAATGTTCATGAATATTAAAGAACTTTCTATCACAAAGTTTATCCATGTTGTTACCTCCTCCCAGAAAAGAAGCAGCCATTGGGCATTGCCAAAACATATGAGTGAGAGAAGCATTAGCTATATCACACCTCCAACAATTAGCCAATATGGCGTCCAATATACACAAAACATCAGTTTTTGCTGAATTAAACGTAGCCTGAGATCAGTTACCCATGAAGTCTTTCAGGTGAGTCCAGAGGCTGCAGACACTCCTCTCAATCTAGATCCCAGTGTGTGCTTCAAAGTGCACAGGGAACTCCCACCATGGCTTCTTTTCCTTCCCTGATTGTGCAAACTCAGTCACTGGGGTTGAGGAAGGTGGGTTGTTGTTTTTTTTTTAAAACAAAGATCTTACTGCTGCCTCCTTTAGGCAAGATGGAATCACATCTTGTCATAAAGAGGTGTTCACCATTGCCCTTACCCACTCAGCCAGTTGTCCCCCTGGCTGCTTTTATAAGCCAGGAAGGGCAAGGGTCCAGCACACAAGTGGTAGGCCTCACTTCTCCAAGGATCCTGTCCATATCCTCAGGTTGTACAATGTGTAGAGTATCCATTGTAATTGGACAAGCAGGGGCCAAAGTTACATCCACCAGATCTGTATGAACTATGGAATCTAAGTTGGCATGGATACGATTGATTTTATCTGCAAAGTGTTGTGCAAAATGACCATAGTGGGCTATCAAGTGGTCCAACTCTTCTTCTTTTGGTGGGCCAGAGTATAACAGGCCTCTGAACACCTGAAAAAGCTCCGCTGGGCAACTCTGAGCAATGCAATGGTGGCAGAGAAGTATGATTTCTTTGCTGCCCTCATTGCTGCAGAGTAGGCTTTCAAATGAGCTCTAGCCCGTGTTCGATGGGATTCATTCCAAGTTTTCTGCCAACATTGCTCTAGTTGAAGGCCCACTTGTTTCATTGCCCACAGCACCTTGGAAAACCAGGGGGCTCGTTGGGCTCCACTCTATGGGAGAGGACGCTCAAAAGCAATTGTGTCAACAGCCCTGGCCATTTCTCTGTTCCAGAGATCAACCAGGAGTTTGACAGAATTGCCTGCTGAGGTGACAGAAAAATCCCCAAGAGCCATCAGAAAACCATCCGGATCCACCAGTCTCTTGGGGAGGATCATCTTAATAGGCACCCCTGCAGAGGCTCCAAGTCCCAGAAAGACTAAACCCCACCAGTCCATGTTCCCCAGCAACTGATATCGAGAGGCAAACTGCCTCCGATACTGGAGGTGATATATAGCCATCAAGACTTGTAGCCATTGATAACCTTATCCTCCATGAGTGTGTCTAATCCCCCTCTAAAGCTTACCAGGTTGGTGTCCATCACTGCACCTTGTGCTAACAAATTCCACAGATGATGCACTGTGTGAAGGAGTACTTCCTTTTTTCTGTCTTAAATCTCCTCCCAGTTAGTTTCATTGGATGACCCTGATTTATAGAATTAAGAGACATCTACTTTCCATACCATGCATAATTTTACACCTCTCTATTACATCCCCCCTCATCTTTTTTACTTCATTAAAAAGCAGCAAATATTGTCACTTTTCCTCAGAGGGGAGTTGCTCCAGCCACTTGATCATTTGGATTGTCATTTTCTGTACCTTTTCTAACTCCACAATATCCTCTCTGAGGTGCAATGATCAGAACTGTACATAGTTTTCCAAACACTATACTCCTACAAACAATTGGGTGTGATTTCTTTATTCCACTGTAGATGTGGTAATCTTGAAATATCTGCAATAGACTGTATGGTTGTCAAGAATCTGAGTACTCTGGTGTCCATAAGATGGTGCTATATTTCCTCTTACCAAACAACTGTCGATTTCTTGGATTAGACTCAGCAGTCGTATAGTTCCTCCATTCTTTCTCATTGCTGCCAGTGAAAGTTCCCGTCAAAGTTTATTAATTTTCCTTTGTTTGGGTTGTGTGGCTTTCAATGATGACAGGGAAAAAACCTGAAAAATCAGTGGAAGTTAATTCATCTTCATTGAGTTATAATAAAATGAATAAGCTGTGAGGACACAGGAGGTTTTCCAGTTTCCCCACAACCAAGAACATCTCTGTATAGCTGGTGAGATTTTGACTCTGCAGTTGGTTCAAACAAGTGTCACAGAACCTCATGATTTGCAGGCTGCTTGAATGGGCAAATACATCTAACTGAACAGATAGAAGACCAGACTTTGTAACTTTTCCTTATCTGCAGGCAAATGTCATTAATGGGTGAATACAGATGTTGATTTACAGAGTAGCCAACTTAACACAGTATGCATGTAACCGCTTGGTTAATTCATTGTCTGGAGAACAGGAGGCTCACTCATGGAGACCACATCAACACAGGCAAACAGGACACTCTAACGGAGAAGTGAAGGAAG
This sequence comes from Shinisaurus crocodilurus, assembly GCA_021292165.1. NCBI lineage: Eukaryota > Metazoa > Chordata > Lepidosauria > Squamata > Shinisauridae > Shinisaurus > Shinisaurus crocodilurus. Next base: position 262,719 of record JAHFWL010000337.1, read on the forward strand.
GGTGCTGGCTCAAATGCGCATTCAGTCCCCAGACAGGGCCAGCCTAGGACATTTTGCTGCCTGGAGCAAAGGACAAAATGCTGTGTGTCCCCCATGCACTGACACTTGAATACTGGTGATGAGATAATGTTCTCCATCACACTTGAGGCAGCAAGCTAGTTAGGGGGTGCAGGACAGGCTGCATGGCACATACAGTTGTGTCCTCCAACAGAAGGGAATGTTTGGTGGGCTCAACAGCTAGGATCTGACCTCCCAGCATCTGCTGCCTGAAGCAGTTGCCTCACTCTGCCTATTGGTAGGGCCTGCTCTCAGAAGCTTAAAAGGTCCTGAATGAGACAAATTAGTATATCTTTATTACATTTTTATCCTTTTCTTCCTCCAAAGAACTCAGAGCAGCTTACAAGGTTCTCTCCCTTCCTCTTTTATCCTGACAACAACCCTATGAGGTTGGTTAGGTGGAGAGATGATATGCTACCCGGAGCTCTTTGGAAGAGGGGTAGGATGAGAATGAAATGAGAATGAAAATGGTAACTGCCCATCACCCAGTGATGGCTGGGCAGAGATTTGAAGCTGGGTCTCTCCAATCCTAGTCCGGCACTGTAACCACTACACCACACAGACTCATTTACCTTCAAGGCTAGGCCATGGGCAGCAGTCTGTCTTGAGCCAGGAAGCAGAAGTCATTTGTCAAGATTGAAGAACAAGTCAGGACTGAAGGGCAAACTGGGAGTCAGGATCAAGGAACAAACCAGGAGTCAGGACCAAAGGGCACAACAGAACTGGAGGATAAATCAGAAATGAGGACTGAAGAACATCCAGATCCAAGGATACAGGAACACACCAGAATTCAGGAAGACCATGTTGCTCAAGCAAGGCTCAGCTGGAACAGGAAGTCCATTATAGTCCTTCCTGCTGAGAAGGATCTAATGGCCAGCCTGGGTGGGTGGAGTCAGTTCAGGCCCAGAGGATTCCTCACGGAGAAGGGTCCCATGTGCAGTTCAGTGGATCTCCAGACGGGGTAGCTGCACACAGATTCCACCAGCTCCTGACATTTATAGATTAAGCCATTTATATCTTGTATATCTTTAATAGGAATTCAGCATGGTTAACACATCTGCATACAACCGGAAATCCAGAGATGCATGGGGGTGGTACAATCTGCCTCACCAACTGGTGGAACCTTGCAGAACACTGACTTCCCAGTGTGAATTACCACTTGGTAGTCTATTCATCTTCCATAGTTTATTCTCTACAGGTAAAATAGCTGGAAGTTCTAAGACAAATACATCTTTATGACCACCAAGTTCATTGCAGTTTGATTTTAAATTGCCTTAATGTTACTCATAATCAATATTGCTTCAAGGGTTATAAATAATTTAGGGTGCAACCCTATTTAAACAGAAAAAGGTCTTCTTACAACTCCCGGTGTTCCCAGGCCAGCTTGGGACTTTTTTCTCTCTAAATATGCATAGGATTGCACCCTTAATTGTCTTCTGTTTGGCTCAATAATAATGATGATGATGATGATGATGATTCTAAAACTTTCAAGGCAGCTGCATTATTTTCTTAAAGTAATAAGCCAAAGGGAAGTGAAAACAGAGCCATGTATTTGTAAAGAATTTGTTTTTTGTCTGTTTTTGAATTTACCGTTCAAAACCTTCCTTTTGGTGCGAGTTCAATTTTTAAAAATAAATAAATTAAAAAGCCATCAGCATCCTCTTTATTATTGTACTCTTGCCAGCAGGGGGCACTCCTGATCCTATAGAAGAGTGATGAGTTTCTTCCTGCAACCTGGCCTGTCTAATCTGGAAACAAGCAACACTCGATTTATATCTGGCTGGCATCTGGATTATGAGTCAGCAGATGATAAAGTCAGATATTTATGACACCTCCATTTACCGCCCTAGGCAGAACAGTGCGGAATAGTATATAGGTTGATCTCAAACATAAGTGGATCTCAGTAAATTAGTTCGAGGAGCTCACTTCTCAGTGTAATACTCAGGCTGCGAGTGAAGTTTGTCAAAGTGAATGATTTACAGCAAGATTTGTACTTCTTCAGCAGGGTCCTCGCAGTCACGGGGGCTTCTTCACATGACTATTTCAGCCCATGGTAGCTATGGCTTTTTTCATAGATCTTTAGCTATACTGCTGCAGGTTGAGCCGGTTATGGGAAAGCTACTCACTGTGTGCTTTGCTGAGCGCAGATGGCTTTGCACAAGAAATCACAATTATTGTAGCTTTTGGAGAGGTTGCAAAGGGGTGTAAAAATGGCCCAGCTCAATGCATAGGGAAGGCAATGGATGGCTGGAAGGCAGCATGGATGAACTGAACCCCCACAGCTTGGATTCAAAAGGATTCATGACCTTTTGAATCCAACCTTACAATCAGACTATGTTCCAGATTGGATTGACTCTGTCATGATAAGTAAACTCCAGCACATAATGCTTTTCATATGCATCTGCACACAATGCAACCACATGGGCAGAGCTTCATATGGTAAACCACAGGATGAAAGCAGGTATCCATACAAATGAGCATCCATACAAATAACTAGCATTCATACAAATGAGTGTATCACCACAGGGGTGCTGAACTTTGGAGCCCAGATGGTCACCCCCGTTCCATGGTCCCACCCCCTTCCTCTTCCCCATCATTGGGTGGCTTCCTGGCTTTTGTGTATGCGTTTTCCCCCCATTCTAAAAGTATGAACTATTTATTTATTTATTTATTTATTTATTTATTGTATTTATGAATCGCCCATCTGGCCGGCAAACCGGCCACTCTGGGCGATGTACAACATGATAAAATATAAAATACAGTATTTTAAAACAGTATAAAATTTTAAAATCTTAACCCACCCCATATTCCCGCCTGAATAGCTATGTTTTTAGTGAGCGGCGGAAGCTCAGCAGAGAGGGGGCATGGCAGAGGTCACTAGGGAGAGAGTTCCACAGTACGGGGGCTGCCACAGGAAAGGAGAGGAAATGCCTCTCCTAAGGCTTAATTACTGGCAGTAAAAGCTGTAAGCTAAAATATGCTGGTGTTTTGGCCCCACCCCTTTTCCTCAGCTTCCTTTTGCCTTTGCCCCCACCCACCACTGGAATGTGGGCCCTGAGAGCTTCTCCAAAACTGAATTTAGCCCCTGGCTGAAAAAAGTTTGACACACCTGGCTTACCATGTGGGGCGTTCCAAGACAGGCCATAGCTGATGATCCAGTTCTGGCCCAAGCAGATGAGGGTCAGAAGAGCTAGAGGTAGATGGCATGGTCACAGACAGGCTGATAGTTTCTGGATTGGCAGAGAAGGATGGGACCTGTATGGCTAATCCGCGAGATGAGTTGCTCAGACTGAGGAGCTGACTCAGAAGCAAATGCTTTTATAAAGTGGTATGTCCCAATTGGCTTGTGGAATCAGCTGCCATTGCTCAGGCTGTGGGGTCAGCTGATGCTATGCAGCCTAGAGAACTTGATTCACAGAGCTTAATCAGCCTAGTTTGTTGTGGGACCAGGGTGGTGCTAGCGCAGGAGGCGGGCAGCTGAAGACTTCGCTGCTGGGAACCTTGGTTTGAGAACCCCAGGGCCTTACGGGCACTTCCTCCTCCTCCTCCTTCTCCTCATTATTATCATACCATCTATCTAAATTAAGCTTACAAAGAACAGGTATGATTCATCCCTACCCCATTACAATCTAAAATAAACATAGGGAAGCAGTAGAAGAAGGGGGAAATGGAAGCATGAGCGAGCCGGGGAAGGACATGTGACTATTAAACCAATTTAAGTCTATGTAGATATGCCCTGAGAATAATTCCAAATTAATTTTTTTGTACTTAGAATTTTTATACTACTGTTTCCAACAGTAGTTTTGCTTAGTAGCCGAGAACAAGTCTTCTGCTACATACAAAAGGGATAAATAATGATTTATTTATTCATTTACAAGATTTATATGCTGCTCCATATTCCAGTATGGAGATTTCGGATTGGTGAACAATAAAAGATAAAGCAAATAAAAGAATAAAGAAATGTGTTAAAAACAAGACCAGTAAAACCGTATCAATAAACCCATGGGACGCACAATGATGTGCCCAAAGTAGATCTACCATTTCTGTAACTTGGAAGGTGGTTTTAAAAAATGGCACAAAAATGACACCTTCTTCTAAGTTCACATGAAAAACGGAACGTGCCGATCTTAATCATTGGTTACATCTTAACAAGCTGTTTACAAGCATTTAGCAAATATATGTAGACAAAATATGACATGCAGCCTAATCCTATGCATGTTTGCTTGAAAGTAAGTCTCACAAAATCCGATGGAACATGCTTCCCAATCAGTGCATAGGATTGCAACTTTCATGTAGTTAGCATTGTTTAAACATCATTAATCAGAGCAGAAGTTCATTGATGAATTTCACCGAATTATCGGACTTTGTGTAACAGACATCAAACTAATTAAGAAAAAAAAAAAGATTTTAAACCGTGGCCATGTTTACAGTGTCTTGCAAGTGTTGAAACGAATAGCAAACAGGAATGTAGGCCTTAGGCTTCCAAAGCACAAAATCGTTTCAGAATGGTTTCTTTGTGATACTTATTCAGGAACGCTAGAAAGTACCTATTGGCCTATGTATATAGTGTTACGCAGTGTTACACAGTCCCGTCCTTCCACAAGCAGTGAGGAGAAGTTCCAGGAGCAGAACTACCAGGGTTCAGCTTCCTATGGAGGAGAGATCACTGGAAACCTGTGTTGTTGTTTTTGTAATATTTGGTCTATTTACACCTTTCTCGATGCCTGTCAAGTGTGGGCAACCTGCAGCCCTTGAGCTAATGTCAGGCGGCCCTCACCCTAATTTCAAAAGCCCTCAGAAAGCAACCAGTTCAGACCTCTTGTAAGCATGATCCCCATTCCCCAATAAAGGGGAATGCCCGAGTGCAAGGTGAAAGGGAGAAACGTGCTAAGCGAAAAGCACATCAAATGAATCCTTTACAGGACCATCTTCCATCTGGTAACCTGTGTCCTCACTGTGGGAAGCTGTGTGGATCTAGAATTGGCCTCCACAGTCACTTACGGACCCATCGCTAGAGTCTACACAATTTCTTTTAGAATTTCCTCCTTTTATAATTTTCTTTTTGTAATTTTATCCTGGAAGACAGTCTTACTTGGTCACGAGTGATTGTCTACTAAGCATGATCCCCATTCCCCAATAAAGAAATGTGTTAAAAACAAGATCAGTAAAACCGTATCAATAAACCCATGGGATGCATGACAAGGAAGGAAAGGCGGGGGGAGAAAAGAGGGTGGCTTTGTCCCTTGCTGGCTTTGGTGCCACCCACTGTTGGCATGTGCCACCGACAGATTATCCCTAAAGCAGGGGTGCAGAACCGAAGGCCAAATCCTGCCCTTCAGGGGTCCCCATCTGGCCCTACAGGGTTTCCCTTACCACAATCATTTGGTGGTTTCCCAGCTTTTATGTAGTTTTTCCCCATCCTGAGCCTGAGTTTCTGGTAGTAAGAGCTTTAAGCTGAAATGGGCTGGCATCTTGGCCACACCCAGGGCCGGCGCTACCGCTAGGCAAACTAGGCGGTTGCCTAGGGCGCGTGGCTGAAGAGGGCGCAGAAATGCTGCGCTCCTCCTTGCTGCCGCCGCGCCACCCCCACCAGGCCTCCGCCTCCCTGCCCGCCGCCGCTGCGCCTCCCCGCCCGCCGCCGCCGCCGCCACCGCCGCTGCCGCCACTGCCGCTGCCGCCACCGCGCCTCCCCCCACCGGCCCTCCCTCCCTGACTCCCGCCGCCTCTGCGCCTCCCCCGCCCTCCCGCCTGCCGCTGCCGCCACGCCCCCCGCGCGCCTCCACACCTCCCGCCGCCGCCGCCACCCCCCCAACACCTACCTTCTCTGCGTCGCGTCGCTTCCGGAGCCCCGCCCGCGTTGTTTTGGCGGGAGGAACCCTGTTGCCCTGGTTTCCCCTGCAAAAAACAGAACGCGGGGGTCCCGTCGCGTCACTTCCTCCTCGGAGGAGGAGGCGGCAGCCAGGGCAGGGGGAAGGTAGGTTGTTGGTGGTGGTGGTGATGGTGGCGCGGGGGGCGTTTTGCAGAGCAGGGCTGCTTTGCTCCGGAGCCCCCCCCCACGGCACGAGAGGGGGGCGCTAAATATCATTTCGCCTAGGGCGCCAAACTGCCCTGCACCGGTCCCGGCCACACCCCCTTTGACTTTAGCCCCACCCACCACTGGAAAGTGAACGCCAAGAGCTTCTCTGAAATGGAATTCAGCCCACGGGCTGAAAGAGATTCAACATCCCTGCCCTAAAGGAAGGCAGCCCTTGACAGAAAAAAAAAGTTCACCCATCCCTGAAGTAGAGTATCGCATGAGCACCCCTAGCAGGCTGCAGGTCCACAGACCCACATCAGGTTTCCAGAGGGAGACCTTTCACTTCACTAAGTACCATCATCAGCTCACAGCTCATCTTTCTCTCTCTCTCTGGCTCTTTTTCTTTCTGTTCCAAAATTGCTTCTGTTGTTACCTCTTGTATACACACACACACACACACACTTGCACCTCCTTTTAGTTAGAGGAGGTGTCACCTGCCCCAAACCAATGGCTTTCTCCAATCAGAACATTCCAGGGAGATTTCTGTATCAAGAAACCATCTTCCAATCATTAGCTTCAATGAAGGAAACATCTACCAGCCATCCTGAGCCATTAACATGAAATCTGCTTACAAGAGATATGGCTAGTATGACTGGCCTCCAACTACTGTATTAATAGCAGCCATGACAAGTGGAATACTGGAAGGCTTGGCGTGATGCTGCTATTAGAACGTGTATCTTAAATTGTCTGGTGAAACTAGACATTATATTGGCAAAAACATAGATTCATAATAAAGTTGGAAGGGGCCTACAAGGCCATCGAGTCCAACCCCCTGCTCAATGCAGGAAACTAGAGGAGGGGTCTCCCATCTAAGTAATAACCAGGCCTGACCCTGCTTAGCTTTCCATGCTCAGACAAGCTGAGCCAGCGTGAGCTGAGATTATGGTAATATGGGGATTGGGAGGCAGGAGTACTTAATCTTTCCTGTGCTTGCTGATTCCCCTGAGAACACCCCTTGCCCATTTTTTTGTTTTCAGTTTCGGAGCCCAGCTGGTGGAAGAAATTATATAAACCTCCAGCAGGAGGGGGTACTTTTAAGTTGCAAGTGAGAGTTGACTGGCAGAGAAAGGATAATAAGTAGCTATACCCCATTGATTCTCCCCTGAAAGTGCCCCCACTCCTGCATTGGAGTTATGGGGGAAACAGTTTGTGAACCCTGTGTTTCTCTTATGATGTTTGTTCTGCCTTCTGTTTCTACGGTACCCCAGAATGCAGGAAAGGCCCCCCTGCCAAAAACAAAACAAATCAATCCCTCAGTCCATAGAACAGGGGTTCTCAACCAGGGGGAATTCCCTCTGGGGGGGGAATTTTAGGGATTCAGGGGGGGGGGATTGGGACCACAGACTCAAACTGTTGGAATACTGGTCTTTCTACAAATTACAATTCTACGGATTATACATAATCTACAGGACATCACACCTTATTGTATGGCACAGATTAAATTAAAAATAAATATAAATATTTCACTTGTTATCTGTGGAAATATTCTATTTATAGTTATTATATATTATATGCATATTATTTGGAATGCAACTTTTGAGTCAGACAATCTTGGAAAGGGGGGAATGACATTCTGACATATGGTGAAAAGGGTGCATGGGGCAAAAAAAGGTTGGGAACCACTGCCATAGAACATACCCATGAGATATTTATAATAGCAGATACACACCCTGCCCCTTGGAAAGGAAAATCTGCATAGGGTCCTTTATCTCAATTACCCATTTGGTAGGACGGATCAGCCCCCTCTAAAAGCACCCATAAGAAAGGCCAGTTTCTCCCCCATAAATTAGTTCTACATGAAAGAGGGAAGAAAGAATGCCAGAAGCAAGACGATCCTAGAACCTTTCCTTAGCTCAATGTAGTTGGGTTTTTTTGTGTGTCTTTCACTTTCAGTCCCTGCCCCCTCCCACTCGGCCATTCAGTGATTTTTTTTATAGGTAGCTCCTTCGCTCAGGTTCCAATGGAAGAAGAAGATACTTACTTGCCCAGCAATTCTCTTGACTAGGGAGCTCGATGTATACAATGGAGCATCAGCATGTGTGGTGCTTTGGACACAGGCACAAGCATTTCATGTCATTAAGTTGTCTATTTAAACTCTGCTGTCAGATAAAGAATTTGAAGCTTAGTTGCTGTAAATGGCCAGGAATTAAATGGAATTATCTGAGGAACAAATTATCAGTCTCTCAGCGAACAACTGGTGCTTATTTGAACTTTGTAATCAAATGGGCGTTTAGGATTAAGATATATAATAACCATTACGTGCAGGTAAAATGTAGTGTCTTTCTCACCACAGAAAGAACACTGTAGTTGATTAGATGTATCCTAACTGTACTGAATATCTCTAGCAAGGATAAAGACACTTTCCCCCCTTCTCACCAGCCTGCTAGATTTCAGCTCTCACCTCATAACTATAAATAATAGCTCTGGGGTTATTTTTGTTGCAGACAGAGACAGGGAAGAACAGGAATTAGGAAAAGCAAAGTATTTCTTCTGTCTTTCTCTTTTTCTCTCCCCCCCCCCCCCCCCGTGTCACTGGCAAGCTAGAGCTCTGTTGTGGTCAGTGGTAGGATGTGCAAAGTAGGGTTTGAGATTCCATAAGGGCCTGTTTTGTATTTCAAGCAGACTAGTATCATGTGTGGTTCAACTGGCTACGGGATGGTAATGACGGCTACAAGGTGGGCAGAACAAGAGGGAAGAACTGTTCCCTCATAATGAACAAAAAGGGCAGAAACGAAGAGCAGACCCCACCCTGTTGGTTTAAAAATATATGCGCACCGAGACATAAAGATGACATCTGCAGAGAGCAAAGGTCAGCTGGGTTTGTCTTTCTCCATACTCTCTAAAACAACCATTGAGTACATTTTCAGCCACAGTCTGAACTTTAGCTGCTTTAGGAGTCTTTTAAATGGTAACGTTTGTGGGGGGAATTCAATACCTGCGGCTTTTTCTCAATGTATTTGCAGGAAAAGCTGGACAATAAAAAAAGTTCCTATTGTAAAAAGACGTTGGCCAGTACCTCAGGGTATTGTTTTTATTTTAACCTACCACTTTTTCTCCTTTACTTCTTAATACATTTTAAGATGAAAAAACCAGTGCTTTTTATTATTGTAAAGATCCCTTTGTCTAGTTTAATTTATGGAATCCGGTAAGAGGTTTGAAGAAATCACTGGGGATTTCCTCGCCTATCACCATTACCCTAGGTCTGGTCTTCTAGGAGGTGAAATGGAGAGGTCCCAAAGCACTTGGTTCTCATTCTTCAGGGCCATAGTTTCTTATTATTTTCAAACAAAATTGTGCTGTGAATCCTGCCATCCTGTTATACAAAATGGCTCTCTCTTTCAGTATTGAGAGACAATGATTACCAATGGGTAGTTGGCTTTTCCAAGCCCCTGGAATACTAGTCTCACCCACCTGGCCGGCTGGGGGTTAACATTAGTTTTTGTCTGGCAGAATATGTGGAATTGATAGATACAATATGAAGGACATGACAGATTAATGGATGACTAGATTTAAGGAAGTACTTCTTCACACAGTGCATAGTTAGACTATGGAATTCACTTCCACAAGATGTAGTGATGGCCACCAATCTGGACAGCTTTAAAAGGGGATTGGACAAATACATGGAGGAGAAGGCTATCAATGGCTACTAGTTCTGATTGGCTATATGCTTCCTCCAGTATCAGAGGCAGTATGCCTATGTACTCCAGTTGCTGGGGAACATGGGCGGGAGGGTGCTATTGCACTCATGTCCTGCTTGTGGGATCCTGTGGGCAGCTGGCTGGCCACTGTGTGAACAGAATGCTGGACTAGATGGACCCTTGGTCTGATCCAGCATGACTCTTCTTATGTTGTTATGACTAAGATATTTCATTGTAAAAATAAATAAATAAATAAATAAATAAATAAATATACAATTGAAGCTGAAATAGACATCACCATGTGCAACGGTATGTGCATAGGAGTCTCTTTATGCAATCAGAAATCTTGAAAAAGCACATGGAGTTGTACATGCAAGGGTTCTCTCCTGACCTTAAGCTGAATGTCCATAGGGCTGGGCCGGGCAGGGTCTCGCTCCACCCACCTCATGCTCAGCCTATACTCTTTGACCACTGTGAAGAGGGCTGGATTATTGAAAAACAGAGATTAAACACACAATCCTCTACATGTCTACTCAGAAGTGAGTCCCATTGATTTCAGTGATGCTTAGTTATGTTGGAATACAAATACAACCTAAGGCCTATTTGGAGAAATCTTGGTTTTGTAATGGATTTTTTTGCCTAAATGTATGTAGGGAATGTTAATACTGCTGAATAGAATGCCTCAAGAAGCTGTTAACTTTGCACATATGGGGGGAGCTTCACCTTCAAAAGACCCAGACAGCCCTCCTCAGGACAGAATTGTTCTCCTTAAAAAAAACAAAAAACCTTAAAAACATTTTTTAAAAATCTTATCTTTAAAGGAGGAAAACAAGACTTCTAATAAAAACGAACAGCAAGAATTTTATTCTAAGATAAATTCAAATAAAACTTGACTGAGTTTAAACTGTACCTTACCTATGAGTTAATTTCACTACGTTCAGTGGGGTTCAGCATATTTTTCTCATATGGGATTCTTGCCTTAATTTTTTTTTAAATCTAGTTCAGGCTGAAACACATGAATCTCCAGAATCAAAAGCTAGCAATGTCAAACTTTGGCACCCTGAAAAATCTCTATTAACAATTTTTGTTTTAATCTTAAGATTGCTGTCCAATGACAATTTTTTTCTTTGTTCATTTCTCCCTTCCCACCCCCTGCTGGAAGCAGGAGGGGGGGTTTGTGAGTGGAAAAATATAGCAAATATTTCCCACCCAGCTGTTGTCAAGATGAATTTCAGATGAGAAGAAATGTCTATTCTGTTCTTACAGTGAGAGATTCTCAACGAGTGTATATTAATGACCAGAAAATGGTTTTCAAGTACTTTGGAATAGGATGGTTATGATTATGTGTCTATGAAATGATGGGTTCCAAACTTTTTGATACTTTTTAGAATGCTGTTTTTTGAATAAATAATAAACTTTTGAAGTGGTTAATACAGGGGAAAGCAACATGTCCTGTCCCTTCAGGCTTCCCCCTCCCTGGCCTGTGCAACAACCATGTAGTGATTTACCCACAGGCTGGTATTTCTGAGGGGAACTCTTTGGTGGGCCAGATACATCCCATAGTTTTTACATTGCTTATTTATGATTTGGCAAGTATATTATTTCATGTAGATTTTTTTTGGTTCTTTCATCTATCTATTTTTTAATCTATTTATTCATATTGACATATCCTTATTCTGCATATATTCCTTTTTCATAGACAAATCTCTAAAGAACTGTCAAATGTATACTTCATTTTTTGGGTTTTTTTTTTTAAATAAATACATCATCATCATCATCATCATCATCATCATCATCATTATTATATAGGCCTCTTGGATCCAAGCTGGTTTTGACCTATATAAAACTGTATATGGCCTTGACCTAGCACAATGGAGGGAACACTTCTCTTTATATGAGCCCTCCCATCCTCTCTGAGACGTTCAGGTGGGAGGCCCTGCTGGGAGTCTTCATCTGAGAGCTCACAGGGCCCTGACTTGCTCTGGGAGAGGGAGTGTTAACCTTTCACCCCAGTTATTCTGTTCTGTTTTGTTTGTTTTTGCAAAATTCCACCGCCCCCTGCTAGGAAGGGAGTTTAAAAAAAAAGGAAAAAGGAAAAAACACCACACCTTTGACTCCAATGGAGCATTTTTTCATCTTCTTTTTAATCCCCCCACCCCAAGGTGGGGTGGGGTGGAATTTTGCAAAGAGAGAGAGAGAGAGAGAAGAGAGAGTGGGGGGAAGTCGAGCATTTCAAAAGTGCAAGTTTGCACAAGTGCGCATGAATGCAAGTTTAGGAAACGGGGAAAAAAATCAATTCTGTCAATGAGTGGACAACGGAACGAAAGGTCCCCGACAATCTGCGAAACGCAGATGGAACGGATTTAGCAAAGTCCATACATCTCTAACTGGGAGAGTCCTTAAGTCAGCCTTCCCCAACTTGGTGCCCTCCAGATGTGTTGGGCTACAGCTCTGCTGGCTGGTGGATGATGTGAGTTGTAGTCCAAAACATCTGGAGGGCACCAGGTTGGGGAAGGCTGACTTAGGCAGCAACAACACTCTCCTTTAGTCAGCAGTTCACAAACATCTCAGCTTCTAGGTCCAGGAATGATGTGTTACAGCTGCTGGCCATTCTATTATATACTTAGGTTGCAATGCTATATACACTGGGAGTAAGCCCCATTGAACTCAGTGTGACTTACTACTGAGTAGACATGTATAGGATTGCACTGTTACTTAGTTACATACGTACATACATGCAGACATGATTTATATCTGCCATTCAATATTTCCATTTTCAAAGCAGCTTCCAAAACTGATAAATAAATCAGAATAAGCACATTAAAAAAAGTCTAAGCAGCTAAATTAAATTAAAACAGATTAAAATAGGAGACCAATATCACAAAGCAAGTGCTAACAGGTTAAACCCCAATTCAGACGAATAAGAGGCTTGGGTACGTCAACAGGTCTTTACTTGATGCCAACAAGACATCAAAGTAAGCACCAGGTGAGCCTCACGGGGGAGAGCATTCCGTAGAAAAGGTGCTACCACTGGGGGGGAAAGCTCTCTTTCTAGTCACCACATGCCGAACCTCCAAAGAAGTGGGGAACCTGGAGGAGAACTTCAGAGGATGATCTCAACATGTGGGCAGGTACATCCAGAGGATGATCTTCACTCATTACTGACCCTGTGCAGTGGCGGCTCCAAGTTGCTGAGGGTCCTTGGGCAAGGCACCCTCAGTGGGATTAACTCCCTCACCGCCATTGTCACCAGCTGCTATTTCTCCTCCTCCTCTTTCTCATCATTGCTACCCCTTGCTTGCTTGACAGTGGGCCATGAGCACATTTGGCAATTTGAACAACTGTCCTGAGCACCACCACAAAATTGCTGCCACAGAAGATGTGGCAAAAGACAAGTAACCTGCCCAAAGGAATGTGTACAAGGCAGAGATGAGGCCTAAGACCCGACACACTAAACAATTCCTTGGAACCCATGATTTCCAGCACCGACAGAAACTTATTTCAAAGCAATCCCAGCTGCGGGTAAGAAAATGTGTTATTTTTTTAGAAAAAATGGGAATGGTAGGGCACCTTGGCAGGCACCAAGAAATGTGTCCGGGGGCGCATTGGTGCCCATGGGCACCACACTGCCCTGCTTACCCCTGGACTATGGTGTCTCCAGTTGTTTCCCTTTGCTAGCGCCACCTTATTTTTCTAGCTGGGAGGAGCTCTGGGGAGCAGTATGAGGGCAGTAGTGACCATTTCACCCCCACCCCTAAGTTTGCTGTGGGGTGGCTTGGTCCCCTTCCTGACTCCCCGCATCCATGCAATTCAGCACTAATACAACCATACTGAGTGCATGACCTACTAGAGGTTGAACGTGTAATCTGTAAGTTTGAACAATCCTGTATAAACCAGCACTACACCTGAGAGGAAGTACACCACACGATACATTTCATAACGAAAGGCGCATTGCAAATTGTGCATTAAGAAGAGAACCAGGGGTGGTGCTATGTACTGAAAAGATCCGGAGCTCAGGCCCACAGGACAAAAAAAAATAATGCACAAATTTGCATGTGCTAATTTACATATTCTCTAAAGTCTCTCTCTGTGTGTTTTTGTCTTTAAAAGGACCCTGTCTCCTAAGGACACCCCATTTTGTAAAAAGGGATGTATGGACAGGGGAGAGGAGGGCATTTGATTTCAGAAAAAAACCTCAGGCAGAAAGATTCGGGGGGGGGGGGCAGAAGGAGGTGAAACACATGTGGGCAAAAAGCCAGCTAATCCAAGGGGATCTGATGCAACAGGGATCATTAGGACTCTTGTACCTTATTTCAGCAAGTGCCCATGGACAGCAGCATGGTGGGGCAGATGACCTCCCAGAGATTCGGGGCTTTAAATGAAAGATTTGGGGCTCCAGCCTAATGGGCCTCCCCCTAACACCTCCTCTGAAGAGAACATCTCTCATCCTTCATACACAAACCATTAAATCTAGTTGGAAATATTTGTAACAAGACCAAGCCCAGATGTGTTGTGAGAGATCTGTGATCAAATCTCCCCATGTGTATTTTCCCTCCTTCGAAGCAGGAGACTTTGATTTTGATCGGAGCAGTAGCAGCACTGGGTGGGCGGTAGGGTGGTTAACCCCTCCCCACAATGCAATTTTCCCGATCTAAATAATTCTTCCTGTAGCTGCCATTAATCACACTGATTTAGAAAAATAGGTACCAGTCTTGTGTGCTTCAGGGATAATATCTGTTTTATGGGTTGTGGGGTGATTTAGTTCAGGGAAATGTTGCATGCAAGGGAAAAATTATGCCCCCCCCAAGACCTACAGCTCTGATCAAAATTGTAGCGCCCCACCCATGGCTGCACATAAAAAGGCGGGGTAGGGAGCGATCCAATGATGGATCTGCTATGTCATGTCTGTTTTGGCCTTGAGGGGCTAGCTCAGTAATATAACACGCTTTTCAGCAAAGCAAGACCAGGAAGACTAATAGAAGAGAAAAATATTGTCGCAAATCAGGATCAAGGTGTTCCTTCTCCATCATCACACACACAAACTTACATTGTCCGACTAGCAATGAACGACAAAGATGCCTGGCTGCTTTTTCCTGTAATATTGTTCTCCCAAAGTATTTGGGATTGAGATGTGGCTACTGGGTTAGGGCCTATCCCTTGCTCATTGCATTTCCCCTGGTTTTTTGTACAGACTAAGGGGAATTGGCTCAGTCAGTTTCCATGTGTCTGCACATCTAAGCCACAACAGCCACCACCACCACCACCCATGCAGATTTGGGTTTAGTTTCGTTTTACAGGCCTCCCCATTCGCTCAAATGCTCTCCCTCCCACGCCCGGCACACCTCCTTGTCCGAAACAAAAACCACACGGCTCGAGCTTGCACCATCTATTTGGGCTGGAGATCCTCACTGTCTTCCCTCGTTACTTCCTCCTGCAGGATCCCCATTGTCTGGCATTGTTCACAGTGCCAGCCAGACCTCCTGCAGGATCCCCATTGTCATTCACACACACATGGTGCCTGTTAGCACATCATTGCTCTGCTTTACAAGGCCCGGAGATCTGGCTGGTTAGTTCAGTGCTGTGTCAGTGGAAAGCGCCTCTCCTTTTATGTCCACTTACGGAGAAGATGGACTAGGCAGAATAGCGAAGAAGACCCTGAGAGCAAATCCGAGGGAGCTGCACCTTGTTCGCAGTGTGCCCACCACCACATATGCTATACCTGCTGTCAGTTTATTGCAAACCATCATTCTTTTACAATGTTATTCGAGGTACCTTCCCCCCCCCTATACTATCAATAATTAGATCTTCTTTACCAAACCTCCCTGCTTCTTTTCTCTTCTTTCTTAACACACCCACCCACACACCCACACACCCATAGGGCAGCGATCCAGACAAAATTAAGCACTTTGAGGAGTCTCATTGATTTCAGTGGGAAATGTATTTATTTATTTATTTGATTTCTATACCGCCCAGTAGCTGCAGCTCTCTGGCCGGCGGTTTACATCAGTTCATAAAAACAAGACCATAATCCAATAATTAGAGCCTAAACTACACCTCAGTAAATTTTAAACTCCCCCCCGCCGCCCCCCGCCCCATTACAGCAGTTAGTATTAGGGGGGGAAACCCACCTCCCATTGGTGCCATTGGGAGCTTTTTTCCTAATGCTAATAACTGCCGTGCCAGGGGGTGATTTTTCACTGAGAGTGCAGCTGGGGAGGAAGGCTTGACCCTCCATGCTCCGGTACTGATCATCATCAGTCACCTCCGCCCCTGGCCCATGCAGCATGCCCAGCTGCCTGGCCCCTGTAAGTAGTTTGGTTTTATAGGAAAGAAAAAGGGATGTAGCAGTGACCGGCAGTCACAGCTCTGGCATTCCCATGCTGGGTGCTGATCCAGGGCCTGTTCCTTGCAGTGCCACTCCCGCCAACTGCCACTGCCCCCGGCAGTCCTTTGGGTGCCCCCAGGCTCCAGGGCCATAGGCCTGGGCCCCAAAGTCTGGCCCTAATGGTGCCGCTCGACTCCCTCCCATCCTGTCGCACTCCACAACACAGTCCACTGCAACACACTCCCAAAATGAAGCACCTCACCATTCCCCTGCCCTCCCGCCCCAGGACATTTGTTAAACATCACCTTCAGAAATATCCAGACTTTTCCAATTGTGTGTGTGTGTGCATTATATCTTGCCACTCATTTATGGATCGTTTACAATGTCAGATTACTCTCAGCACCCAAATGGTTCCGTTTTTCTTTATAAGGTGCAAGAAAACCATAGAAGAGATGAAAACAGTTACAAGTCCATAAACATGTGGTAAACAAAGCATGGGACTACTGCCAGTTACCTTTCAAACACCCTGCAGGACTTTCCCACCCTCCCTTCTTTGCTTTTCAACACACTCAGTTCAAAAGACACCTCCACAAGATCCTGTGAGCCCTTCCTTCACACAAATCTTCCTCTAGGTTTTGCTTACTCACTCCTCTGGGTACAACCAGCAGGCAGATTTGAAAAGGGTTGGTTGGGCGGACAACTATGTAATGGTAGCCAGGGGTGTTCTGCACACGGGGGGGGGGGGAGATGACAATTGACAAATCTACATAGAATCTGCATATGCTAATTTATATTGATACATGCAACTATACAAATAATTACTAGGATTTATTGAAATTGCACAGGAGGCAAAGCCAGACAATTAATTTCTCATCCAAATCAACTCAAATAAAATAAATTATTCAATTAATTTGCACTCTGCTCCAGATCATCCCAAACCAATAGAAAAAAAAGGTTTTTTTCCCCCTAAACTTAATTGTCATGCAGGGGATGATTTTGGGGGTGGTAACACAGCATGTGGGAAGGGAGAGTTAACCCTTCCCTTCCCAGCTGCAATCCCCCATGAAAATGGCCCCCTGCGTGGCAATTAAACTGAGAGAAAAGCCCCTTTCATTAGCACCAATGGACACTGAGAACTCTGTGGACTAGATCTGGAGCCCTGCGAAATAGATTTGGGGCCAGGCCCCCTGATGGCAACACATCCAATGTGCACAATCTATGTATGACCATCCTTGCCTGTCTTTGCCCACATGCACCACAGGCAGCAAGCAATTTCAGGACCGGTATGGATTCTGTAGACGGCACTGCAAGCGTTGCATCCCAACCCAGCAAAGTGGCTTCTGTTTTCACAGAGTATCCACGACATTGGCTCCTTGTGCGTCTGCGTTAATGCAGAAGAGCTGAACCCCAAACACAGGAAGTTACTGCCCAGATGCCCCCATAATGCGTTTTTTTTTAAATTTTATGCCTTGATGGACCTTCCCACTACTGCCTGCAGCAAAAGTGGGATGTCATCACTTGCTGTTGTTGTTGTTGTTGAGGTCTTGAGCACTTCACACCATGAGCTCTTTGGGGCTCCTTTACTTGGGGAGTGCTGGAGAGCGACAGGGAGGATGGCACCGGATTGGCTAATCCAGTTTGCAGACCTTGGGTCAGTATAAGATGGGGGGGTGTTCACCTTATACGGAAATGTAACTTGTTGCCACTGCTTCACCCCACAGGGGACACATCTTCCTTTTCGGATTACAAAATGAAATTGGTTTTACATCAGTTTAACGATCATGACTTCCCACTGGGAACTGATGATGATGTTGCTAAGAACGCGGTGCTAGAGAGCCTTTACAGAATTGCAGTCCCCAGAGTTCCCTTGGGAACAAAGCATGACTGTTAAAAACAACCTGAAGGCAGTAGCTGCCCTGATCCAGAGCAATCTCCATCACTGCAAGGAGGCGACAGCTTAAACAAGGTGGTGGAAAGCAGGCTCAGCTCAGCACTGCAGGAGCCGGCCTCATATGCTGCAGTGTGGTCAGGGTACTAGACGGGAACAAGGGCGCAGCTGAGGACATGATGCCTCGGCACTGGTTTGCTGCAATTGCCGGAACTTTATAGTTTGGCCTGGAGGTTCCAGGCTGAAGTGCTGCAGCTTTGCTAATGGGAGGGCCAGTGTCCCTTCGTGCAGCTTGGTGACTCCTTCCAGGTGGTGGGGTCTGGGGCTGTGGGGCCTCAGTCCGTGGATGCTGTGCAGGGGGGTTCACATTTAATTCATTCATTAATTTCAGTCTGGCTTTTCTGCCAAGAACGTGGCAGTCTAGGTGGCTAACAATAAAACCCAGACTGAAAACAAAATCTTAATTAAAACATAGTATAAAAACAAATAAATTAAAAACACAGTTAACAGTAACAACCATAAAAGAAATAAACAGCACCAACCAATTAAAACTCTCTTCAGCCGCAGACCAGCTTATATGACAAAGGCCTGCCTGAATACAAAGTTCTTTGCCTGCTGGAAGAAGGATCATGGCAGAGAAGGGGGGGGGTCAACCTAGCCTCCCTTGGCAGGAAGTTCCACAGCCTGGGAGCGGCCACCGAGAAGGCTCTCTCTCATGTCCCTGCCAAACACACTTCTGATGGCAACAGTACCAAGAGAAGGGCCTCCCCAGAAGACTTTAAAACCTGGTCAGGCTCATATATGGGAGAAGGCAGCCTTTCAGGTAGCCTGGTCCCAAGCCATATAGGGCATTATAGGTCATAACCAGCACTTTGAATTGTACTCGGAAACAGATATAGTAGTGTTCCTCAGATTCTATAGGCAAGGGTCATCCTAAGGATTTGTGAGGCTACGTGCAGAATCTGGTGCCGGCAGATCTACTTTGGGTAGACCAAGGAGTTGGTCCATGTCCTCCTCGGAGGTACTACTGCTCATGAGGGATCAGGATCCAGGATAATCAGAGTAGCAGAGAGCCAAATTAGATGGGGGAAGCCAGATTATTCCTATTTTTAATTAATTAATTATTACATCTATATCCCACCTTTTTTCCTCTTACAAGGCACTCAGAGTGGCTTACATGATCCTCCTCTTCCCCATTTATCCTCACAACAACCCTGTGAGGTAGGTTCAGCTGAGAGTCAGTGACTGGCTCAAAGTCACCCAGTCAGCTTCACAGCCGAGTGGGGACTAGAACCCGGTTCTCCTGAGTCCCAGTCCAACACTCCTAACCACTGTGCCACACTGACTCTCAACTGGCAACCGGCATATAAATGAGGCAAAAATGATTTTAAAAGGAGTAAGCACCGCGGAGTGGAATCTTCATAGATTTCATAGATCATAGAGTTGGAAGGAGCCTACAAGGCCATCGAGTCCAACCCCCTGCTCAATGCAAGCAACTAGAGGAGGGGTCTCCCATCCAAGTAATAACCAGGCCTGACCCTGCTTAGCTTTCCACGCTCAGACAAGCTGAGCCAGCATAAGCCACGAGCTTCCATTTCCCTCACTGTATGTCCCCATAGTCCACTGCCCCAGGGTTTTTTGTTCTAGCATCTCTACACACACACACACACACACACACACACTCCACACTTTATATGTGAACAGGTTGGACACATGCTTAAACAACAAACATGAGCGCCACCATACCTAGTGTGCTGAACAGATGTGCCATGGCTGCATGTGGGCTGCAGTGCTTAGAAGCATACCAAGTGTGGATCATCCCTGCAGGGCAGATGTGCCCTAAATGTTTGGTAACAGCGATTGTCTTCTACTGTGAGCCATTTTTCTATTTCTACCATGGCGCTCTTCAAACTTCTTCTTCTTCTTCTTCTTCTTCTTCTTCTTCTTCTTCTTCTTCTTCTTCTTCTTCTTCTTCTTCTTCTTCTTCTACAAACAACAAAAAGAATACAGGGCCACTATGCAGCCTATGTTGAGAGTAAACGTTGGCTCCCTGTAAGTAATCCCCTCCCTTCTTATAGTGAATTTTGTCTCTAACAGGGTCAAAGGAAAAAGAAATAGAGTAGTAGCTTAGTAGGCATGTGGCATTTCCTGACAGGATAGAATGGATTCCCCATCTGAAATCAATAAATAGCAGTTTGGGAGGAATTCTTCAGGGGGGAAAAAAATCAGTAGTGAAGTTGACAGTCCTGAAGTACTCAAACCATTCTTACCGCTGCCGAGCTCCAGGAAAAATGACAGTGGGTTCTGGAATCTCTCCCATAGCAGCGTCTGGGCATCAGAATAGCTCATTTACTTGACAATGTTAATTCATTAATCATTGCCGAAACTTTTGTTGCACCCGCTTTGAAGCTCACCACAACTTTTCTTTTCCTTTTCAGATGAAATGTGGTCAATTATAGCAATACATCGTTTGTCAGAAGGAAGGTTCTGTCCCATGTGAAGTCTATTTCCTTAGTTCTTCACCAGTCTGTAAGCTCTCAGCTCTCTGATATTTTCCAATTCTATGTCTTACCTACCACACCAAAGTGCTTACTTACTTACCTACCACACCAAAGTGCAATGGCTGGTGTGCATGGTCTCCCCTACCACACAGACATGGCCTGTGGCTCACGCTGGCTCAGCTTGTCTGAGTGTGGAAAGCTAAGCAGGGTCAGGCCTGGTTATTACTTGGATGGGAGACCCCTCCTCTAGTTGCCTGCATTGAGCAGGGGGTTGGACTCGATGGCCTTGCAGGCCCCTTCCAACTCTATGGTCTATGAAATCTATGGACACTACAGCAGCACATTTTGCCACTAATCTTTTAAAATGTCTGTGTTATTATAAGTGTGTTACTGGAAATAGGCACTTAGAATATGCACTCACATGTATACAGAGGCAACAGGCATTGTAGATGTGGCATAGTGGCTAGAGTGTTGGACTGGGACTCAGGAGATCTGGGTTCTAGTCCCTACTCAGCCATGAAGCTCACTGGGTGACTTTGGGCCAGTCATGGATGCTCAACCTAACCTACCTCACAGGGTGGTTGTGATGATAAGATGGAAGGGGGAGGAGGATTATGTAAGCCTCCTTGAGTTCCTTGCAGGAAAAAAGGCAGGGTATAAATATACTAAATAAATACATGCAGACAACTGCAGACTTTGATGTTATAAGTGCATGTCCAAAAAGCAACCCTAAATTATGTTGTATTTTATTTAAGCTTGTCCCCCCCCGCCCAGTAGACACAAATCTTAATACATTTCATTGGTGTTGTGGCTTTAATAGTGCTGGGTATCATTTTCTTCATGGACACAATTTACAATGTGTATTGTAAGTCAAAAGTTGCACATGCAGTAGCTGAAAAGTTGTTGAGACAAGAATCAAATTATGTCACATGGACTAGGAATGTTCGAGGATTTCACCGAGTCTACATTTTAAAGCAAACTGACTCCATAAGAAGTTCCTGGATTAGATCCATTTCAATCTGGCTCCAGGACTGGTTATAGGACAGAGAAATTTTTGGTCACCTTGGGATTGGTAGATGACCTACACTGGCACCAACCTGGACAGGGGAAGTATTGGTTCTGCTAGATCTGTCAGCAGCTTTTGATACCATCAACCATGGTGTCCTTCTGAGGCATCTGCCTTGGATGGGATTTGGAGATATTATTTCACAGTGGCTCCCATCCTTTTTGGAGGGGGTTATCTCAGAAGGTGGTGCTGGGGGGTTCCTGTTTGATGCTGTAGCCATTGCCCTGTATTGTCCTTCAGGATCCCCCCATGCTATTTAACATATACTGTACATGAAACCACTGGGAGAGGTTTTGTGCTTCAGTGCCTCCAATATGCTGACGATATCCAACTCTTATCTCTCCTTTCCATCTAACTCCAACGAAACTGTTCTAGTTCTAAATTGTCTGATGTTAGTAATGCACTGGATGAAGGTGAACAAACCAAAGCTTAATCCGAAAGATAGAAATTCTCTTGGGTAGTTGAAAGGCAGATCAGGGAATAGGGATTCAACCCCTGTGCTGGATGGGGTTACAATCCCCCTGAAGACTCAGGTTTGCAATTTGAGTGTACTCCTGAATTTTGATGGTGGCCTGGAGTGTGTTTGCACAGCTAATGCTAGTGGGCCAAATGCACCCGTTCCCAGAGATGTCTGATCTGGCCATGGTCATGCATGCCTTAGTTACATCCTGTTTGAACCACTGTAACAAGCTCTATGAGGGGCTGCCTTTGAAAAGTGTTTGGAAACTTCAGCCGGTCCAGAATGTTGCAGCCAGACTGTTGACTGGGGCTGGTTAGAGGGAGCACGTGACTACCTTGTTGCAACAGCTTAGTGCTGCTTATGACATATAAAGCCCTATACACCTTGGGATCAGGTTGTCTGAAAGACCACCTTCTTCCATATGAGCCTGCCTGGGTTTTAAGATCCTTGGGGGAAGCCCTTCGCTTGGTCCTGCCACCATTGGAGGCACGTCTGGCAGGGATGCAAGAGAGGGCCGGCCTTCTCGGTGGCTGCTCCCAGTATCTGGAACTCCCTGCCAGGGGAGGCTAGGTTGGCCTCCTCTCTGTTGTAATTCTGCTGGCAGGCAAAGCCGTTTTAATTCAATGGGAGACCCCTCCTCTAGTTGCCTGCATTGAGCAGGGGGATGGACTCGATGGCCTTGTAGGCCCCTTCCAACTCTATGGTCTATGAAATCTATGGACACTACAGCAGCACACTACAGGCCTTTTAAAAATTCAAGTAGGGGGATTTAATTGGTTGGATGCTGTCTATTTCTTTTATTGTTGTTTTTAATTGTGTTTTTAATTTATTTGTTTTTATGTTATGTTTTAATTAATATTTTGCTTTTAATCTGTATTTTATTTTTTGTTAATTGTCTTGAGTGCCATTTTTGGAGGAAAGGCAAGATATAAATAAAGTAAATACATAAATAATATGTCGATTGGAACACAGTTATCCTTCATTTTGCAGACTCCTCTGAATTTTGCAATACAGTTCTTGGCTCAGAAACATACCCAAATGTGTATAAAATGCATGTTTTAGATTAAAATGCATAAATGTGCATGCCAGGGTTAAATGTGTACAAAATACATACATTGCGGATGGCCTTAATTATTTAGTGGATCCTGCTGAACAATATGCCTGCCTCCAATTCTGCTCCTTTTCTTCAGGAGGAGAGCAGGCTCTCCTTTCAGGAAAAAGTCCTGAACAATAACAAAGGGCTTTTCTACATTAGGCTTTTAACCCACCACTTTACTGAGGCTTCTACTTCCAGATTCTTTGTGGGATTAAGATCGGCTCCTTTACACATATATTTCTTTCTCTGCCTTTCTATGTATTCCATTACACAACCACTAGGTGGTGCTGTGGTATAGCAAAATTGCACAAATTCATGAGGCTTTCATGCCGCCATTCACGGAAATACCAGACTTTCTCCGATCTAAAAAAAAGCCATGGAAATGGTTACAAAATACAGGAGAGGCCCTGGAGGATGATGATGTCATGTAAAGGACCTGCAAACTTCCATGAGTGAGGAATCACGAGCACACAATAAATGCCTCATGTAGAAAGGCTCAAAGTTCACTTCTAGCTTCCCTTTGTCAAGCCAAAACTAAAAAGAATGGTATATATCTATTTTTCTTCTCATGGCATCTAATTCTTTAAATATTCTTGTAAATTGTTCCTTAGTATTTTCAGGCAGCTCATATTTTCCACTTTAGTTTGGGGTTACTTGTTTTTTCTTTCTTTCTTTGCTTTCTTCAAGAAGGATCCAGTGGTGTCCGGCCATTAGCACTGGTACATTGCACTAGCAGAAACCAATGCTTGTGCAACTTCAAAAGCATTTGCTAGCATGAAACCCGGGACACCATCGGATCCTTCCCCTGGGTTCTACAGTTAAATTAAAATGATGCCTTCATGATGTTGTAAACTGCCCAGAGAGCTTCGGCTATTGGGCGGTATAGAAATGAAATGAAATGAAATGAAATAAATAAATAAATAAAGGTGCTGTGATTTTGTTTTGTAAATACGTAATCCCTTGGTCTCTCTGTGCCCCACACTCATATGATGACAAAAGTACTTTTGGGTAGCTTGAACATTTATCATTCTGACATGAGGTAAGGAGGATTTTAATATACATATACCCAGAACCAGCTGCAGGGTCTGTGCACATAGAAGCAGGTTTCTAGATGTGCATCCATAGCTGGATGAAGAACTCCCATGCAAATGGGTGCCAAACACAGTGGTCTTCCCCTGATCCAGTTGCTAGGCCTGCATGAGTGTAGGACTATCAGAAATTCAGGGATAGCACATATAGAGCTGTTTTGGAGGGGTAGCTGCATTTAGCACCCTTCTATTTGCCCTTCCCTCCTACTAGGTCATCAGCGCAATTGCTGATTTTTGGAAAGGGCTATGTGTACAAAGCTAAGCATTCACAGTTGGATTGGGGCCTATCAGCTGTAGACGTGTGGAACAACTGGTTGTGTCTAACATTCAGCCAAGAAAAGTACATCAACAATGTAGGTCTTACCATTATATTTGGTGGTCAAATTCCATCTTGGATCTTTAGCTGTTACAGAAAAGTGTGATCCTGTGTCCCCCCCCCCCCAAATGAGGCACTAATCAGCAATTAATATCCATGGGGAGACAATGATATTTTGCTTTTGTGAAGCTGCTAGCAAACCAACGGTGATAAATATATTTCCTGGCAGCCATTTTCTTAAAACGTTGATATCTATATCTAGATATAGATATAATCCCAGACAAATTTATTTAAAATGTTTTCATCCCCACTCCTTTAGTCAAGCACTCCACTGAGACTTGGGGATACATTTTCAATAGATGTCTGGAAATCTCTAGGTTTAGTTATAGCTTTTCAATCTTAAGAGATTCTACTACAACCATGCATTTAGGGGCCAAAACAGACATTACATTAGTTTAAATTGTGTCTATCAGCGATGTCTCCCCCCTATTCTAGAATAGGTGCAGGGCCCCCAGTTCAGATCATAACCCTGGTATGAGGGTAGGGGGGCTTTTAAGATCTGTATTGAGCCTCCTGAGCCTAATGTAGAGAACAGTGAAAAAAAAGATGTATCTGATAGACATAGATTTAAAGTAATACAGTAATACCTTGGATTGCAAGTAATTTGGTTTGAGAGTGTTTTGCAAGACAAGCAAATTTTTAAATATTTATTTAATTTTTGTTTGACTTGATATACAAGTCTTGCAATACAAGTACAGTAATACCTTGGATTGCAAGCATAATTCGTTCCGGAACCGTGCTTGTAATCCAAAACGCTCTTATATCAAAGCGAGTCTCTGTCGGGCGTGAGCGGGGCCGATTTCAGCCTGCTATGCCCGCTCGTGGCGAGTGGTTACATCCCTACTTGTATTGCAAGACATCGCTTGTTTATCAAGTCAAAATTTATTTTAAAAAATTGCTTGTCTTACAAAACGCTCTCAGACCAAGTTACTTGCAATCCAAGGTATTACTGTAGTACGGTTTAAATTAAAAATCTCTGTACAAATTTTTTGGGGGAGATTTTGTTTTGATATAAGAGTATTTTGGATTACAAGCACATTTCTGGAACGAATTATGCTCTCAATCCAAGGCATGACTGTATTTGTTTCAGCCCTGAAAAGACTGCAGGGGAGTAGTCAAAACTTGCAGTGTCTGGCCATCCCTTTTTGATCTATGCATGCTAAAGGGCTGAAATCGCTTGATGATGTCCTACATTAACTTTTTGGGGTTCTCAAACTATTAGATTTTATAGAAGGGCCCGTCTGCAAACTCTGAAAGCCTATCAACTCTTATCACACTCATTCCTATGTGTCTTCCTTTGTAATTCTTGGCGTCCAAGAAGGCTGTTTTCCATCAGTGTTAAAGTTCTTTTTATCTGCATTTGCTGACATTTTAACTCACTATGAAATGCTTGATATAGCTCTGTTTGCAGAAGACTGGCAGGCACAAGCGGAAGTTCAGTCGGCGGCATCTGTCCACCATCTTGCTGTGCAGCTGCTAATTACCTTGACGTGCAAATTTGCCAGAACGACGTTATTAAAGTATTTCCAAGGGCCAGACCTGTTTTCTTCCTTAGCAAAGAGCAAATGCTGAAATTATTTTGACAAACCTTTAGCTTTGAGTGCATCTGGCTTCTCTTGAGCTATCTTCAACCAGAGCAAAAATGTCAACCAATCTATGTTCCAAGTTATGAACCAAGCTTTGTTCATTTGGCTTTGAAACATCTGCAACTTTCTTACAACCAGGGGCTGCTTAGCATATGATTAATTTTGTAGGCTGATCACTTCTGTGTATAAAATTGAATGGCCTTGGGTGTATGCCATCATGTTGGATGAATGCTCTTGACACATGACTACACCATGGGAACTGGCCAACAACTGGGACTTCCTGCTAAGTGCACCCACAGGCATTAATCTCATACAGGCCTGTGGCTTACGCTGGCTCAGCTTGTCTGAGCGTGGAAAGCTAAGCAGGGTCAAGCCTGGTTATTACTTGGATGGGAGACCCCTCCTCTAGTTTCCTGCATTGAGCAGGGGGTTGGACTCGATAGCCTTGTAGGCTCCTTCCAACTCTATGATCTATGAAATCTATGAAATCATTTGATACACAGTTTCTTACAAGGACTGAAATACCTATGTAGGATCATGTGTGACCTGGCCATTAGTGAGACTAATTTAGCAGTCATAGATGACTATATACTGTATATCAGGTATGATTAGGACAGAAAATGGATATTAATTGCTGATTTTCAGAGCTTCCAAGGGAATGTCTTTTATATTTTATAGATGATAGCAGCAGAAGCCAGAAAAACAAATAAATGCAACACAGAAAATAAAGATGTCGGGCTTTCATTTTAGGAAACCCAATGCTTTATTAATCTCTCAGCTCTCTTATGGCAATATTTATCACTGGAGTGAACCTTAGTGACTATAAGACCTGTTTACAGTCAATAGGTTGACTCCTTATCAGTGCTGCCACCACCTATACTTCCACAGATAGTGCTGAGTCCAGGAGGACCCGAAGCAGCAAACCTGGTCCTTCAGGAGAAGCACAACTGTGTCCAAGACTAATTGCAAACCTCCATCCCTACCCACAGCACCTCCTTCTTGTCTGGATTAGGCTTCAGCTTGTTTACCTTCATCCATTTCAAAGCCACCACTAGACCCCAGTTCGAGAGTGTTCCCAACACAACCTCCCTGGGATAAGGTAGTGTTGTGTGTCATCTGCATATTGGGGACACCTCTGTCCAAACCTCCAGATGATTTCTCCCAGTAGTTTCATGTGGATGTTGAAAAGCATATGGTACAACAAGTAAGTGAGGGGTGGGGAAATTCAGGCATGGGGACAAAAATTGGCCCTCCTGGGGTCCCAATCTGTCCCTGGCTCCATTCCCTTTCTCCTGACAACTGGTTGTTTGGTGGCTTCCCAGCTTTTGCGCAGTTCCCCCCCCCTCCCATTCTAAAAGGTTGAAATGCCTCTCCTTAGTTACTGGCTGTAAGAGCTTTAAGCTAAAATATGCAGATATTTTTGGTGGTTTTGGCACTTCCCCCCTTTGCCTTTGGCACTGACCACCAATGGAATGCAGCCCCTGAGAGCTTCTCCGAAATTGAATTTGGCTAGGTTTCCCACCCCTGTCATAAGCCAAAGGCCACTGGCTGCAACAGAAGCCCCATGGGGCCACCTTCTGGGACTGACCCTCCAGGAAGAACTGGAGTGTCCATAATATCATGCTTCCCAAATCCAACCCAGCTAGGCAGCCCAGAATATCAAGGTCAATGGAACTGAAAGCTACTAAGAAGTCCAGGAGAACCAAGTGGGTTGCACTCCATCCCACCCATTCCCCAATGTAGATCATGCATGTACCAATAAACTTGACTCAAAAATCCCACAGACCTCCACTAACATCTGTAGAGTGGTTGAATACAGGCTACAAACCAGTAGTTCAGTTAATTCTAGCTTTCCATATGGTCTAATTTCCACCCATATTTTTCAGGTATTTATTTTGCAGTGGCTTACGCTGGCTCAGCTTGTCTGAGCGTGGAAAGCTAAGCGGGGTCAAGCCTGGTTATTACTTGGATGGGAGACCCCTCCTCTAGTTTCCTGCATTGAGCAGGGGGTTGGACTCGATAGCCTTGTAGGCTCCTTCCAACTCTATGATCTATGAAATCTATGAATTAATTTCCATACATACATATTATGAACTGTTAACATTTTGTTTAACTATTTATATGCATTGTAATTCATTACTTAATCTACTTTATAGCGATGCAATTGTATTTGGCTTAAGAGATAAATCAAGCGGGGTTTAAAAAAAGAAATTATATACTATCTATTATATTCAATAGTGTATACAGTTCTGTCTCCCTTTTGCTTCCCTGTCTTAAGATCAACAGTGTATGGACTCTATGCCAATCCACTAATAATTCAAAATATTAAACTATGTATAGAAGAAGAAGGGTGGATCGACGCTATGCATTTTTGCTGCCATTGTAATGTCCGACTCACTGGCATGTCACATGACGCTCACCCCAAACCATCCTCCTTGCGCTATTTCTTCCATTATATGCCAGATTTCTTCAGACCTGTTATATAATTACGTTTTTATATGTTGCGTTCCCCCCCCCCCGGTATATATATCAGTGTGTGCTAAACTTGCAGTACTGTTCTGGGGCCAGGAGGAGTGGCTTCAGTGGGCTGGGGGGGGGGAAGAGGAAGTGTCCTATCCAGCTTCATCAAAACAGCAGCAACTTTGAAAAGATTCTTCAGTTGCTTTCCCCGCCTCCCTCAGCCCCTCCCACGGCTTCTCTCTCTCTCTCTCTCTCTCTCTCTCTCTCTCCCAGTGAGCTGGAGAGTAAATGTAATGCTGCTTCCCCCCTCCGCTCCCCTCCTCTCCTCTCCCCTCTGAAAAAATAAAGTTTGAAATGTCTCCTTTGTCCCCTAGCCTCAAGGAACAACTAGCTGAAAATGAGCTGAAATGAATGTCTACTCAGAAGTAGATCGCATTATCTTTCAACACTGTGGAAACAGTATATAACAGGTCTGAAGAAATCTGGCATATAATGGAAGAAATAGCGCAAACAGGATGGTTTGGGGTGAGCGTCATGTGACATGCCAGTGAGTCGGACATTACAATGGCAGCAAAAATTCATTAACATGTAACCCAACAGGGGTAAATGTGTTTTGCATAAATGCCAGGAAAGGGCTCCCTGACTAATGGAAGTGGCTCTCGTCTCCATCTCGTGTAGATCCCCCTGAAGAAAGAGGGGAGGAAGAGGAGGAGGAGGAGGAGGAAGAAGAAGAAGAAGAAGAAGAAGAAGAAGAAGAAGAAGAAGAAGAGATTTTTAGACTCAAGCTCCTGAAAATGTTCTTGCTATTGAATAAAGAACATGAGTAGTCTAGAATTTTACCTTTTTGGTCATTTTGACAGTATATAGTTGCTCACTTTTAAAAGGGAGAAGTATTTTGTATTTATCAATCAATATAATCAATGTCTGTCTGTCAGCTAAGAAGTTGAAATATTCCCAGTTGTTGCAATTAGAGTCTGTTGTAGCTCTGCAATGCATCTTATACTGTGGTAACAAAACAAGCTGTCACAGAACACACCACACACACACACACACACACACACACTATAAGATGACATTCCCTTTCTCCTTGTTATAGGTTAACTGGCATGGACATAAAGGTTTGCATCTGTATTAAAGATGTTACTGATTGCTACATGAATAATGCAGACAACTGTCATTGCCTGTGGAGAGTTAGTGCTTTTGAGTGTACAATCCATCAAGATTTTCTTCACATCAAGAACAGACCAAGCATCGTACATTAACCCTTGAAATGGAGAACCATTTTACAATAGCAGTTTGGGTCTATGAGATTTTTCAGTGACTCTTCAGCAGCTACAATTCTCTTATTAATTATAATTTATCAGCATCGGGTGTGTGCAGTGCTTACTGTTGCGCAATTTACTGACATTTATTGGTTCCTTGCAGGAAAAAAGGCAGGATATAAATATAAATAAATAAATAAATAAATAATTTTAATCAGGCCATTCTTGACCATCACAGGGCAAAGCAGCCAATCTATTGTACACAGTCACAGATTATTGTATAAGTAGTCAGTTTTCTCTAGAATGCTTTAGCACCATCTGCTATCATCCTTCTTTGACAAGCCTAATGTTTCAGTGCTGTGCTGTTTTCCTGTATGCTGCTGGTATATTGGTGGCTGCTCCTTGACTCATCCATAGCACATTGGAATCACAGAATTTTAAAGTTGGAAGGGACCTTGGCGGCCATCTAGTCCAACCCCCTGCTGAGTGCAGGGATCTTGCAAGTACAGCATCCCTGAGACAAAGCCACCCAGCCTCTACCCCCAGTGACGGAGAGTGTCATGCAAGAGCAGAGATGTACATTAGCACCAGTGATTTTGAGAAGTGGGTGGGAAGGAGAAGAGGCTGCCAGCGTCAGCAACAATTCCATCACACAGCATCCTAACACCCCAAGGCCTTCTATGATCAATGAAAATTTAGCACCTTGTTTTCCTGAAATGATACAGCGCCCAGTGGGTGCTGTATTGGTAGCTTTGTCCATCTTTGAGTGCCGTGTTATCGGTGATGTTCTAGGCCCACCAAATGTACTGTTTTGGGATTGCCAATTCTACAGCTGGAGAGAGTGTGTGTTGCTGTTACTCATGTTCCAGTCCTTGCATTATCAAAGTTGATTCCACCTCTTTTAAAGGAACTTAGATTTACCCAGTGGCCAGTGATACCCAGTTACATGAGTCAACTTTAACCCTCTTCAGATGGTCACTGAAGAGGGGTTAACTGTAAGCGTTACCTTACCTCCATGTGCTGATGGGGAAGGTCTGCAAGGGTGCTGTATCCATGTTCGGCTGAACACACACACACTGCTCCGCATGATCAGGAACCCTGGCTCGTCAGGGTTTCCAGTCCTCTGAGTCTCTAACCGCATTCAGCTGAACATGGTTACAGCACCCTTTGCAGACTTTCCCTGTCAACGTGGGGAGGTCAGGAGTGGAAGGGACAGGGTCAGAGTGCGCATCCCAGCTCCCTCCATGCTTCGAGTTAACTCCTCTTTGGCGAATGCCTAGACTAGAGGGCTTATGTTGCAGGCAAACTGCTGATGAAAGTGGGCTTTCAGAAGCAGTTTGTGATATGTCATGGGGAACAGCTGGAACCACCATGGAGTGACTTTAGGTAAATGAATGCAGATTATCAGTTCTTCTCTAAATATACTGCAAGCCATGGTTCCCTATCTTGGATTTAATGTATACAGTCTGGCATAATTTCAGCATTTTGGGGTTAAAATGAAGCATATAGTATCTTTAAAATATAAGTTCTTAAATCTAAGCAATTTTTCTCTCATTAGATTTTCATGCATTTGATGAAATGGGCTCTGGACCATGAGAACTTATGCCACACTAACATCCCAATCCTCTATATGTCTACTCCAAAGGAAACCCCATTGAATTCAGTGGGACACTCACACATCATCATCATCATCATCATCATCATCATCATCATCATCATCATCATCTTTATATCCCACCTTTTCCCCAATACTGGGACTCAAGGCGGACAGTGAATATAGAACTTAGGTTGCAATCCTATGCATGTTTCAGCAGAAATAAGTCCTATAGCTCCCAGCATTCCCCAGTCAGCCATGCTGTCTGGGGGATGCTGACAGTTGTAGGATTTATTTCTGTCTAAACATGCATAGGATTGTGCCCTTAGTGCATTAATGTATCTGCTGTTCATTTTGTATGTTTCTGTGGTTGTTTTAGTTCTTGTTTTAAGTTTTGCTAATCCTGGATAAATCGGTGTGTGTGTGTGTGTGTGTGTGTGTGTATGTATGTTTCAGATAAATAAACATTCATTTTGAAGATGCTGCAAGACACTTTATTGTCATTAGATTTTATCTTGAATGAAACACTGAAGAAATATGCTGATATAAGCAGCCATAAATGTGATATTCCAGGTCAGTTCAATAAAACTGGAAAATACATTTGTATTGATAAGTTCAGTCCATGTTATGATTCTTTCCTGCTCAAAGTTATGTCTTTTTTTTCCATTTGAGAGCAGTGATGAATTATGAATGCAGTTCATCAGAAACCTGATGAGCCACATTCGTTTGCAGTTATCATAGCCTTCAGAAACATGAGTCAGGCATTGCTTTGTTTTTCATTTGTGCAATGACCAGGAATCTCAGGTTTCATATCAAGGCAGAATTATAACAGGTATACTGGGAGCAGTGGAACAAAACCAGAGTCATATCCAGGATTCTCTCAAAGGCTTGCCTGTAAGAATGTTCTAAACCCAGATGTTCAACAATATTCTTAAATCCAAGAGTTGTATTTTCTTTCCAGAATAACTCCTAAAGGCTTGTTGTAACCTCAGATCAAAGCTGCAAGGCAATATATACTGTAACTAAAGGTCTACTGTAATTGCCCTTTCACCTCTGAGCATCCAGACAACCAGGCACAAAGTCTGAATATGTAAGAAAATGAATTCATTTCAATTATTTGGCTTGGGATGCTTGTGCTTGACTATGAACCATACGCTGTTCAAAAGCTATTGTTTGTGTTGGCTGGGAGTGATCGGTGTTGTAGTCCAGCACATCTGGAGGGAACCAGGTTGCGGAAGGCTGGTCTACCATCTTTGGCAGCCACTCTCCAGATCTTCAGACAGATGTCTTTCCCAGACCTACCTCGATATGCCAGGGCTTGAACCTTGGATCTCTTGCATGCAAAACATGTGTTCTGTCACTGAGCTATGGCCCTTTCCCCAAAACCCACTGACCTAAACCCTCTGTGAGGATTTTCTTTCAGACGAAGGGCCCTTTCTTTTCCTTATACCTCCTTTTTTTTACACAACACTATTAGGATGCAAGGTAGCTTACAATCTTAGTTCTTTCAGCCCTACAACAGCCACATGAACTGGTTCATTAATTTTGCAGATAGAGAACTGATGATGAAGGACAGTGACTTGCTGAAAGGCGCAACAGAGTGTCTGTGGATAAACAGGTCAAGCACTGTGATTGTTGGATCACAAAGGAGTTAATATTGCCTGTGTGAACAATTTCTGTCTGTCAATTTCAGCTATAAAACCACATTCCAATTGTAAATTTACACAGATGGTTTCCTCAGACACTCTTAGAATCTAGGCTACATTGACTGGTTCTCCCCCATAATTTCTCTACCCCACTATTACCAAGATATTGTAATTATCACTGTCTGTACCTTTTGCATTTCAACTCCCTCTGAACTCAGTTTACAACTCCCCCCCTTGCCCAACCATGTGTATATATACTCATGTAAGTTACACGATAATACTGGATGAGGTGGGCTCTGATACACAAAAGCTTATGCCATAATAACATTGTTAGTCTTTGAGCTTTTCTACATGAGGCATTTATTGGGCATTCGTGATTTCTTAGTCATGATTGTTTATGGCTTCTTTAGACAACGTTGCAATCTTCCAGTTTTACTTCTGTTTTTTAAGAGCACCTTCCCATTTGTGTGTGTGTGTTTTAGAGTGGGGAAAATGGGGTATTATTTTGAAAGCAAAAGAAAATGTATTTTCCTACTGGTGTATTTGTACCATTCTGTTATAGCACAGCACCACCTACAGGTTATGTAGCAGAAAAACAGGAAAGGAAAAGCGCTTTGTGTAGAGCTCGGATCTCAGTTGTGATGAAACCACAAAGGTTGGGTGTACATGTGTATGCCTAAGCCGAAAAGTTGCTTTGTATACAAGGGGCCACATCCAGTGCAGCCCAAGTGCAAGGACTTTCATGCAAGGGGGATGCCCAACCCTCTCCTCCTCCCCCACTGGAGCTCTTTGTTCCCTCAACTTTAGGGTGAAGGTGGGGAACCCTAAAGAAAAGTGTGGGATATGGGGCGGCTGCTGCATTGGATGGGGGGTAATTGGGGAAGACAGGGCAGAGACAGCTTTCACAAGTGGGAATTCCCCTTGTGAGTGTCCTTCAGCAAACACTGCATTGGGTAAACAAGCAACAGTGTATACAAGGTGGGGCAAAGGGAGGGCAAGCGGCTCCGCTGTATGTACAAGATTTCCAGCCAGCAATCTGTTTGGCTTGTTTCTGTGTTGACAACCTTCATCCACAAGCCATTAAAATTACAGGGGCATAAATGCCACATCTTTGAAAGCCGTGAGGGGCATATTTTTTTTTAAAATGATTAATACCATACAATTGGAAGCAAGGATGTGCTTTAGACAACATTTGGAGTCTGTTCGTTTGAGTGGACTTTTTGCTTGTTATGAGGAGTACATGAACTACTCATGTTCCCCTAACCCGTCCTTAAGCAAAATCAGGATGCTGATTTTGCAGTGCACTTTCAGGTCCCCACCCTCATCTGATGCACATGTTGGCTGGCAACCTTAATGTTGTGGAAAACAAATGATCTCATGTCGGGGGGGGGGTAGATCTCACCTACAGGCTGCTAGTCATTTCAGAAGAAAGAGGGGGCAGGGGAAAGCTCGGACAGCTCGACCATGGGTTGGGAGGTCTTCTATAGCCAGTCCCTGATAGCATGGAGTATAGGACCACTTCTAAATGCATGTAGAATGCTTAGGCATTGGGCAAAGACTTTTAGAGGTCTCATCATCCCTTGTTCAGGCTGGATGTCACTTTATTGTGATGCATTTACTTCACTACACTCCATTTGGATGTGCAAGTTTTAAACTTTCTAGGGCACCAATTTTGTATGTGACCAATCAAGACTTAATTTGTATAGAGTGAACTGTGCTGAGGCTCAAGGCTGCCTTAAAGTTTATTTATTTATTTCTGTTAAAATTTTCTGCCCTGTTCCTTCATTGCCAGAGGCAAACCCAAGGTGGTGTGCCTAAAATTATTATTATAACAATATAATATAACTATAAAAATTAAGTAGAGGGATAGAACCTATAAAACCAGCAAATAAAAACTCGAACAGTCTAATTCAATTCAATTGCAAAATGTCAAAATTGCTGTTTTTGACCCTGAAGCTTTACTCCCCCTAGTCTCCCTGTTGTTATGCAGGAGGAAGCAAAACACACTCTGCACATTCTTGAATGAACTCTCTTTTTTATTACTATGGCACATATTTGTACTATTCCACAGAGCTTCTACAACCCAGCCCTTGTGAGCCTTATCTCAAAATACCCCCAGTGGCTGATGAAGCCACAAGGCTATATGGCAACCTGTTGGCAGTTGCAGAAGGTGTCAAATTCTTTTAGATGTTTCCCAGCATTGGGTCACTCTTCTGGTTTCTCTTGTCTTATTTTGGGTTCTCTGTGCTGGCCCCAACCGATAATTCACTAGTCGCAGGAAAACACACACAATACATAACCGTATTCTAAGCAATGAAAGAAAGCTTGATATTGAATTGCTAAAAAGGCATAGGTAGATCCTATACCTTTAAGAAAAGGCAATCTCAGGGCCTGCTCCAGACTTTTGGGGGCCCTCAATGCCCCCTCCCTCAGTGAGTCTATGTTCTCACCACCGTTGTCACTAACTGCCATTGCTCCCTCCTCATAGATTTCATAGACCATAGAGTTGGAAGGAGCCTACAAGGCTATCGAGTCCAACCCCCTGCTCAATGCAGGAAACTAGAGGAGGGGTCTCCCATCCAAGTAATAGCCAGACCTGACCCTGCTTAGCTTTCCACGCTCAGACAAGCTGAGCCAGCGTGAGCCACAGTCCTCTTTCTCATCATTGCTACCACTTGCTTGCCTGACAGGCAGAGAGCCATTGAGCAAGTAGGCAGTGGCATCTCCTGCTCCTCTTTCTCATCACCACTGTTGTCTGGGCCAGAGTGAAAGGCAGGTGAACAAACAGGTTGCCATGGTGAAGAGGAAGAGAAAGCTCAGGGGGCTCTTCTCAGTTGGCCCCTCCTGGGGCATGGGCCCTTGGCAGGTGCCTGACCATACCCACATTTGATGCCAGCCCTGGGTTATCTGCTGAGTGGTTGTTGACAAGCCTCCCTGCTGTGTTGCTGCAGTGGAACATGGCAGAATTCCTTGCCTCCCTTCTGAGATGCTGCCCCAGATGACTGTTAGGAAACATCTGATGGTGCAGGACACAGGAACCCAGTTCCTACTGGGACTGGATTGCTGAAATCACATTTTATGGCAGCACTCCAGCTTCTTCACAGGCTCCCTACTACCAATCACCTACAGTGCACAGTGTTGGTACTGATGGATAAAGCCCTAAATCAGGAGTGGGCAATTTGTGGCCCTCTAGATGTTTTGGCCTACAACTCCCATCAGCCTGAGCCAGCATAGCCAATGGTGAGGGACATTGGGAGTTGTTGGCCAAAGCATCTGGAGGGCTGCAAGATGCACATCCCTGCACTAAATGGATTGTGTCCCCACATATATTATAAACGGCCTCCTCCCTTATGTCTCATCAAGATCTTCAGTATAAGCAGATAGGACCCAGAATACAGGGACAACTAGAGAGGCTTCCTCGTTGGCTACCCTCTAATTGTGGAACTCCCATGGACCAAAGAAAGCCCAGTGAGTATGCAGCATTCCATTCTCAGTTCAAATATCTGTTTACCCCTAGTAAACCCACATCAGTATTGCAGCTCAGACTTCTGCACTGGCTCCCTGTTCTGCTTTGCTTTGCTTTGCTTTGCTTTGCTTTGCTTTGCTTTGCTTTGCTTTGCTATGCTTTGCATTGCATTGCATTGCATTGCATTGTAAACTCTTATGTTTAAGACATATTGTCTTATGTTTAAGACTCATTTCATATTAGTAATATTACCTGCCCTGAGTCCTTGGAATAGGATGGGATGGTTTAGGGATCTCAACAAATGACAAAGTCACCGCAGAACATGTTGGTGCCCATTGCCAATAAAAGTACTGTATTTCATTTCTATGGTTGCAAGCAAAACACACACACACACACACAGAGAGACAATAACAAATCAGCATACAAATGCGGGGTGGGAAGAATGAAGAGGCATGAGTCAATGAATCAAGAACATAGTGAACTCGAGAATTCCTCAAGTCATGGGCCAGTGCCGAAACTGAGGATGCCGGAAAGTGCAAAAGAGCTGAAAACACCAGCTATTTGTCCACACTAACCTATTTATGTGGTTACAGCATGCCATCTGGATTCCTTTTATATTTTATAAGCACATTTGGGACTGTGGCAAGAGGAAGGCTTGTTAGGGGAATGTCACCAATTAAAACAAAAAAATGGCATGATCAGATGTGACCTTGGGAAAAGCAAGAGGCAAACACTGAAAGGGATAGTGGAGAATGTGTGTGTGTGTATACACACACACACACACACACGCACAATGTAAGCATAATCTATTACCATAATTCCTTTTTCAAGTACAGTCATGCCTTGGATTGAGAGCATAATTCGTTCCGGAAACATGCTTGTAATCCAAAACACTCTTATATCAAAATGAAATCGCCCCAAAAAAATTTGTACAGAGATTTTAAATTTAAGCCCTACTACAGTACTTGTATTGCAAGACGTCGCTTGTATATCAAGTAAAAAAAAATTAAATTCATATTTAAAAATTTGCTTGTCTTGCAAAACGCTCTCAAACCCAGTTACTTGCAATCCAAGGTATTACTGTACACAAAAGCCCTCCTGATCTCATGTATGGCTGGCTGCTTCGGACCTGAAGAGATCTACGTTTCAGTCAGAAGAGAAAATGACGCTAGGGATATTTTCACAGGCCCAGTGCAATGTTGTGAAGTCAAAGTGACACATGCTTCAGACTCATTCTGAAACCACTGGGGAGCTGTAAGCAGAACACTCCGGCTCCTTACTGACGAGGCTTAGTAAACCCACATGTGCCATTGTGCGCAACGGGCGACTGCCCTGCCTCATTCATAGAATTTTACTGCGGTGTGTGTCCGAGTCCAGATGATGTTGTTTTCCATTTGTAACCCTCCCGTGTTTCCCCACAGCTTCTTCTGTCTTTTTTTCTTACTGCACACAATCCATTAAGGAGGGGAACATGGGATTGCTGTGCAATGCCTTTCGGTTGGTAGAATGAGGAACCGGCATCCGTCTGGAAGCACCCTTCTTGCACTGCTGCACGAAACTCCAGTGATCTTGGTCCACTATGTTGCCAGGAGACTTAGCTTCCATTTCCAAAGTGTTAATAAAGTGAGGCAACTCTGAATTCTACTAGTTTCCCCACCCCAAGCAGTTCTTTCTGTCTTTCTTTCTCCTTCTCCTCTCTACCCCACACGGTGTGCATCAGAATATACAAGTGGGTCCTGCAACAAAATGTTGCTGTGTATCATCATCACCCCTGATGGGAGTGCTCCTGTTTACGGTGCCAGTCGGCCAGCTATGCCCTCCCTCAAGATCCTGTAAGCTGTATGAAAGGCATTCCACCACGTACAGTATTTCCTTTTTTCTTTTCTCACTGACAGCATTCCATGGCTACTGAGCATACTTAGTCCTCATTGGCCTGCTTTTGGGATCTGAGGAGTCCTTGCCTCCTTGGATTTCTTTCTTCTCCTTTTTTCTGCACATTTGCAAACCTCAGTGCTCCCCCAAGCATGCTCATACCCTCCCCTTTTTTCTCAGTGGACCCACGTTGGCTCCAATCCTGCCAGCACTCACCACCTGAGTTCAGTATAAAGAAGAGAGATACCCCCTTCACCAGGGATACAGGATGTCCCCTCCTGTGAGCCTAATCCTGCCCATGGATGTTCTGCATCTGGCTTGTGGAGACTCCTTGGGTTTCTCCAGAACACCCCCTAGAGAAATCCCTGCGGTTATCTCTGATCTAACAGTGGGGCTTCCCCTGTGTGTGTGCTGCTCCCTCTCCCAGTTGGGCCTATACTGCGAAGCTGTCTCATTGGGGCTGTTTGCATGACATGACAGTCCACCTGCTCTCTCTCTGTGTGTGTGTGTGTGTGTGTGTGCGCAGCTGCCATTTTGAATATGCAACCCCTGCTCGGAGGTTGTCATGTCATGTGG
Organism: Shinisaurus crocodilurus; assembly: GCA_021292165.1. Taxonomy (NCBI): domain Eukaryota; kingdom Metazoa; phylum Chordata; class Lepidosauria; order Squamata; family Shinisauridae; genus Shinisaurus; species Shinisaurus crocodilurus. The sequence continues at coordinate 301,752 of JAHFWL010000337.1, forward strand.
GTTATGCGAGGGTTAAATGACCCTAACATAACCCATGGTCTGTTTTAGGGTTATGTGAGGTTTTTAAAATATATATATATTGCATTTTCCAAAAGAAAAAATACATATAGAAAGCAAAAATAAACACATTGGTATTATTACATAATCCCTCCCCAATCCCTCCCCCAACTTGGTCAGTTTCAAAATTTTCATCTTCCATCTTTTATTTTCTATTTCTATCCCAGTGTAGTATATTGATTTATCCTATTTCATTCCTTTATATTCTTCCCCCTTTCATGAGTCCCACAGATTTCTATAAGCTACATCCAAGGTTATTCTGTTCAATTCTTTTTTCATATAATCTATATATTTTTGCCAGGCCTTCCTAAAAGTATCTCTTTTCTTTATTCCTCTATGCACTCTTAACTTCTGTGTCAACTTTTCATTTTCTTTTTCCACATAGGTATTGTCAACATCCGGGCAGTCTTCCAATTCCTTGCTATTAATTGCCTCACAGCTGCAACAGAAAACCAACTAATATTTTTTTCTCTTATCTTTCTATTTTCCTTTATAAACATAATCAATAAAGCTAAATACAGGCCTGTGGCTCACGCTGGCTCAGCTTGTCTGAGTGTGGAAAGCTAAGCAGGGTCAGGCCTGGTTATTACTTGGATGGGAGACCCCTCCTCTAGTTTCCTGCATTGAGCAGGGGGTTGGACTCGATAGCCTTGAAGGCTCCTTCCAACTCTATGATCTATGAAATCTATGAAACTCTGGTGTTTTACAAATCTCTGGTGTTTTACAAAAAAATTTTTTCTATTTCTTGAAATATCTTGTCCCAAAACTTGCTTACCTTCCTACAGTCCCACCACATATGCATTTGAGTTCCATTAATTTCACATCCTCTCCAACACAAAGGTGATAGATTCTTATTCATTTTTGCCAACTTCACGGGTGTCAGATACCACTTCTGAACCAATTTTAGTGCACCTTCTTTTATTTTAGTAGAGATTGTTTGAAAGGGAAATATATCAAAAATGTGTCTCCATTCTTCTTCCTCTATCTCCTCTACTATGCGAAGGTTGTTTGACTCAAGGGTTGTTTAAATAACCCATGATGAGCCACAGTGTGTCGTCTGAACCCGATCACTTAGAGTATCTGGTCTTGACATCTTATTCCATGTTGTACCGACCGACAGCAATAGGCAAACGATAAAGTAGGGCTTAGCAGCTGAAAGGACCCAGGTCAGATCTGACTACCAAAGCCCCCCACCCCATTCCAGTTGCCAGCCCAGAAGCACAGAGGGATGTGATTGTGGTAAGGCTGCAAAAGAACTTGTCTGCAAAGCACCTTGACCAACTAGCCCAGCACTAGCGGTCCTCTGGAACTAGTCACTGACCAGGACATGTCCTTCCAATCTTTAGAGTCCATGAAAGCGGGTCTGAATATTCTGTGAAATCAAAACAGTGAAAGCTTTGTTTTAATAAAACAATTCAGGAGCAGTTTCTCAAGCCACTGATTAGCTGGTTTAACTGTCATTAAATCAAGGGTATTTCTAAACGCTCAACACAAATGAGAAGAAGAGAAGAACCAAACTTGCTTCAGGGTGACACCAGGTCGCAGGCAAACACAGCTGACGTTCTCCAGCCTCGTGGTAATGACTCACAAGGGAGCAAACACCAAATTAGCTAGGCGGTGGGGCCTGAGACATAGCTGGGAGACCAAAGGGATTCTGGGATGTCCTGAGCAGATTCTGTTCTTGTCCAAAGAAAACTAACACAAGCAACACATCTGCTGGTCGTTAAAGAGCTCTCAGTGTGGCTGAAAGACTCAGTAATAGATTTTAAATTGCATGAACAAATTGTCACTGGCGCTTGCTTTCTCTTCATGACAGTGAGTAACAATAAAGCTTCAGCCAAGGTCAGCACAGTCAATATTTCATTCGGGAAGGTAGAACTGACTTGCAGCATCTCTTCTAGTCGAAGGCCAATTCATTATATCACCCACTATGCGCATCGTTGGAACCTGGCAATGGAAAAGGGAGAGGTTTTCATTTTTTAATAATCATGCTTAACCCCTGCTTTAAAAAGCAAACTAACTGGAATCTCCTAAGGCAGCCTTCCCTAACCTGGTGCCCTCCAGATGTGTTGGACTACAACTCTCAGCATTCCCCAGCCATCTGGGGATCCTGGGACTTGTAGTCCAACACATCTGGCAGGCACCAGGTTGGGGAAGGCTATCCTAAAATTTCTCCTCTAGGTGACTAGGCATTATGTAGAGTTGTATGGAATGACCATGAAGAGAAAACCAGAAATTCAGTAGGGAAGGTCACTTGGAGAATTGCTGAATCTAATAGACAGAGAGAAACAGCAGGAGTGCCCCAGGGATCAGCCAGTTCTAATTGGAGCTTGATTTGGTACAATTTGTTCTCTCCCTAGACAAGAGTAGGGGAATTAGTCATAAAGATTTACAGCAAAAGCAGCTCTTGTACTAAATGGCTGAGAACAACATTGAGATGGTTCGCACGATCATGGAGGGAAAATAAACCACAGTGGAACAAGCCACGGGTTTCAGGGTGGTTTGTAAACCACCCCAGCCACCCACCCTTGCCGGGTTCGGACATCACAACAATCTGTGCCCAGTGAGGGCAATTATGCTAATTAGAAGGCCTGCAACGGGCACGCTTGGGGAGGGAAAATAAGCTATCCTGGCTTCTTTTTCCTCTGTGATCATGGAAACCTGGTCATTGTCTTAGAGTTCAGTTGGCCACCAGTAATCATTTGTGAGTTCCTTAGGCTCAGCTATTGTATTGCTCAGGGCTGGCACTAACCGTAGGCACTGTTGAGCACCTGCTGAAGGCCCACACCCCACTGTAGGGCGCCCACCCACTGACAGGAGCACCCTGGAGTTGCTCTTTTTCTTCACCATTGCAACTTGCTTGTTCACCTGGCTCTTGCTCTGGCCCAGACAACAGTGGTGGTGAGAAGGAAAAGCAGCAGATGTACGTACGCTTGAACGAGGCTTATGAAATCACTGAATGTGCTCCACAGACCAAAGCATCATCTTCAAAATAACCAATATCTGTCATCATCATCAGGCGATCACTCGTGACCGAGTAAGATTGTCTTCCGGGATAAAAGGAGGAGATTCTAAAGAAGATTGTGTAGACTCTAGCGATGGGTCCGTAAGTGACTGTGGAGGCCAATTCTAGATCCACACAGCTTCCCACAGTGAGGACACAGGTTACCAGATAGAAGATGGTCCTGTAAAGGATTCATTTGACGTGCTTTTCGCTTAGCACGTTTCTCCCTTTCACCTTGCACTCGGGCTTCTTCAAAGTCCATGGAACCTTTGTGAAAGGCCAACCTCCATTTAGATCGTTCATGGGCCAGAGCTTCCCAGTTTTCGATGTTTATATTGCATTTTTTTAGATTAGCCTTATGAACATCTTTAAACCTCTTATATTGACCACCGATATTCCGCTTTCCATCCTTGAGTTGGGAGTAAAGTAACTGCTTTGGGAGACGGCAGTCAGGCATTCGAACAACATGACCGGTCCACTGAAGTTGGCGTTGAAGGATCATTTTTTCAATGCTAGTAGTCTTTGCTTCTTCCAGTACACTGACATTTGTTCGCCTATCTTCCCAAGTAATTTGCAGGATTTTCCGGAGGCAACGTTGATGAAACCTTTCAAGGAGGTGGAAGTGACGTTTATAGATAGTCCATGTTTTCGCAGGCATACAATAAAGTTGGTAATACAATGGCTTCATAAACCAGTGTTTTGGTCTTCTTACAAATATCCCGATCCTCGAACACTCTATGTTTCATTCGAGAAAATGCGGCACTTGCAGAGCTCAGACGATGCTGGATTTCACTGTCGATGTTAGCTGTAACAGAAAGATAGCTGCCAAGATAGAGAAAATGATCGACATTTTCCAGTATTGTCCCGCCAAGCTGGATAGATGGCATCACCAAAGGATTGGCTTGCACTTGCTGATGAAGCACTTTGGTTTTTTTGATGTTAAGTGAGAGACCAAGTTTTTCGTATGCTTCTGCAAAAGCATTTAGGATAGTTTGGAGATCATCCTCTGAATGTGCGGAGACCACATTATCATCAGCATACTGAAGTTCCACAACGGAGGTTGTAATTACCTTACTTTTTGCTTTCAGCCTGCTGAGATTAAAAAGCTTTCCATCTGTTCGATATATAATTCCCACACCGGTGGGAAGTTTCCCCTCGACAAGATGTAAAACCATGGTGATGAAAATGGCAAATAATGTTGGGGCGATAACACATCCCTGTTTAACACCTGATCCCACTTTAAATGGAGCACCATGAGAGCCGTTGTTGTCCAAAACCGTTGCCGTCATGTTGTCATGGAGAAGTCGCAAGATATTCACAAATTTATTGGGGCATCCAATTTTCATAAGGATAGTCCAGAGAGCTGTACGGTCTACAGTATCAAAGATACTGTATATCTACAGATAACCAATATCTGTACAGGCATCCTCAGTTACAAGCCTTAACTAACAAATATTGCTATAAATGTACATCGCCATGTATTTTTTTTGTATGAGGTGAGTATCTAAGACAGGGATTCAGAGAGCCCCCAAAAGCCTTTCTAGATGCTTTCTAGAAACCTGTGACATGCTCCGTCCCTTCCTTGTGTTGGCACTCATTGAATGCGAGGCACAAGAAAGCCTTGTGTTATTGGCAACAGCCTCGTGCATTGCATTGCATCTTGAAGCGGCAGCATGTCCACCTGATGGCAGGAGCTGGTGTGTGTGTGTGCGTGTGTGTGTGTGTGTGTGAGAGAGAGAGAGAGAGAGGGAGAGGGAGATACCTCTATAGAAGCCTATAGGGGAGGTGATTGTGGAGGCAGGAGATGCTTTGGTCAGCATCATGCAAGCAAGCATTTGGGAGAAGTATCATATGGTTGAATTTTTAATTTATTATTAGTGGCATACCCCCTGAAGTGCAATATTCCGTCCCTGCATAAGGCAGGGAGAGAGCCACACTGTTGTTTGGAAGGGAGCTGGTTGGACATTCTAGTTGCTTGCCTTTGTCCCATGTGGAAGCTGCACAGCAAACGAGGACTCTTAAAATATCTCCACAGCAGAAGTGAAGGCAGGAGGGAAGACACCTGCGAGACAAATGGATGCCTAGCCATGCGATTACGGCACTAAAAAGAGCAACTTCTTCTTAGAACAGCCTTGCCCAACCCGGCACCCTCCAGATGTGCTGGACTACAACTCCCATTTATCGACAGCAAGCATGCTGGCTGGGAATGGTGGCACTGGCAGTTGTAGTCCAGCACATCCGGAGAGCACCGGGTTGGGGTAGGTTGGGTAAGAATGTCAAGAAAACACCCATTTGAGATACAATGGAGGTGGCTGAAAGAATGGGGGTTCATTCTCGAATGAAACATAGAGCGTTCGAGGATCGGGATATTTGTAAGAAGACCAAAACACTGGTTTATGAAGCCATTGTATTACCAACTTTATTGTATGCCTGCGAAACATGGACTATCTATAAACGTCACCTCCAACTCCTTGAAAGATTTCATCAACGTTGCCTCCGGAAAATCCTGCGAATTACTTGGGAAATAGGCGAACAAATGTCAGTGGACTGGAAGAAGCAAAGACTACTAGCATTGAAAAATGATCCTTCAATGCCAACTTCAGTGGACCGGTCATGTTGTTCGAATGCCTGACTGCCGTCTCCCAAAGCAGTTACTTTATTCCCAATCCCAACTCAAGGATGGAAAGCGGAATATCGGTGGTCAATATAAGAGGTTTAAAGATTGTTCTTAGGCTAATCTAAAAAAATGCAATATAAACATCAAAAACTGGGAACTCTGGCCCATGAACAATCTAACTGGAGGTTGGCCTTTCACAAAGGGTTCTATGGACTTTGAAGAAGCTCGAGTGCAGGTGAAAGGGAGAAACGTGCTAAGCGAAAAGCACATCAAATGAATCCTTTACAAGACCATCTTCCATCTGGTAACCTGTGTCCTCACTGTGGGAAGCTGTGTGGATCTAGGATTGGCCTCCAACAGTCACTTACGGACCCCATCGGCGCTAGAGTCTACACAATTTCTTTAGAATTTTTCCTCCTTTTAAAATCTCCTTTTTGTAAATTTTCTTTCTTTTTTTTATCCTGGAAGACAATCTTACTCCGGTCCCGAGTGATCGCCTGACTGACTGATTGTTTTGCAATGTGTCAGAAAGATGGCCCCAGGACTGCAGACCTATAATGGAAATTTCAGACAACCAGCCTATCAATGCTAGCCATGCCTCTCATGTTTTCAAAAACAGCAGCCTGTCCACCAATGGCCAGCTGCCTCTTCGACTCCTATCATGTGGAAATCTGATTCAATGATAAGAAAAAAGTTGCGGTAGTAGAATAGGTAGTAGATTGAAAGAGTACTAAATCAAGTGTTGTTATTAAAAAAAGAAAATGGAATGAAATACAGGATTATAGATAAAAGGCATTGAACTGGGTTTACAGCTTATCTAGAAAGATTTATTTAAAGAAATAGCCTTCTGTCTTGATGCCTGGGAAATGAATCGATGCAGCACAGAAGGGTTTTCTGAAAGGAAAAAAAATGTCACAGATTCATCAGATGCAACTGTAAAGTGATATAGTTAATAAAACGGCATGAGCTTAAGGCCCCAAATGGGATTTCCTTAAAGTAAAGTCCTTCCTCAAAGGTGTTTTCATATTCTCTCAAAGCCAAAAGGGTGCAAGCTGAAATCCTAACAGCGAGCACCTGAAAACAGTGACCAATGTTCTTTCCGTTGCCTTTTACCCTCACGTTCAGTTCCAGAAGGGTCTCACAACCACCCACAGGCTACACTTGCATCCTAGTGCTCATGCCAGCTTTTGGGATCAATTTGCAGAACTATTGGAGGTGGGCATTCATTTTGGAATGCCTGAAAAATTGAATCAGATGCGACCTGTTTGGTTCCATTTTCATTTCCTCTGAAATAAGTGCAGTGCATAATGAATGGGCCCAAATGCGCATGTACCCATTTGGCAGTGGGTAGAGCTTACCTTTCTCAGCCATCAGAGCTGAATTTAGCATCCACTGCTGGTGACTGCCATCTTATTTTCCCAGAATGCCCCAGACACTGGGTCATTTAGGGGCATTCCAGGGAGGGAAATGTTGGCTGCCATAGAGGGGAATTTTTTTGTCATAGCCAGCAGCATTCCACTGCCTATGTCACAAAATGATGCAATGTCCAGGGTAGTTGAGGCTGGTGGCTCCAATGACAGTGGGGTGGTGAATCCACTCCAGGTTTCAGTATGAAACCTTAAAGGAGCTATCCATGGTGCTGAACAAAAAATGGGAGGGGGAGAGAAAGATAGGGTTCAGCACCATGGATAGCACCTTAAAAGTTCAGACTAAAACCCAGAGTGGATACACTTCCCCACTGACACTGGTGCCACCCCCTCCACTGGTCCAGGGAATTCTGGGATCATAAAAAGCAGCTTTCTGGGACAGTCAGTGAAACAAATGGAGTAATGGAATGAAAACAAGCAAACAATTCTTGCACACCGTTTACAAATAGATTTCATAGATCATAGAGTTGGAAGGAGCCTACAAGGCTATCGAGTCCAACCCCCTGCTCAATGCAGGAAACTAGAGAAGGGGTCTCCCATCCAAGTAATAACCAGGCTTGACCCTGCTTAGCTTTCCACACTCAGACAAGCTGAGTTACATTTGGGCTGTTTGCATTGAGCATGGATCAGGGAAATGGTCATGTGAATTATGGCAGCAAGACGTCCTGGGCCAGCCCTTTTAGGATGGGAGTGCTAATGTGAAATATAGAATTTGCGCAAGTAGTGTTGTTACATAGTCACTAGGTAGCACTGGACTTAATGGTATTTGGAGGGAGTTGGGAGTTTCCTGTGGCTGTTCTGTTCCTATTTCAAAGACAATAAAGTTCTTGTCTAGCTTCCTGAGCGGTGTTCTCTGAGCCTTCCATGACACAATTATTTTTCTTTCAGATATCTGGGACAAAGCTCCCTCTCTCCCATGTACACTTTGTCCCTTCTGAGCCTTCTCCTCCAATATTTTTTTCTGGTGCTTGTCCTGGTGCTTTTCTAAATACTTCTTCTTGCTTTACTGATATTGTTGTTGTTGTTGTTGTAATTATTATTATTATTATTATTATTATTATTATTATTATTATTCTATGATTTCAAAATATACAGTTTGGATTATTTGCTATAATAATCAGCAATATGCAATAAGGTCTTGTGTAATAGACCTCTGCAAGTTCATGGGACACAAGCAAAGTGAGAATGTCATTTAGCAAATTGTTCTCTATATCTTTTGTTATACAGTAATACCGTGGATTGCAAGTAACTTGGTCTGAGAGCGTTTTGCAAGACAAGCAAAAAAAATTTATGCTTGCAATCCAAGGTATTACTGTAGCTTTAAAAACACACAAGACCAGTTTGGCTCTCATTCCTCATTCCATCACACTCCAGAAGGAGCAAAGGCACTAATAGCAAATGGTGTTCCTCAAGCATTTAGTCTTGTCATGTTCTGACTTGTATATGGAGAATAATTAACTAAAATAATTTCATTATGACCTCTGTGATCTGGACATAACTGGTTTAGAAAGGGTTTGCAGATTACATTCTCTGGAGATCTTTCTGCCTCATTGCCCATTACTGCTGGACAAAACCAATTCCTTTTAAATGCACAAAATGTCTCATAACTCAGGATTCCACTGTTAACAAGGTTGTAATAATAATAATAATAATAATAATAATAATATAATAATAATAATAATAATTTTATTTCTTACCCGCCTCTCCGTCTAGATCGAGGCGGGGAACAACAAAAATATAAAATACATAAAAATAAAACACAACACATACTATTAAAACATCTTAAAACAACTTAAAAACATTATAAACATCTTAAAAACATCTTAAAAGCATCCTATCTAGGTCAGGAGTGGATCTTCCAGCTCATGGCCAAATGTGAACCTCTAGGTCTCTCAATCCAGACTTCTGGACTCTCTCCAAACCATGTTTCCCTTCCCTTTTTGCATTGGGCACATTTGCAATTTCAAGAGTGTCATGGCCACTTTCACAAAGTGGGTGCCATGGGCGTGGTCTTGCCCATTCATAAAATGACTACTATGATGGGCATGGCCAGTCACCAGAAGGCAAACTGGCGAAGCTAAAATGAGCATAAGAACCTACAGTAATTACAAGGCAGAGATGGGGTTTGAGCACCAAAACACTCATTTTGAACACAAATAAAGGTGCAGGAGGGCAGCACTTCATTTTGCAGCACGCCAGTCTCGTCCCAGGTTGTTGATGTTTTTAAACTAGTAATTAAAATGATCTTAAGAAATAAACATCCGGAGGGACAAGG
>JAHFWL010000338.1:0-50927 GCA_021292165.1 Shinisaurus crocodilurus
GAAAAAAATCAGTAGTGAAGTTGACAGTCCTGAAGTACTCAAACCATTCTTACCGCTGCCGAGCTCCAGGAAAAATGACAGTGGGTTCTGGAATCTCTCCCATAGCAGCGTCTGGGCATCAGAATAGCTCATTTACTTGACAATGTTAATTCATTAATCATTGCCGAACTTTTGTTGCACCCGCTTTGAAGCTCACCACAACTTTTCTTTTCCTTTTCAGATGAAATGTGGTCAATTATAGCAATACATCGTTTGTCAGAAGGAAGGTTCTGTCCCATGTGAAGTCTATTTCCTTAGTTCTTCACCAGTCTGTAAGCTCTCAGCTCTCTGATATTTTCCAATTCTATGTCTTTTTGACAGGGTTGAGATTTGCACTTACCTACCACACCAAAGTGCAATGGCTGGTGTGCATGGTCTCCCCTACCACACAGACATGGCCTGTGGCTCACGCTGGCTCAGCTTGTCTGAGTGTGGAAAGCTAAGCAGGGTCAGGCCTGGTTATTACTTGGATGGGAGACCCCTCCTCTAGTTGCCTGCATTGAGCAGGGGGTTGGACTCGATGGCCTTGTAGGCCCCTTCCAACTCTATGGTCTATGAAATCTATGGACACTACAGCAGCACATTTTGCCACTAATCTTTTAAAATGTCTGTGTTATTATAAGTGTGTTACTGGAAATAGGCACTTAGAATATGCACTCACATGTATACAGAGGCAACAGGCATTGTAGATGTGGCATAGTGGCTAGAGTGTTGGACTGGGACTCAGGAGATCTGGGTTCTAGTCCCTACTCAGCCATGAAGCTCACTGGGTGACTTTGGGCCAGTCATGGATGCTCAACCTAACCTACCTCACAGGGTGGTTGTGATGATAAGATGGAAGGGGGAGGAGGATTATGTAAGCCTCCTTGAGTTCCTTGCAGGAAAAAAGGCAGGGTATAAATATACTAAATAAATACATGCAGACAACTGCAGACTTTGATGTTATAAGTGCATGTCCAAAAAAGCAACCCTAAAATTATGTTGTATTTTATTTAAGCTGTCCCCCCCCGCCCGTAGACACAAATCTTAATACATTCATTGGTGTTGTGGCTTAATAGTGCTGGGTATCATTTTCTTCATGGACACAATTTACAATGTGTATTGTAAGTCAAAAGTTGCACATGCAGTAGCTGAAAAGTTGTTGAGACAAGAATCAAATATGTCACATGGACTAGGAATGTTCGAGGATTTCACCGAGTCTACATTTTAAAGCAAACTGACTCCATAAGAAGTTCCTGGATTAGATCCATTTCAATCTGGCTCCAGGACTGGTATAGGACAGAGAAATTTTTGGTCACCTTGGGATTGGTAGATGACCTACACTGGCACCAACCTGGACAGGGGAAGTATTGGTTTCTGCTAGATCTGTCAGCAGCTTTTGATACCATCAACCATGGTGTCCTTCTGAGGCATTCTGCCTTGGATGGGATTTGGAGATATTATTTCACAGTGGCTCCCATCCTTTTTGGAGGGGGTTATCTCAGAAGGTGGTGCTGGGGGGTTCCTGTTTGATGCTGTAGCCATTGCCCTGTATTGTCCTTCAGGATCCCCCATGCTATTTAACATATACTGTACATGAAACCACTGGGAGAGGTTTGTGCTTCAGTGCCTCCAATATGCTGACGATATCCAACTCTTATCTCTCCTTTCCATCTAACTCCAACGAAACTGTTCTAGTTCTAAATTGTCTGATGTTAGTAATGCACTGGATGAAGGTGAACAAACCAAAGCTTAATCCGAAAGATAGAAATTCTCTTGGGTAGTTGAAAGGCAGATCAGGGAATAGGGATTCAACCCCTGTGCTGGATGGGGTTACAATCCCCCTGAAGACTCAGGTTTGCAATTTGAGTGTACTCCTGAATTTTGATGGTGGCCTGGAGTGTGTTTGCACAGCTAATGCTAGTGGGCCAAATGCACCCGTTCCCAGAGATGTCTGATCTGGCCATGGTCATGCATGCCTTAGTTACATCCTGTTTGAACCACTGTAACAAGCTCTATGAGGGGCTGCCTTGAAAAGTGTTTGGAAACTTCAGCCGGTCCAGAATGTTGCAGCCAGACTGTTGACTGGGGCTGGTTAGAGGGAGCACGTGACTACCTTGTTGCAACAGCTTAGTGCTGCTTATGACATATAAAGCCCTATACACCTTGGGATCAGGTTGTCTGAAAGACCACCTTCTTCCATATGAGCCTGCCTGGTTTTAAGATCCTTGGGGGAAGCCCTTCGCTTGGTCCTGCCACCATTGGAGGCACGTCTGGCAGGGATGCAAGAGAGGGCCGGCCTTCTCGGGGCTGCTCCCAGTATCTGGAACTCCCTGCCAGGGGAGGCTAGGTTGGCCTCCTCTCTGTTGTAATTCTGCTGGCAGGCAAGCCGTTTTAATTCAATGGGAGACCCCTCCTCTAGTTGCCTGCATTGAGCAGGGGGATGGACTCGATGGCCTTGTAGGCCCCTTCCAACTCTATGGTCTATGAAATCTATGGACACTACAGCAGCACACTACAGGCCTTTTTAAAAATTCAAGTAGGGGGATTTAATTGGTTGGATGCTGTCTATTTCTTTTATTGTTGTTTTTTAATTGTGTTTTTAATTTATTTGTTTTTATGTTATGTTTTAATTAATATTTTGCTTTTAATCTGTATTTTATTTTTTGTTAATTGTCTTGAGTGCCATTTTTGGAGGAAAGGCAAGATATAAATAAAGTAAATACATAAATAATATGTCGATTGGAACACAGTTATCCTTCATTTTGCAGACTCCTCTGAATTTTGCAATACAGTTCTTGGGCTCAGAAACATACCCAAATGTGTATAAAATGCATGTTTTAGATTAAAATGCATAAATGTGCATGCCAGGGTTAAATGTGTACCAAATACATACATTGCGGATGGCCTTAATTATTTAGTGGATCCTGCTGAACAATATGCCTGCCTCCAATTCTGCTCCTTTTCTTCAGGAGGAGAGCAGGCTCTCCTTTCAGGAAAAAGTCCTGAACAATAACAAAGGGCTTTTCTACATTAGGCTTTAACCCACCACTTTACTGAGGCTTCTACTTCCAGATTCTTTGTGGGATTAAGATCGGCTCCTTTACACATATATTTCTTTCTCTGCCTTTCTATGTATTCCATTACACAACCACTAGGTGGTGCTGTGGTATAGCAAAATTGCACAAATTCATGAGGCTTTCATGCCGCCATTCACGGAAATACCAGACTTTCTCCGATCTAAAAAAAAGCCATGGAAATGGTTACAAAATACAGGAGAGGCCCTGGAGGATGATGATGTCATGTAAAGGACCTGCAAACTTCCATGAGTGAGGAATCACGAGCACACAATAAATGCCTCATGTAGAAAGGCTCAAAGTTCACTTCTAGCTTCCCTTTGTCAAGCCAAAACTAAAAGAATGGTATATATCTATTTTTCTTCTCATGGCATCTAATTCTTTAAATATTCTTGTAAATTGTTCCTTAGTATTTTCAGGCAGCTCATATTTTCCACTTTAGTTTGGGGTTACTTGTTTTTTCTTTCTTTCTTTGCTTTCTTCAAGAAGGATCCAGTGGTGTCCGGCCATTAGCACTGGTACATTGCACTAGCAGAAACCAATGCTTGTGCAACTTCAAAAGCATTTGCTAGCATGAAACCCGGGACACCATCGGATCCTTCCCCTGGGTTCTACAGTTAAATTAAAATGATGCCTTCATGATGTTGTAAACTGCCCAGAGAGCTTCGGCTATTGGGCGGTATAGAAATGAAAAGAAATGAAATGAAATGAAATAAATAAATAAATAAAGGTGCTGTGATTTTGTTTTGTAAATACGTAATCCCTTGGTCTCTCTGTGCCCCACACTCATATGATGACAAAAGTACTTTTGGGTAGCTTGAACATTTATCATTCTGACATGAGGTAAGGAGGATTTTAATATACATATACCCAGAACCAGCTGCAGGGTCTGTGCACATAGAAGCAGGTTTTCTAGATGTGCATCCATAGCTGGATGAAGAACTCCCATGCAAATGGGTGCCAAACACAGTGGTCTTCCCCTGATCCAGTTGCTAGGCCTGCATGAGTGTAGGACTATCAGAAATTCAGGGATAGCACATATAGAGCTGTTTTGGAGGGGTAGCTGCATTTAGCACCCTTCTATTTGCCCTTCCCTCCTACTAGGTCATCAGCACAATTGCTGATTTTTGGAAAGGGCTATGTGTACAAAGCTAAGCATTCACAGTTGGATTGGGGCCTATCAGCTGTAGACGTGTGGAACAACTGGTTGTGTCTAACATTCAGCCAAGAAAAGTACATCAACAATGTAGGTCTTACCATTATATTTGGTGGTCAAATTCCATCTTGGATCTTTAGCTGTTACAGAAAAGTGTGATCCTGTGTCCCCCCCCCCCCCAAATGAGGCACTAATCAGCAATTAATATCCATGGGGAGACAATGATATTTTGCTTTTGTGAAGCTGCTAGCAAACCAACGGTGATAAATATATTTCCTGGCAGCCATTTTCTTAAAACGTTGATATCTATATCTAGATATAGATATAATCCCAGACAAATTTATTTAAAATGTTTTCATCCCCACTCCTTTAGTCAAGCACTCCACTGAGACTTGGGGATACATTTTCAATAGATGTCTGGAAATCTCTAGGTTTAGTTATAGCTTTTCAATCTTAAGAGATTCTACTACAACCATGCATTTAGGGGCCAAAACAGACATTACATTAGTTTAAATTGTGTCTATCAGCGATGTCTCCCCCCTATTCTAGAATAGGTGCAGGGCCCCCAGTTCAGATCATAACCCTGGTATGAGGGTAGGGGGGCTTTTAAGATCTGTATTGAGCCTCCTGAGCCTAATGTAGAGAACAGTGAAAAAAAAGATGTATCTGATAGACATAGATTTAAAGTAATACAGTAATACCTTGGATTGCAAGTAATTTGGTTTGAGAGTGTTTTGCAAGACAAGCAAATTTTTAAATATTTATTTAATTTTTGTTTGACTTGATATACAAGTCTTGCAATACAAGTACAGTAATACCTTGGATTGCAAGCATAATTCGTTCCGGAACCGTGCTTGTAATCCAAAACGCTCTTATATCAAAGCGAGTCTCTGTCGGGCGTGAGCGGGGCCGATTTCAGCCTGCTATGCCCGCTCGTGGCGAGTGGTTACATCCCTACTTGTATTGCAAGACATCGCTTGTTTATCAAGTCAAAATTTATTTTAAAAAATTGCTTGTCTTACAAAACGCTCTCAGACCAAGTTACTTGCAATCCAAGGTATTACTGTAGTACGGTTTAAATTAAAAATCTCTGTACAAATTTTTTGGGGGAGATTTTGTTTTGATATAAGAGTATTTTGGATTACAAGCACATTTCTGGAACGAATTATGCTCTCAATCCAAGGCATGACTGTATTTGTTTCAGCCCTGAAAAGACTGCAGGGGAGTAGTCAAAACTTGCAGTGTCTGGCCATCCCTTTTTGATCTATGCATGCTAAAGGGCTGAAATCGCTTGATGATGTCCTACATTAACTTTTTGGGGTTCTCAAACTATTAGATTTTATAGAAGGGCCCGTCTGCAAACTCTGAAAGCCTATCAACTCTTATCACACTCATTCCTATGTGTCTTCCTTTGTAATTCTTGGCGTCCAAGAAGGCTGTTTTCCATCAGTGTTAAAGTTCTTTTTATCTGCATTTGCTGACATTTTAACTCACTATGAAATGCTTGATATAGCTCTGTTTGCAGAAGACTGGCAGGCACAAGCGGAAGTTCAGTCGGCGGCATCTGTCCACCATCTTGCTGTGCAGCTGCTAATTACCTTGACGTGCAAATTTGCCAGAACGACGTTATTAAAGTATTTCCAAGGGCCAGACCTGTTTTCTTCCTTAGCAAAGAGCAAATGCTGAAATTATTTTGACAAACCTTTAGCTTTGAGTGCATCTGGCTTCTCTTGAGCTATCTTCAACCAGAGCAAAAATGTCAACCAATCTATGTTCCAAGTTATGAACCAAGCTTTGTTCATTTGGCTTTGAAACATCTGCAACTTTCTTACAACCAGGGGCTGCTTAGCATATGATTAATTTTGTAGGCTGATCACTTCTGTGTATAAAATTGAATGGCCTTGGGTGTATGCCATCATGTTGGATGAATGCTCTTGACACATGACTACACCATGGGAACTGGCCAACAACTGGGACTTCCTGCTAAGTGCACCCACAGGCATTAATCTCATACAGGCCTGTGGCTTACGCTGGCTCAGCTTGTCTGAGCGTGGAAAGCTAAGCAGGGTCAAGCCTGGTTATTACTTGGATGGGAGACCCCTCCTCTAGTTTCCTGCATTGAGCAGGGGGTTGGACTCGATAGCCTTGTAGGCTCCTTCCAACTCTATGATCTATGAAATCTATGAAATCATTTGATACACAGTTTCTTACAAGGACTGAAATACCTATGTAGGATCATGTGTGACCTGGCCATTAGTGAGACTAATTTAGCAGTCATAGATGACTATATATACTGTATATCAGGTATGATTAGGACAGAAAATGGATATTAATTGCTGATTTTCAGAGCTTCCAAGGGAATGTCTTTTATATTTTATAGATGATAGCAGCAGAAGCCAGAAAAACAAATAAATGCAACACAGAAAATAAAGATGTCGGGCTTTCATTTTAGGAAACCCAATGCTTTATTAATCTCTCAGCTCTCTTATGGCAATATTTATCACTGGAGTGAACCTTAGTGACTATAAGACCTGTTTACAGTCAATAGGTTGACTCCTTATCAGTGCTGCCACCACCTATACTTCCACAGATAGTGCTGAGTCCAGGAGGACCCGAAGCAGCAAACCTGGTCCTTCAGGAGAAGCACAACTGTGTCCAAGACTAATTGCAAACCTCCATCCCTACCCACAGCACCTCCTTCTTGTCTGGATTAGGCTTCAGCTTGTTTACCTTCATCCATTTCAAAGCCACCACTAGACCCCAGTTCGAGAGTGTTCCCAACACAACCTCCCTGGGATAAGGTAGTGTTGTGTGTCATCTGCATATTGGGGACACCTCTGTCCAAACCTCCAGATGATTTCTCCCAGTAGTTTCATGTGGATGTTGAAAAGCATATGGTACAACAAGTAAGTGAGGGGTGGGGAAATTCAGGCATGGGGACAAAAATTGGCCCTCCTGGGGTCCCAATCTGTCCCTGGCTCCATTCCCTTTCTCCTGACAACTGGTTGTTTGGTGGCTTCCCAGCTTTTGCGCAGTTTCCCCCCCCCTCCCATTCTAAATGGTTGAAATGCCTCTCCTTAGTTACTGGCTGTAAGAGCTTTAAGCTAAAATATGCAGATATTTTTGGTGGTTTTGGCACTTCCCCCCTTTGCCTTTGGCACTGACCACCAATGGAATGCAGCCCCTGAGAGCTTCTCCGAAATTGAATTTGGCTAGGTTTCCCACCCCTGTCATAAGCCAAAGGCCACTGGCTGCAACAGAAGCCCCATGGGGCCACCTTCTGGGACTGACCCTCCAGGAAGAACTGGAGTGTCCATAATATCATGCTTCCCAAATCCAACCCAGCTAGGCAGCCCAGAATATCAAGGTCAATGGAACTGAAAGCTACTAAGAAGTCCAGGAGAACCAAGTGGGTTGCACTCCATCCCACCCATTCCCCAATGTAGATCATGCATGTACCAATAAACTTGACTCAAAAATCCCACAGACCTCCACTAACATCTGTAGAGTGGTTGAATACAGGCTACAAACCAGTAGTTCAGTTAATTCTAGCTTTCCATATGGTCTAATTTCCACCCATATTTTTCAGGTATTTATTTTGCAGTGGCTTACGCTGGCTCAGCTTGTCTGAGCGTGGAAAGCTAAGCGGGGTCAAGCCTGGTTATTACTTGGATGGGAGACCCCTCCTCTAGTTTCCTGCATTGAGCAGGGGGTTGGACTCGATAGCCTTGTAGGCTCCTTCCAACTCTATGATCTATGAAATCTATGAATTAATTTCCATACATACATATTATGAACTGTTAACATTTTGTTTAACTATTTATATGCATTGTAATTCATTACTTAATCTACTTTATAGCGATGCAATTGTATTTGGCTTAAGAGATAAATCAAGCGGGGTTTAAAAAAAGAAATTATATACTATCTATTATATTCAATAGTGTATACAGTTCTGTCTCCCTTTTGCTTCCCTGTCTTAAGATCAACAGTGTATGGACTCTATGCCAATCCACTAATAATTCAAAATATTAAACTATGTATAGAAGAAGAAGGGTGGATCGACGCTATGCATTTTTGCTGCCATTGTAATGTCCGACTCACTGGCATG
Organism: Shinisaurus crocodilurus; assembly: GCA_021292165.1. Taxonomy (NCBI): domain Eukaryota; kingdom Metazoa; phylum Chordata; class Lepidosauria; order Squamata; family Shinisauridae; genus Shinisaurus; species Shinisaurus crocodilurus. The sequence continues at coordinate 8,360 of JAHFWL010000338.1, forward strand.
TCACATGACGCTCACCCCAAACCATCCTCCTTGCGCTATTTCTTCCATTATATGCCAGATTTCTTCAGACCTGTTATATAATTACGTTTTTATATGTTGCGTTCCCCCCCCCCCCGGTATATATATCAGTGTGTGCTAAACTTGCAGTACTGTTCTGGGGCCAGGAGGAGTGGCTTCAGTGGGCTGGGGGGGGGGGAAGAGGAAGTGTCCTATCCAGCTTCATCAAAACAGCAGCAACTTTGAAAAGATTCTTCAGTTGCTTTCCCCGCCTCCCTCAGCCCCTCCCACGGCTTCTCTCTCTCTCTCTCTCTCTCTCTCTCTCTCTCGCCCAGTGAGCTGGAGAGTAAATGTAATGCTGCTTCCCCCCTCCGCTCCCCTCCTCTCCTCTCCCCTCTGAAAAAATAAAGTTTGAAATGTCTCCTTTGTCCCCTAGCCTCAAGGAACAACTAGCTGAAAATGAGCTGAAATGAATGTCTACTCAGAAGTAGATCGCATTATCTTTCAACACTGTGGAAACAGTATATAACAGGTCTGAAGAAATCTGGCATATAATGGAAGAAATAGCGCAAACAGGATGGTTTGGGGTGAGCGTCATGTGACATGCCAGTGAGTCGGACATTACAATGGCAGCAAAAATTCATTAACATGTAACCCAACAGGGGTAAATGTGTTTTGCATAAATGCCAGGAAAGGGCTCCCTGACTAATGGAAGTGGCTCTCGTCTCCATCTCGTGTAGATCCCCCTGAAGAAAGAGGGGAGGAAGAGGAGGAGGAGGAGGAGGAGGAGGAGGAAGAAGAAGAAGAAGAAGAAGAAGAGATTTTTAGACTCAAGCTCCTGAAAATGTTCTTGCTATTGAATAAAGAACATGAGTAGTCTAGAATTTTACCTTTTTGGTCATTTTGACAGTATATAGTTGCTCACTTTTAAAAGGGAGAAGTATTTTGTATTTATCAATCAATATAATCAATGTCTGTCTGTCAGCTAAGAAGTTGAAATATTCCCAGTTGTTGCAATTAGAGTCTCTTGTAGCTCTGCAATGCATCTTATACTGTGGTAACAAAACAAGCTGTCACAGAACACACCACACACACACACACACACACACACACACACTATAAGATGACATTCCCTTTCTCCTTGTTATAGGTTAACTGGCATGGACATAAAGGTTTGCATCTGTATTAAAGATGTTACTGATTGCTACATGAATAATGCAGACAACTGTCATTGCCTGTGGAGAGTTAGTGCTTTTGAGTGTACAATCCATCAAGATTTTCTTCACATCAAGAACAGACCAAGCATCGTACATTAACCCTTGAAATGGAGAACCATTTTACAATAGCAGTTTTGGGTCTATGAGATTTTTCAGTGACTCTTCAGCAGCTACAATTCTCTTATTAATTATAATTTATCAGCATCGGGTGTGTGCAGTGCTTACTGTTGCGCAATTTACTGACATTTATTGGTTCCTTGCAGGAAAAAGGCAGGATATAAATATAAATAAATAAATAAATAAATAATTTTAATCAGGCCATTCTTGACCATCACAGGGCAAAGCAGCCAATCTATTGTACACAGTCACAGATTATTGTATAAGTAGTCAGTTTTCTCTAGAATGCTTTAGCACCATCTGCTATCATCCTTCTTTGACAAGCCTAATGTTTCAGTGCTGTGCTGTTTTCCTGTATGCTGCTGGTATATTGGTGGCTGCTCCTTGACTCATCCATAGCACATTGGAATCACAGAATTTTAAAGTTGGAAGGGACCTTGGCGGCCATCTAGTCCAACCCCCTGCTGAGTGCAGGGATCTTGCAAGTACAGCATCCCTGAGACAAAGCCACCCAGCCTCTACCCCCAGTGACGGAGAGTGTCATGCAAGAGCAGAGATGTACATTAGCACCAGTGATTTTGAGAAGTGGGTGGGAAGGAGAAGAGGCTGCCAGCGTCAGCAACAATTCCATCACACAGCATCCTAACACCCCAAGGCCTTCTATGATCAATGAAAATTTAGCACCTTGTTTTCCTGAAATGATACAGCGCCCAGTGGGTGCTGTATTGGTAGCTTTGTCCATCTTTGAGTGCCGTGTTATCGGTGATGTTCTAGGCCCACCAAATGTACTGTTTTGGGATTGCCAATTCTACAGCTGGAGAGAGTGTGTGTTGCTGTTACTCATGTTCCAGTCCTTGCATTATCAAAGTTGATTCCACCTCTTTTAAAGGAACTTAGATTTACCCAGTGGCCAGTGATACCCAGTTACATGAGTCAACTTTAACCCTCTTCAGATGGTCACTGAAGAGGGGTTAACTGTAAGCGTTACCTTACCTCCATGTGCTGATGGGGAAGGTCTGCAAGGGTGCTGTATCCATGTTCGGCTGAACACACACACACTGCTCCGCATGATCAGGAACCCTGGCTCGTCAGGGTTTCCAGTCCTCTGAGTCTCTAACCGCATTCAGCTGAACATGGTTACAGCACCCTTTGCAGACTTTCCCTGTCAACGTGGGGAGGTCAGGAGTGGAAGGGACAGGGTCAGAGTGCGCATCCCAGCTCCCTCCATGCTTCGAGTTAACTCCTCTTTGGCGAATGCCTAGACTAGAGGGCTTATGTTGCAGGCAAACTGCTGATGAAAGTGGGCTTTCAGAAGCAGTTTGTGATATGTCATGGGGAACAGCTGGAACCACCATGGAGTGACTTTAGGTAAATGAATGCAGATTATCAGTTCTTCTCTAAATATACTGCAAGCCATGGTTCCCTATCTTGGATTTAATGTATACAGTCTGGCATAATTTCAGCATTTTGGGGTTAAAATGAAGCATATAGTATCTTTAAAATATAAGTTCTTAAATCTAAGCAATTTTTCTCTCATTAGATTTTCATGCATTTGATGAAATGGGCTCTGGACCATGAGAACTTATGCCACACTAACATCCCAATCCTCTATATGTCTACTCCAAAGGAAACCCCATTGAATTCAGTGGGACACTCACACATCATCATCATCATCATCATCATCATCATCATCATCATCATCATCATCATCATCTTTATATCCCACCTTTTCCCCAATACTGGGACTCAAGGCGGACAGTGAATATAGAACTTAGGTTGCAATCCTATGCATGTTTAAGCAGAAATAAGTCCTATAGCTCCCAGCATTCCCCAGTCAGCCATGCTGTCTGGGGGATGCTGACAGTTGTAGGATTTATTTCTGTCTAAATATGCATAGGATTGTGCCCTTAGTGCATTAATGTATCTGCTGTTCATTTTGTATGTTTCTGTGGTTGTTTTAGTTCTTGTTTTAAGTTTTGCTAATCCTGGATAAATCGGTGTGTGTGTGTGTGTGTGTGTGTGTGTATATGTATGTTTCAGATAAATAAACATTCATTTTGAAGATGCTGCAAGACACTTTATTTTCATTAGATTTTATCTTGAATGAAACACTGAAGAAATATGCTGATATAAGCAGCCATAAATGTGATATTCCAGGTCAGTTCAATAAAACTGGAAAATACATTTGTATTGATAAGTTCAGTCCATGTTATGATTCTTTCCTGCTCAAAGTTATGTCTTTTTTTTCCATTTGAGAGCAGTGATGAATTATGAATGCAGTTCATCAGAAACCTGATGAGCCACATTCGTTTGCAGTTATCATAGCCTTCAGAAACATGAGTCAGGCATTGCTTTGTTTTTCATTTGTGCAATGACCAGGAATCTCAGGTTTCATATCAAGGCAGAATTATAACAGGTATACTGGGAGCAGTGGAACAAAACCAGAGTCATATCCAGGATTCTCTCAAAGGCTTGCCTGTAAGAATGTTCTAAACCCAGATGTTCAACAATATTCTTAAATCCAAGAGTTGTATTTTCTTTCCAGAATAACTCCTAAAGGCTTGTTGTAACCTCAGATCAAAGCTGCAAGGCAATATATACTGTAACTAAAGGTCTACTGTAATTGCCCTTTCACCTCTGAGCATCCAGACAACCAGGCACAAAGTCTGAATATGTAAGAAAATGAATTCATTTCAATTATTTGGCTTGGGATGCTTGTGCTTGACTATGAACCATACGCTGTTCAAAAGCTATTGTTTGTGTTGGCTGGGAGTGATCGGTGTTGTAGTCCAGCACATCTGGAGGGAACCAGGTTGCGGAAGGCTGGTCTACCATCTTTGGCAGCCACTCTCCAGATCTTCAGACAGATGTCTTTCCCAGACCTACCTCGATATGCCAGGGCTTGAACCTTGGATCTCTTGCATGCAAAACATGTGTTCTGTCACTGAGCTATGGCCCTTTCCCCAAAACCCACTGACCTAAACCCTCTGTGAGGATTTTCATAGATTCATAGATTTAATAGAGTTGGAAGGAGCCTACAAGGCTATCGAGTCCAACCCCCTGCTCAATGCAGGAAACTAGAGGAGGGGTCTCCCATCCAAGTAACAACCAGGCTTGACCCTGCTTAGCTTTCCACGCTCAGACAAGCTGAGCTTCTTTCAGACGAAGGGCCCTTTCTTTTCCTTATACCTCCTTTTTTTTACACAACACTATTAGGATGCAAGGTAGCTTACAATCTTAGTTCTTTCAGCCCTACAACAGCCACATGAACTGGTTCATTAATTTTGCAGATAGAGAACTGATGATGAAGGACAGTGACTTGCTGAAAGGCGCAACAGAGTGTCTGTGGATAAACAGGTCAAGCACTGTGATTGTTGGATCACAAAGGAGTTAATATTGCCTGTGTGAACAATTTCTGTCTGTCAATTTCAGCTATAAAACCACATTCCAATTGTAAATTTACACAGATGGTTTCCTCAGACACTCTTAGAATCTAGGCTACATTGACTGGTTCTCCCCCATAATTTCTCTACCCCACTATTACCAAGATATTGTAATTATCACTGTCTGTACCTTTTGCATTTCAACTCCCTCTGAACTCAGTTTACAACTCCCCCCTTGCCCAACCATGTGTATATATACTCATGTAAGTTACACGATAATACTGGATGAGGTGGGCTCTGATACACAAAAGCTTATGCCATAATAACATTGTTAGTCTTTGAGCTTTTCTACATGAGGCATTTATTGGGCATTCGTGATTTCTTAGTCATGATTGTTTATGGCTTCTTTAGACAACGTTGCAATCTTCCAGTTTTACTTCTGTTTTTTAAGAGCACCTTCCCATTTGTGTGTGTGTGTTTTAGAGTGGGGAAAATGGGGTATTATTTTGAAAGCAAAAGAAAATGTATTTTCCTACTGGTGTATTTGTACCATTCTGTTATAGCACAGCACCACCTACAGGTTATGTAGCAGAAAAACAGGAAAGGAAAAGCGCTTTGTGTAGAGCTCGGATCTCAGTTGTGATGAAACCACAAAGGTTGGGTGTACATGTGTATGCCTAAGCCGAAAAGTTGCTTTGTATACAAGGGGCCACATCCAGTGCAGCCCAAGTGCAAGGACTTTCATGCAAGGGGGATGCCCAACCCTCTCCTCCTCCCCCACTGGAGCTCTTTGTTCCCTCAACTTTAGGGTGAAGGTGGGGAACCCTAAAGAAAAGTGTGGGATATGGGGCGGCTGCTGCATTGGATGGGGGTAATTGGGGAAGACAGGGCAGAGACAGCTTTCACAAGTGGGAATTCCCCTTGTGAGTGTCCTTCAGCAAACACTGCATTGGGTAAACAAGCAACAGTGTATACAAGGTGGGGCAAAGGGAGGGCAAGCGGCTCCGCTGTATGTACAAGATTTCCAGCCAGCAATCTGTTTGGCTTGTTTCTGTGTTGACAACCTTCATCCACAAGCCATTAAAATTACAGGGGCATAAATGCCACATCTTTGAAAGCCGTGAGGGGCATATTTTTTTTTAAAATGATTAATACCATACAATTGGAAGCAAGGATGTGCTTTAGACAACATTTGGAGTCTGTTCGTTTGAGTGGACTTTTTGCTTGTTATGAGGAGTACATGAACTACTCATGTTCCCCTAACCCGTCCTTAAGCAAAATCAGGATGCTGATTTTGCAGTGCACTTTCAGGTCCCCACCCTCATCTGATGCACATGTTGGCTGGCAACCTTAATGTTGTGGAAAACAAATGATCTCATGTCGGGGGGGGGGGGGGTAGATCTCACCTACAGGCTGCTAGTCATTTCAGAAGAAAGAGGGGGCAGGGGAAAGCTCGGACAGCTCGACCATGGGTTGGGAGGTCTTCTATAGCCAGTCCCTGATAGCATGGAGTATAGGACCACTTCTAAATGCATGTAGAATGCTTAGGCATTGGGCAAAGACTTTTAGAGGTCTCATCATCCCTTGTTCAGGCTGGATGTCACTTTATTGTGATGCATTTACTTCACTACACTCCATTTGGATGTGCAAGTTTTAAACTTTCTAGGGCACCAATTTTGTATGTGACCAATCAAGACTTAATTTGTATAGAGTGAACTGTGCTGAGGCTCAAGGCTGCCTTAAAGTTTATTTATTTATTTCTGTTAAAATTTTCTGCCCTGTTCCTTCATTGCCAGAGGCAAACCCAAGGTGGTGTGCCTAAAATTATTATTATAACAATATAATATAACTATAAAAATTAAGTAGAGGGATAGAACCTATAAAACCAGCAAATAAAAACTCGAACAGTCTAATTCAATTCAATTGCAAAATGTCAAAATTGCTGTTTTTGACCCTGAAGCTTTACTCCCCCTAGTCTCCCTGTTGTTATGCAGGAGGAAGCAAAACACACTCTGCACATTCTTGAATGAACTCTCTTTTTTATTACTATGGCACATATTTGTATTATTCCACAGAGCTTCTACAACCCAGCCCTTGTGAGCCTTATCTCAAAATACCCCCAGTGGCTGATGAAGCCACAAGGCTATATGGCAACCTGTTGGCAGTTGCAGAAGGTGTCAAATTCTTTTAGATGTTTCCCAGCATTGGGTCACTCTTCTGGTTTCTCTTGTCTTATTTTGGGTTCTCTGTGCTGGCCCCAACCGATAATTCACTAGTCGCAGGAAAACACACACAATACATAACCGTATTCTAAGCAATGAAAGAAAGCTTGATATTGAATTGCTAAAAAGGCATAGGTAGATCCTATACCTTTAAGAAAAGGCAATCTCAGGGCCTGCTCCAGACTTTTGGGGGCCCTCAATGCCCCCTCCCTCAGTGAGTCTATGTTCTCACCACCGTTGTCACTAACTGCCATTGCTCCCTCCTCATAGATTTCATAGACCATAGAGTTGGAAGGAGCCTACAAGGCTATCGAGTCCAACCCCCTGCTCAATGCAGGAAACTAGAGGAGGGGTCTCCCATCCAAGTAATAGCCAGACCTGACCCTGCTTAGCTTTCCACGCTCAGACAAGCTGAGCCAGCGTGAGCCACAGTCCTCTTTCTCATCATTGCTACCACTTGCTTGCCTGACAGGCAGAGAGCCATTGAGCAAGTAGGCAGTGGCATCTCCTGCTCCTCTTTCTCATCACCACTGTTGTCTGGGCCAGAGTGAAAGGCAGGTGAACAAACAGGTTGCCATGGTGAAGAGGAAGAGAAAGCTCAGGGGGCTCTTCTCAGTTGGCCCCTCCTGGGGCATGGGCCCTTGGCAGGTGCCTGACCATACCCACATTTGATGCCAGCCCTGGGTTATCTGCTGAGTGGTTGTTGACAAGCCTCCCTGCTGTGTTGCTGCAGTGGAACATGGCAGAATTCCTTGCCTCCCTTCTGAGATGCTGCCCCAGATGACTGTTAGGAAACATCTGATGGTGCAGGACACAGGAACCCAGTTCCTACTGGGACTGGATTGCTGAAATCACATTTTATGGCAGCACTCCAGCTTCTTCACAGGCTCCCTACTACCAATCACCTACAGTGCACAGTGTTGGTACTGATGGATAAAGCCCTAAATCAGGAGTGGGCAATTTGTGGCCCTCTAGATGTTTTGGCCTACAACTCCCATCAGCCTGAGCCAGCATAGCCAATGGTGAGGGACATTGGGAGTTGTTGGCCAAAGCATCTGGAGGGCTGCAAGATGCACATCCCTGCACTAAATGGATTGTGTCCCCACATATATTATAAACGGCCTCCTCCCTTATGTCTCATCAAGATCTTCAGTATAAGCAGATAGGACCCAGAATACAGGGACAACTAGAGAGGCTTCCTCGTTGGCTACCCTCTAATTGTGGAACTCCCATGGACCAAAGAAAGCCCAGTGAGTATGCAGCATTCCATTCTCAGTTCAAATATCTGTTTACCCCTAGTAAACCCACATCAGTATTGCAGCTCAGACTTCTGCACTGGCTCCCTGTTCTGCTTTGCTTTGCTTTGCTTTGCTTTGCTTTGCTTTGCTTTGCTTTGCTATGCTTTGCATTGCATTGCATTGCATTGCATTGTAAACTCTTATGTTTAAGACATATTGTCTTATGTTTAAGACTCATTTCATATTAGTAATATTACCTGCCCTGAGTCCTTGGAATAGGATGGGATGGTTTAGGGATCTCAACAAATGACAAAGTCACCGCAGAACATGTTGGTGCCCATTGCCAATAAAAGTACTGTATTTCATTTCTATGGTTGCAAGCAAAACACACACACACACACACAGAGAGACAATAACAAATCAGCATACAAATGCGGGGTGGGAAGAATGAAGAGGCATGAGTCAATGAATCAAGAACATAGTGAACTCGAGAATTCCTCAAGTCATGGGCCAGTGCCGAAACTGAGGATGCCGGAAAGTGCAAAAGAGCTGAAAACACCAGCTATTTGTCCACACTAACCTATTTATGTGGTTACAGCATGCCATCTGGATTCCTTTTATATTTTATAAGCACATTTGGGACTGTGGCAAGAGGAAGGCTTGTTAGGGGAATGTCACCAATTAAAACAAAAAAATGGCATGATCAGATGTGACCTTGGGAAAAGCAAGAGGCAAACACTGAAAGGGATAGTGGAGAATGTGTGTGTGTGTATACACACACACACACACACACGCACAATGTAAGCATAATCTATTACCATAATTCCTTTTTCAAGTACAGTCATGCCTTGGATTGAGAGCATAATTCGTTCCGGAAACATGCTTGTAATCCAAAACACTCTTATATCAAAATGAAATCGCCCCAAAAAAATTTGTACAGAGATTTTAAATTTAAGCCCTACTACAGTACTTGTATTGCAAGACGTCGCTTGTATATCAAGTAAAAAAAAATTAAATTCATATTTAAAAATTTGCTTGTCTTGCAAAACGCTCTCAAACCCAGTTACTTGCAATCCAAGGTATTACTGTACACAAAAGCCCTCCTGATCTCATGTATGGCTGGCTGCTTCGGACCTGAAGAGATCTACGTTTCAGTCAGAAGAGAAAATGACGCTAGGGATATTTTCACAGGCCCAGTGCAATGTTGTGAAGTCAAAGTGACACATGCTTCAGACTCATTCTGAAACCACTGAGGAGCTGTAAGCAGAACACTCCGGCTCCTTACTGACGAGGCTTAGTAAACCCACATGTGCCATTGTGCGCAACGGGCGACTGCCCTGCCTCATTCATAGAATTTTACTGCGGTGTGTGTCCGAGTCCAGATGATGTTGTTTTCCATTTGTAACCCTCCCGTGTTTCCCCACAGCTTCTTCTGTCTTTTTTTCTTACTGCACACAATCCATTAAGGAGGGGAACATGGGATTGCTGTGCAATGCCTTTCGGTTGGTAGAATGAGGAACCGGCATCCGTCTGGAAGCACCCTTCTTGCACTGCTGCACGAAACTCCAGTGATCTTGGTCCACTATGTTGCCAGGAGACTTAGCTTCCATTTCCAAAGTGTTAATAAAGTGAGGCAACTCTGAATTCTACTAGTTTCCCCACCCCAAGCAGTTCTTTCTGTCTTTCTTTCTCCTTCTCCTCTCTACCCCACACGGTGTGCATCAGAATATACAAGTGGGTCCTGCAACAAAATGTTGCTGTGTATCATCATCACCCCTGATGGGAGTGCTCCTGTTTACGGTGCCAGTCGGCCAGCTATGCCCTCCCTCAAGATCCTGTAAGCTGTATGAAAGGCATTCCACCACGTACAGTATTTCCTTTTTTCTTTTCTCACTGACAGCATTCCATGGCTACTGAGCATACTTAGTCCTCATTGGCCTGCTTTTGGGATCTGAGGAGTCCTTGCCTCCTTGGATTTCTTTCTTCTCCTTTTTTCTGCACATTTGCAAACCTCAGTGCTCCCCCAAGCATGCTCATACCCTCCCCTTTTTTCTCAGTGGACCCACGTTGGCTCCAATCCTGCCAGCACTCACCACCTGAGTTCAGTATAAAGAAGAGAGATACCCCCTTCACCAGGGATACAGGATGTCCCCTCCTGTGAGCCTAATCCTGCCCATGGATGTTCTGCATCTGGCTTGTGGAGACTCCTTGGGTTTCTCCAGAACACCCCCTAGAGAAATCCCTGCGGTTATCTCTGATCTAACAGTGGGGCTTCCCCTGTGTGTGTGCTGCTCCCTCTCCCAGTTGGGCCTATACTGCGAAGCTGTCTCATTGGGGCTGTTTGCATGACATGACAGTCCACCTGCTCTCTCTCTGTGTGTGTGTGTGTGTGTGTGTGTGTGCGCAGCTGCCATTTTGAATATGCAACCCCTGCTCGGAGGTTGTCATGTCATGTGGGTTATGCGAGGGTTAAATGACCCTAACATAACCCATGGTCTGTTTTAGGGTTATGTGAGGTTTTTAAAATATATATATATTGCATTTTCCAAAAGAAAAAATACATATAGAAAGCAAAAATAAACACATTGGTATTATTACATAATCCCTCCCCAATCCCTCCCCCAACTTGGTCAGTTTCAAAATTTTCATCTTCCATCTTTTATTTTCTATTTCTATCCCAGTGTAGTATATTGATTTATCCTATTTCATTCCTTTATATTCTTCCCCCTTTCATGAGTCCCACAGATTTCTATAAGCTACATCCAAGGTTATTCTGTTCAATTCTTTTTTCATATAATCTATATATTTTTGCCAGGCCTTCCTAAAAGTATCTCTTTTCTTTATTCCTCTATGCACTCTTAACTTCTGTGTCAACTTTTCATTTTCTTTTTCCACATAGGTATTGTCAACATCCGGGCAGTCTTCCAATTCCTTGCTATTAATTGCCTCACAGCTGCAACAGAAAACCAACTAATATTTTTTTCTCTTATCTTTCTATTTTCCTTTATAAACATAATCAATAAAGCTAAATACAGGCCTGTGGCTCACGCTGGCTCAGCTTGTCTGAGTGTGGAAAGCTAAGCAGGGTCAGGCCTGGTTATTACTTGGATGGGAGACCCCTCCTCTAGTTTCCTGCATTGAGCAGGGGGTTGGACTCGATAGCCTTGAAGGCTCCTTCCAACTCTATGATCTATGAAATCTATGAAACTCTGGTGTTTTACAAATCTCTGGTGTTTTACAAAAAAAAATTTTCTATTTCTTGAAATATCTTGTCCCAAAACTTGCTTACCTTCCTACAGTCCCACCACATATGCATTTGAGTTCCATTAATTTCACATCCTCTCCAACACAAAGGTGATAGATTCTTATTCATTTTTGCCAACTTCACGGGTGTCAGATACCACTTCTGAACCAATTTTAGTGCACCTTCTTTTATTTTAGTAGAGATTGTTTGAAAGGGAAATATATCAAAAATGTGTCTCCATTCTTCTTCCTCTATCTCCTCTACTATGCGAAGGTTGTTTGACTCAAGGGTTGTTTAAATAACCCATGATGAGCCACAGTGTGTCGTCTGAACCCGATCACTTAGAGTATCTGGTCTTGACATCTTATTCCATGTTGTACCGACCGACAGCAATAGGCAAACGATAAAGTAGGGCTTAGCAGCTGAAAGGACCCAGGTCAGATCTGACTACCAAAGCCCCCCACCCCATTCCAGTTGCCAGCCCAGAAGCACAGAGGGATGTGATTGTGGTAAGGCTGCAAAAGAACTTGTCTGCAAAGCACCTTGACCAACTAGCCCAGCACTAGCGGTCCTCTGGAACTAGTCACTGACCAGGACATGTCCTTCCAATCTTTAGAGTCCATGAAAGCGGGTCTGAATATTCTGTGAAATCAAAACAGTGAAAGCTTTGTTTTAATAAAACAATTCAGGAGCAGTTTCTCAAGCCACTGATTAGCTGGTTTAACTGTCATTAAATCAAGGGTATTTCTAAACGCTCAACACAAATGAGAAGAAGAGAAGAACCAAACTTGCTTCAGGGTGACACCAGGTCGCAGGCAAACACAGCTGACGTTCTCCAGCCTCGTGGTAATGACTCACAAGGGAGCAAACACCAAATTAGCTAGGCGGTGGGGCCTGAGACATAGCTGGGAGACCAAAGGGATTCTGGGATGTCCTGAGCAGATTCTGTTCTTGTCCAAAGAAAACTAACACAAGCAACACATCTGCTGGTCGTTAAAGAGCTCTCAGTGTGGCTGAAAGACTCAGTAATAGATTTTAAATTGCATGAACAAATTGTCACTGGCGCTTGCTTTCTCTTCATGACAGTGAGTAACAATAAAGCTTCAGCCAAGGTCAGCACAGTCAATATTTCATTCGGGAAGGTAGAACTGACTTGCAGCATCTCTTCTAGTCGAAGGCCAATTCATTATATCACCCACTATGCGCATCGTTGGAACCTGGCAATGGAAAAGGGAGAGGTTTTCATTTTTTAATAATCATGCTTAACCCCTGCTTTAAAAAGCAAACTAACTGGAATCTCCTAAGGCAGCCTTCCCTAACCTGGTGCCCTCCAGATGTGTTGGACTACAACTCTCAGCATTCCCCAGCCATCTGGGGATCCTGGGACTTGTAGTCCAACACATCTGGCAGGCACCAGGTTGGGGAAGGCTATCCTAAAATTTCTCCTCTAGGTGACTAGGCATTATGTAGAGTTGTATGGAATGACCATGAAGAGAAAACCAGAAATTCAGTAGGGAAGGTCACTTGGAGAATTGCTGAATCTAATAGACAGAGAGAAACAGCAGGAGTGCCCCAGGGATCAGCCAGTTCTAATTGGAGCTTGATTTGGTACAATTTGTTCTCTCCCTAGACAAGAGTAGGGGAATTAGTCATAAAGATTTACAGCAAAAGCAGCTCTTGTACTAAATGGCTGAGAACAACATTGAGATGGTTCGCACGATCATGGAGGGAAAATAAACCACAGTGGAACAAGCCACGGGTTTCAGGGTGGTTTGTAAACCACCCCAGCCACCCACCCTTGCCGGGTTCGGACATCACAACAATCTGTGCCCAGTGAGGGCAATTATGCTAATTAGAAGGCCTGCAACGGGCACGCTTGGGGAGGGAAAATAAGCTATCCTGGCTTCTTTTTCCTCTGTGATCATGGAAACCTGGTCATTGTCTTAGAGTTCAGTTGGCCACCAGTAATCATTTGTGAGTTCCTTAGGCTCAGCTATTGTATTGCTCAGGGCTGGCACTAACCGTAGGCACTGTTGAGCACCTGCTGAAGGCCCACACCCCACTGTAGGGCGCCCACCCACTGACAGGAGCACCCTGGAGTTGCTCTTTTTCTTCACCATTGCAACTTGCTTGTTCACCTGGCTCTTGCTCTGGCCCAGACAACAGTGGTGGTGAGAAGGAAAAGCAGCAGATGTACGTACGCTTGAACGAGGCTTATGAAATCACTGAATGTGCTCCACAGACCAAAGCATCATCTTCAAAATAACCAATATCTGTACAGGCATCCTCAGTTACAAGCCTTAACTAACAAATATTGCTATAAATGTACATCGCCATGTATTTTTTTTGTATGAGGTGAGTATCTAAGACAGGGATTCAGAGAGCCCCCAAAAGCCTTTCTAGATGCTTTCTAGAAACCTGTGACATGCTCCGTCCCTTCCTTGTGTTGGCACTCATTGAATGCGAGGCACAAGAAAGCCTTGTGTTATTGGCAACAGCCTCGTGCATTGCATTGCATCTTGAAGCGGCAGCATGTCCACCTGATGGCAGGAGCTGGTGTGTGTGTGTGCGTGTGTGTGTGTGTGTGTGAGAGAGAGAGAGAGAGGGAGAGGGAGATACCTCTATAGAAGCCTATAGGGGAGGTGATTGTGGAGGCAGGAGATGCTTTGGTCAGCATCATGCAAGCAAGCATTTGGGAGAAGTATCATATGGTTGAATTTTTAATTTATTATTAGTGGCATACCCCCTGAAGTGCAATATTCCGTCCCTGCATAAGGCAGGGAGAGAGCCACACTGTTGTTTGGAAGGGAGCTGGTTGGACATTCTAGTGCTGCCTTTGTCCCATGTGGAAGCTGCACAGCAAACGAGGACTCTTAAAATATCTCCACAGCAGAAGTGAAGGCAGGAGGGAAGACACCTGCGAGACAAATGGATGCCTAGCCATGCGATTACGGCACTAAAAAGAGCAACTTCTTCTTAGAACAGCCTTGCCCAACCCGGCACCCTCCAGATGTGCTGGACTACAACTCCCATTTATCGACAGCAAGCATGCTGGCTGGGAATGGTGGCACTGGCAGTTGTAGTCCAGCACATCCGGAGAGCACCGGGTTGGGGTAGGTTGGGTAAGAATGTCAAGAAAACACCCATTTGAGATACAATGGAGGTGGCTGAAGAATGGGGGTTCATTCTCGAATGAAACATAGAGCGTTCGAGGATCGGGATATTTGTAAGAAGACCAAAACACTGGTTTATGAAGCCATTGTATTACCAACTTTATTGTATGCCTGCGAAACATGGACTATCTATAAACGTCACCTCCAACTCCTTGAAAGATTTCATCAACGTTGCCTCCGGAAAATCCTGCGAATTACTTGGGAAGATAGGCGAACAAATGTCAGTGGACTGGAAGAAGCAAAGACTACTAGCATTGAAAAAATGATCCTTCAATGCCAACTTCAGTGGACCGGTCATGTTGTTCGAATGCCTGACTGCCGTCTCCCAAAGCAGTTACTTTATTCCCAATCCCAACTCAAGGATGGAAAGCGGAATATCGGTGGTCAATATAAGAGGTTTAAAGATGTTCTTAAGGCTAATCTAAAAAAATGCAATATAAACATCAAAAACTGGGAAACTCTGGCCCATGAACAATCTAACTGGAGGTTGGCCTTTCACAAAGGTTCTATGGACTTTGAAGAAGCTCGAGTGCAAGGTGAAAGGGAGAAACGTGCTAAGCGAAAAGCACATCAAATGAATCCTTTACAAGACCATCTTCCATCTGGTAACCTGTGTCCTCACTGTGGGAAGCTGTGTGGATCTAGAATTGGCCTCCACAGTCACTTACGGACCCATCGGCGCTAGAGTCTACACAATTTTCTTTAGAATTTTCCTCCTTTTAAAATCTCCTTTTTGTAAATTTTCTTTCTTTTTTTATCCTGGAAGACAATCTTACTCGGTCACGAGTGATCGCCTGACTGACTGATTGTTTGCATGTGTCAGAAAGATGGCCCCAGGACTGCAGACCTATAATGGAAATTTCAGACAACCAGCCTATCAAATGCTAGCCATGCCTCTCATGTTTCAAAAACAGCAGCCTGTCCACCAATGGCCAGCTGCCTCTTCGACTCCTATCATGTGGAAATCTGATTCAATGATAAGAAAAAAAGTTGTGGTAGTAGAATAGGTAGTAGATTGAAAGAGTACTAAATCAAGTGTTGTTTATTAAAAAAAGAAATGGAATGAAATACAGGATTATAGATAAAAGGCATTGAACTGGGTTTACAGCTTATCTAGAAAGATTTATTTAAAGAATAGCCTTCTGTCTTGATGCCTGGGAAATGAATCGATGCAGCACAGAAGGGTTTTCTGAAAGGAAAAAAATGTCACAGATTCATCAGATGCAACTGTAAAGTGAATATAGTTAATAAAACGGCATGAGCTTAAGGCCCCAAATGGGATTTCCTTAAAGTAAAGTCCTTCCTCAAAGGTGTTTCATATTCTCTCAAAGCCAAAAGGGTGCAAGCTGAAATCCTAACAGCGGAGCACCTGAAAACAGTGACCAATGTTCTTTCCGTTGCCTTTTACCCTCACGTTCAGTTCCAGAAGGGTCTCACAACCACCCACAGGCTACACTTGCATCCTAGTGCTCATGCCAGCTTTTGGGATCAATTTGCAGAACTATTGGAGGTGGGCATTCATTTTGGAATGCATGAAAAATTGAATCAGATGCGACCTGTTTGGTTCCATTTTCATTTCCTCTGAAATAAGTGCAGTGCATAATGAATGGGCCCAAATGCGCATGTACCCATTTGGCAGTGGGTAGAGCTTACCTTTCTCAGCCATCAGAGCTGAATTTAGCATCCACTGCTGGTGACTGCCATCTTATTTTCCCAGAATGCCCCAGACACTGGGTCATTTAGGGGCATTCCAGGGAGGGAAATGGTGGCTGCCATAGAGGGGAATTTTTTTGTCATAGCCAGCAGCATTCCACTGCCTATGTCACAAAATGATGCAATGTCCAGGGTAGTTGAGGCTGGTGGCTCCAATGACAGTGGGGTGGTGAATCCACTCCAGGTTTCAGTATGAACCTTAAAGGAGCTATCCATGGTGCTGAACAAAAAATGGGAGGGGGGAGAGAAAGAGATAGGGTTCAGCACCATGGATAGCACCTTAAAAGTTCAGACTAAAACCCAGAGTGGATACACTTCCCCACTGACACTGGTGCCACCCGCCTCCACTGGTCCAGGGAATTCTGGGATCATAAAACAGCAGCTTTCTGGGACAGTCAGTGAAACAAATGGAGTAATGGAATGAAAACAAGCAAACAATTCTTGCACACCGTTTACAAATAGATTTCATAGATCATAGAGTTGGAAGGAGCCTACAAGGCTATCGAGTCCAACCCCCTGCTCAATGCAGGAAACTAGAGAAGGGGTCTCCCATCCAAGTAATAACCAGGCTTGACCCTGCTTAGCTTTCCACACTCAGACAAGCTGAGTTACATTTGGGCTGTTTGCATTGAGCATGGATCAGGGAAATGGTCATGTGAATTATGGCAGCAAGACGTCCTGGGCCAGCCCTTTTAGGATGGGAGTGCTAATGTGAAATATAGAATTTGCGCAAGTAGTGTTGTTACATAGTCACTAGGTAGCACTGGACTTAATGGTATTTGGAGGGAGTTGGGAGTTTCCTGTGGCTGTTCTGTTCCTATTTCAAAGACAATAAAGTTCTTGTCTAGCTTCCTGAGCGGTGTTCTCTGAGCCTTCCATGACACAATTATTTTTCTTTCAGATATCTGGGACAAAGCTCCCTCTCTCCCATGTACACTTTGTCCCTTCTGAGCCTTCTCCTCCAATATTTTTTTCTGGTGCTTGTCCTGGTGCTTTTCTAAATACTTCTTCTTGCTTTACTGATATTGTTGTTGTTGTTGTTGTTGTTGTAATTATTATTATTATTATTATTATTATTATTATTATTATTCTATGATTTCAAAATATACAGTTTGGATTATTTGCTATAATAATCAGCAATATGCAATAAGGTCTTGTGTAATAGACCTCTGCAAGTTTCATGGGACACAAGCAAAGTGAGAATGTCATTTAGCAAATTGTTCTCTATATCTTTATGTTATACAGTAATACCGTGGATTGCAAGTAACTTGGTCTGAGAGCGTTTTGCAAGACAAGCAAAAAAAATTTATGCTTGCAATCCAAGGTATTACTGTAGCTTTAAAAACACACAAGACCAGTTTGGCTCTCATTCCTCATTCCATCACACTCCAGAAGGAGCAAAGGCACTAATAGCAAATGGTGTTCCTCAAGCATTTAGTCTTGTCATGTTCTGACTTGTATATGGAGAATTTAATTACACTAAAGATAATATTTCATTATGACCTCTGTGATCTGGACATAACTGGTTTAGAAAGGGTTTGCAGATTACATTCTCTGGAGATCTTTCTGCCTCATTGCCCATTACTGCTGGACAAAACCAATTCCTTTTAAATGCACAAAATGTCTCATAACTCAGGATTCCACTGTTAACAAGGTTGTAATAATAATAATAATAATAATAATAATAATAATAATAATAATAATAATAATTTTATTTCTTACCCGCCTCTCCGTCTAGATCGAGGCGGGGAACAACAAAAATATAAAATACATAAACTAATAAAAACACAACACATACTATTAAAACATCTTAAAACAACTTAAAAACATTATAAAACATCTTAAAAACATCTTAAAAGCATCCTATCTAGGTCAGGAGTGGATCTTCCAGCTCATGGCCAAATGTGAACCTCTAGGTCTCTCAATCCAGACTTCTGGACTCTCTCCAAACCATGTTTCCCTTCCCTTTTTGCATTGGTGGGCACATTTGCAATTTCAAGAGTGTCATGGCCACTTTCACAAAGTGGGTGCCATGGGCGTGGTCTTGCCCATTCATAAAATGACTACTATGATGGGCATGGCCAGTCACCAGAAGGCAAACTGGCGAAGCTAAAATGAGCGTAAGAACCTACAGTAATTACAAGGCAGAGATGGGGTTTGAGCACCAAAACACTCATTTTGAACACAAATAAAGATGGTGCAGGAGGGCAGCACTTCATTTTGCAGCATGCCAGTCTCGTCCCAGGTTGTTGATGTTTTTAAACTAGTAATTAAAATGATCTTAAGAAATAAACATCCGGAGGGACAAGGACCCTTGCGGATGCCAAGAGAGGTGTCTGTGTGAGCACATTAGGCCCCATGGGCATCATGCTGGAGACCTCAACCCCTAGGCTCTTTCCCCAAGACCAAGCCTCCTCAATGGCCCTGTTCCAGGTTACTGATTTTATTTCTCGTGTCCTGCACCCCAGCTACAAAGCTGATGGAGCAGGGAACGTTGCAGTCGAAGAAGGAGCATGCCTGATGCAAATATTTCTCTGTCTCTTGAGTCATGAACAAAGGGAGCACATTTACAATAACTGTAACACCGCCTATTTTTGGTCCTGGCTTTGTCCACTCTGCTCTCGCCACACCCACTGCTGGAGTGTAGTCCTTGACTGGTTCCAGCTGAAGTAATGTGGACCGCAGCAGGAGAAAAAAAAGAGAGTTGCCCACCCCTGTGCTATATCCTTCCCCCACCCCACCCCACCCCCAAAGCATGGGGCTCCTTTAGAAGCTGTGCTACAGGGAGACATTTGGCACATGAAGGTTCTCTTGTCAGGATGCTGCATGGTGAGAAAAGCAGAACCTGCTGGATTCCTGTTACCCATGCACCTTTTGAAGGCACACGAGGGATGGTAGCTCAGTGGTAGAGCACATGTTTTACATGCCGAAGGTCCCAGATACAATCCCCGGTATTTCCAGGCAAGGTTGGAAAAAACCCTGCCTGGAACCCTGGACAGCCATTGCTACCAGTCAGTGTTGACAATACTGGGCTAGATGGACCAAGGGCCTGACTCACTAGAAGGCAGCTTCCTGTGTCCACTCTTTGTGACCAGCTAGAATGCCAAGTTCTCTACAAGAGATGGTTCTTATAGGTTCACATGCTCTATGGCAGGGCTGAGCAGAAGGTAGATCCGGATCTATTGGTAGATCTCCGAGTGATTTGCAGTAGACTAGCACAGATTTCTGACTCCCAATTGCTTAACAACAGCAACAAAATGACCCTCCACCCTAAATTATACTGCTCAAATGAAGGCAGCTCAGGGTAACTAGGAATGGATTTTTGTGTGGAGGGACTGTGAGTTCCATTCAGTTCTGTTACTCAGAACAAATGCCTGGGCTCAGGATTCTTTAATTCTGAGTATATGTGTTTTGCGCCAGGCTCTGGTTGGATGATCTCATGGTTCTAGTTAAACCAAACTAGATCCTGCAAGCCTGATGGCTGCCCACTCCTGCTCTGAGGTGCTGTGACAGAATGTCGCCACAACACCTCCTCCATATCCATTCCTGCACTGTTGCCTCTACCAATCTTTCTACCCTGATTGCAGTGGTCAGAAGGAGGTGCAGGGCTGGGCCACATCTTGTCTTGCTGCTTCAGATCACTGAGAGGTACACGTATGGTCTCCAGGAGATCTGGCAGCTCTTCTTTCAGGCAGTCTTCAGAATGCTTGCA
Organism: Shinisaurus crocodilurus; assembly: GCA_021292165.1. NCBI lineage: Eukaryota > Metazoa > Chordata > Lepidosauria > Squamata > Shinisauridae > Shinisaurus > Shinisaurus crocodilurus. The sequence goes on from JAHFWL010000338.1 coordinate 28,376, forward strand.
GTTGCAGTCGCAGATAATTATGCTGAATGTTACACGATTCCCTGCGGTAGCATTTTTGGGTGGAGGCATGTGGGTCTTAACAGTAAATCTAATGAAAATTAACTTACCTTTGGTCTATGCTGATTTTAATCTCTTGGGGACAAACAACCCATGGCGTTAAATGCATCTTTGCACCTGACAAGCCAGGCTAAATTGCATCAGCTGGGTGTGTATGTGTTCACCAACTGGGGCTGGCCCAAGATCCTTTGCTGTCTGAGGCAAAGAACAAGATGGCACCCCCCACTCCATGTACAGAAGCTAATTGGACTACCAATTAAATCTTATTTTGACATGGTGATGGCACAGCATCTCCTGAAAGCAGCAGGCTAGCTTAGGTGGCTCAGGGCTATATGGTCCATACAACTATAAGGACTCCCCACCCCTAGCCCCAGCGGCTGCTGCCTGAAGCAGCTGCCACACTTTCCTTAATGGTAGGGCCCGCCCTGCCACCAACAGGCATACAGAGTGATTTCAGAGTGATTTCCAATAAGGGATTTCCTCTCCTGCTACAGCCTGACCCTTCTCGTAAAGGTGGCATTTGCTTTTGGCGGTGGTAGTGGGGAAATCCCTTATTGTGGTGGAAAGGTGCATTTTTAACATCTCTGCTCTAGGTACTGGCTGTGAATTGGAAGAGAAAGCTGGCCTCAAAAAGAGGCAAGCCCAGACAACTTCTTGCGGAGGTGTTTCTCACACATCCTTTTTCGGCTCTAGGGTTGCCACCTTTTTCATGACAGTGGCTCTGTGCCTTCAGCAGCTCAATGAGTAGCAAAAATTCAGTAGGTTCTGGCTTTCCAACTTCTCCACATTGGAGAAAGCTGCAACTCTTTCTGTTTGCTGTGCAACATTTAAAAGTGCAGAGGAACAGCTGTGTGTGTGGATGGGAGGAGAAAGTGACCACCCTGTAAAGCTTTGCTAAACATTTGTGAAATAATGAGGCTTCCAAGCTGCCAAAAGGATGCTTATGACTACTTGTGGTAGCGATATTATGCTAAATGGGCATGTTTCTTCCTATACAAAGTTGCACAAATATCCAAGGTGCACTAGCTGGTCAACCAAAACAGTGCTGGCTCCAGACTTGGTGGGGGGCCTTGGGCAACATGTTCTTACTGGGCTGCCCTCCTTAAGTGCCTTCTCATTACTGTTGCCATGGCACCAGGACTGACCCAAAACATTTTGCTGCTGGAGGCGGAGCAGCAAATGGCACTCCTTTCCTGCAACAAGTCCTGCACAGTACCCAAGGCTGACCCATTTATTTTCACATCAGAAGGGGAAAATCCCACAAGCACCTCTCACTGTCTCTGTAAAACCTTCTGTGACCCCCCCAAATCTGCTGCCTGAGGCAGCTATCTCACTCTGCCTAATGATAGGGCCAGCCATTCACTTGCTGTGGTCAATTGCACTACCTTCTAGAGGCAGAGGACAAGTGCCTGCTTCCAATGCTTTCCTCCATGTGTTCAAACAATATGTGGAGGAGGCCATGTGAGGTAGCCCCACCCCCAATATCCCAGTCCATGCTGGCTCCACCCCTGACTGTTGCACATTGCAGCTGAAGGTCTGAAGGAGATTTTTTTCCTGCATTCCCAATTAAGTAGAAGATTCTAATGATGTTCAGCAGAACATGAGAAGAATCCCACTTTGTCTATTTACATGTAAAACATGTAAAAGTTGGAGGTGGAGCTGGCAGGGATGGGGGATATGAGGGGACCCATTGCCCCCCCACACACATTGTTTGAATGTGCAGAGGAAACTTCTGAAGGCACCTAAGGTTACTGCTCCTTTTTTGCACCTCTCATTGCTTACTTGGAGATGGAAGGTAAACAGGCAGCAACAGCAATGACGAGCAGCCACAGGGCAAGGAAGCTCCAGAGACTCACAGTGGCCCCCCTATTGGGGCAAGGGCCATGGCCAGTACCCTGCAATGCCGACCCTGAATCAAATCCATGATAACACAAGTTGAGATATTTTCCTACTTATCTGGGGGTGGTTTTGTTCATCTTTTCATGTTCCCTTGGAGGAATCGATATGATACAAAATGTAGATGTCTATCTACTTCATTAGTCAGTACAGGGCTGAAGGACATTTTAGAGAACATATTAAGAAGAATGTGGCAGAAGAATTCTCATTGAAATGATGCCCAGGCAAATTCCTGAGGTAATTCCTCAGGCTTCTGATGAATGTGAGATTCCACAGAACAGTTTTCCTGGCTCCCATGTCCAACGTATCACAATATATACATCTCTTTCAGTATTGTTTAGTAAATGCCAGCATTCTAATTTGACTTCAATTTTAGGTACATTTGCAACAATAGGCAAAATCGTAGTACCTTCTAATCATCAGGGCTGAAATCCTGCACACATAGGCAGTTTAAATTCCATTCAAGTCAATGGGATTTAAGTGGCCTAGTTTTGTGTGGGATAGCAGCCAATTTTTTTTATTTTTTTTAAAAACAGATCCATCAGTTCTGAGCAACTGCAGAGATTTGTGTCTCTTGCAAAACAGTTAATCCCCCTGCAGTGTGTTTCTCGTAAAAGTTTAATAATTCCACTTATTTTGGAAGATAACTCATCTGAAATGCCAAATGATAATCTGAAACAGTATTTAAGAAATGTTCAAACTATGAGCGGGAAACCTACAGAAATATGTGTCTAATAATTCTCCAGATTTCTTTCTTTTTTTTAATGCTGTTAGAATCTCATTAAATCTGAATCGAAAGCTTACTCGGGAAACAATTTAAAAATAGATATTGAAACCCAAGAATTCACACTCTTCTTTTCTGTATTTGTTCTCATTATAATGCACACCTAAGAATTTGGTAATTTTTTCCAGGTGTTTTAAAATAAAAAAGGGCTTACATTTGTAGCTAGTTTCGGATTTTAAAGTAAACAAGGTGCTTGAATTGAAGGACATGGTTTGTCCATGATATATCCCATCTGGGAATGTTTATTTTAAACACATCATTAAAAAGCAGCCAGTTTAATGTTTTTAAAGAAATTTCCTACCATGCTAAAAACATTTAGAGGAAATTTCCTTTTAGCTAGAAACACTTAGATAGGGGTGTCTCCCCCGCGCGCTCTAGTTCAGTGACAGGCACAATGGGGTGGAAACACAGATGTAGTAAGTGGGAATTGTTTTTCACATGGAGGAAAACGAAATTAAGGTGAAAAGCAAAAGCCTGAGGGAAAAACAGTATGTTTGGGTATGCTGAGGAAAAGTAAAATGCAGGCAAAAATACATAATCCTTGAAGTTACTATAGGCAATGACTGTGAGGTAGGGCGCTTGCCTTCACACGTGAGGATTTTTCTACTCAGATTATCATTTCAGTGTCGTTCTGTGGCTTGATCTGTAGGCATTAGCAGGTTTATGTCCCTTCTGTAAGAACCAGGGTTAAGCCACAATGTCATTTGGCTGTCCCATTTACAGATGGCGAAATGGGGGCCATTTTGGACAATTCGGATTGTGGGAACTCACCACCAAGCATATTTACATGGAAGTTAGACCCATTCAAATGAATGAGACTTACTTCGTAGTAAAAATTATTAGAGTTGGTCTATTGATTAAAAAAAAATATTGGCAATTTATTTTTGCTACATTAATTACATTTGACTTTCCTTTAGAGTTTTTGAAGTGGGTCAGAATTTTATATTCATTTTCATGAGTTAGAGTTATTACTAATGGGTATTGGGTATTCCCCCCCCCCCATTTGAGAGAGGAACCAGGCAGGGATGTCCACTTTCTCTTTGATATTCGATTTATGTTTGGAACCTCTGACTTGTGCTATTAGACAGAATAGTAGTATTTATGGATTTGTACATGATTGTTTAGAATTTAAAATAATTCTTTATGCTGATGGCAATTAAGCTAAGAAAGAAATCTTCCATTCGCATCAATGGACACTCAGGGCTCTGGGGAATAGTTCCAGGACCCTGGGAAATAGTTTCAGGCCCAGGTCTACCAACGCTCCTGATAGAACCTACTATTAGATATAATCTAAAGGGTGTTATAGCCCCTTAGCATCACCTATAACTTACTGATTGCCATCAAACTAAAACTAGGCTCATTGGCTTGCCAGGTATGTCTTTTGTAGTAGAAGGAAAGGCATTGATCTTTTGTAATTTTAAAAAGCATGGTGTTAGAAGAATGGCATCACATTTTCTAGACAGTCATCCTGGAAAGGCTTCAGAGTTTTCTGCCTGCATGACTGGAAAGCAGATGATTAAATTTAAGTGCAATGTAGCCCGCATTGTCACCTTTCTGAACTTTTGGCACAGTACAGCTAACAAGGCATAAAAAATGTAACAGTGTTCATTGTGCGGCCACCCACAGAGATAGTTACCAATTACCATCATCTAGTATTTTCACATTTTGGGGTCAGAGGCAGCTGCTGCTTCATTCCTCTTGTCTTGACCATTTCTTGTTTGTTGGTCAAAGGAGAGACACAAATTGCAGAGGGTTTGACTTGTTCTGACCAGCTGAGCTGGGAATGCCAGCCAAGCCTGAGAGGATACTCAGAGAATACCTGGTGCCTGATATAGGTGGTGGTGGGGGAAACAGGCACTCTATTCTACTTTCTGCCCCTCCCCTCTTCTCTGTTTCTCCACACTGCTCTTATCCCTCCGTACTACTCTTATCCTTCTCTAGTCCGCTGCTTTTTCCTGCACCATGTTTTGTGTATGTGAGAATAGCAGCACTCACCAGGATTCTTCCAAAAACTTAACTATTTATTATTACAACTCATTGGGATAACCCAGGGCAGAAAAACTTGGAGCAGAGAAAAAGAAACAAGTGCAACTTAACAGAGAATTATCCCTGGTTGAAAGCTCCATCAAGCTTGTTGACAGATGGTACCTCGCACCCATAAAGCTCGTGCACATCACGTGGTCACACACTGTCAAATGCTGGAGGGGAATTAGGGAAGTAAGCACCTATTATCATCTATGGTGGACATGTTACAAAACCAAATTGGTTTGATTCTTGACCAGAAATTTGTGTTAACAGCTGACCTTGTCTTCTTGAGTATTTTTATTGATGTGAGCAAGGACATTCCACACAAGGACTTGATCTCATTCCTCTTGGTAGCAGCTAGGCTTGAAGCAGCGAAAGGATGGAAGGACAATACACTTGCCACTCTTAAATCATGGTATAAAAGCATGCAGAATCATGCACTGTTGGAGAAGTTAATGCAACAGATAAAAATATATAAGGGACAATCAGATACAGACTAGTTTAGTACCATGTGATACAATTCTATCGCAAGAGAGAACAACAGTAACCTGGGCAAACGGCCCCATCCCCCACCTGAACTTATGGCAAAACCCATTTGGATGAGTCAAAAACATACACCATCTATATATCTACCATACTGATCCAGTGCATATGTGTTGCAAAGGAACCTCTTCCTAAATTTTGTATTTATACTGTTTGTGTTACTTAGCTGTTTTGTTCTTAATGTTTTATGATTAAAACACTACCATGATTCCACAGTATGCTTCGGTCTGCTGTAATCTGCAAGAAATAAATATGTTTAAAAGAGAAAAAAGAATTGTCCCTGGTTACTGGTCTATTTTGGCCCAGGATGTCTGGCTTAGTGGTGTCTGGCCTATTGACCACCAAGTACACAATATTATCACTGAATGCCACCCAAACCACAAGTAAAATATTAGGACATAAAAACAGTGGGCACGTTCACACGTCAAACCAAACCACCCTGGGAATAAGCCACGGTGGGTTGGTTGCTCTGTGTACAACCCACAGTGTGCCCAACAGACATGGGTTTTTCACCCCTCCCTTCCCCTCCTTCCCCCTTGGTCCTCCCACAGGTATCCCGGGGACACCATGGCAGGATCAAGTTGTCTCCCCCTCCATTTTTGGCTCACCGCAGCTTTTCCCCCCTTTACCCCCCTTTATTTTTCTGGAAATCACAAAGTTCAGCTTGACAGCCAGCTTTCTGCAATCTCCATTTTGACAACCACTGACAGCCCCTTCAAAGTGGCTGTCAAAATGGGGAGAAAGCCATGGTGAGCTGAAAATGGTTCGCGTTTGCAGTGGGGGAGACCCAGCCAGTGCCAGTCGCCCCAAAGTGCTACTTGGCCACTTTTGGAGTGGCTGGCACTGGCGGTGGCCCAGGCAAGCTTGGCAAGAGTTTTTTTGTTGCTCTTGCCAAGCCACTCGCTAGCCAGTTACAGGTACCCACGACGGGGTTGGTCACAACCCATCATGGGTACAACAGGGTGGTTTGTTGCCCTCAAACAAGTAATCCTGTGGGAATCAGTCCAGGTTCACATCGCATGACACAACGACCCATTGTGGGTAAACAATCCGTGAAGGGTTGTCGTGTTGTGCGAACCCAGTCAGTGCTTCAGATATGGCAACTTTATTCTTATATATTGGGTATATTTAGGGGTGTACATCATATTTGACTGAATTCCAAATCCCGAGCTGAATCAGGCAGATTCTGACTGATTAGGGATATGTCTGAATTGAAGTGTGACTCCTCTAAAGTAGATTAAATCTGAATCTGAACACTCCTAAAGATTCAAGATTCAGCAGGACACAGAGACAGTGTTTCCAAAAATAGATACATTTTCTCCAAGCTCTCAATATAAGGAAAATACCAGGGTAGGAAGAGTGGGGGGATGGAGAAGAGGGGGTATAGTTTTGTGGCTGGCAGCTCTAGCTTGTAACTGCAGTGAATGGTTTTATCAGGGCTCTCCAATCCCAGTGCTTTGGGTGAGGGATGTTGGAGTAATCTATCGCAGGACTGATCCAATGTTCAGCGCTCTTTGCTAGTTCTCTCTCCCAAGAGCAGGAGTATGAAAAGAGGCTTGCTGGAGTCTGTGGGACCTGGGAGGTTGTAGCATTGGGTATTTTGTTGGGAAATGCTGGATGTTCAAGTTCTTTTGCCTCTGCCATTGTATGCTTCACAGCCATCTTCAACCCTTGTCCTATTCTACTATTTGTAACTTTGGTGCCAACTGAGCAGAAAACAAAAAAGTCTTAAGTTTTTCATTCATCATGACTCCCTAGCCCCTGCACCCGTCCTTCTGAAATTTTGCAGGTTTCTTGCCTAGGGACACCTCTATGACACATGCCATTTTCATACAAATCGTCCCCCCCAAAATCCATGGAGGAGCAGTGAGAGGATGGAATCACTTACCCTTCCCCCAAAATTTGTACACCCCCTCCAAACACTGCACCCCCATTTCTTCAGTTTTGCAGGTTTCTTAACTAGGGGCACCTCTACGCTGCATGTCATTTTCATAACCATTGTCCACACAAAAAAGGGGAATAAGTGCATCATTTTTTGGCCGCTCTTGCACAAAGCTCCCTGCACCTATTCATCTGAAAGTTAGCAGGCTTGTTTCCCTTAGAAGGGACAACTATCCCTGAAAATTTCATCCTGAATGCCCCCCCCCCAGATCACCTCCTAGGGGGTTGTATGACTCCAGTTAAAAATCACTCTACTGACCCCTGAGGAGAATATACAGGTCCAATCACTCATTCAAGTTTCTACTGCAAAAGTGAAACTGCTTCATCCAGATTACCCACATGGCCTACTTGTGGGCCTACTGGCTTGCCTCTTAAGGAGACATAACACAACACCATGCTTCTCCTACCCTCCCCCACCAACTTCTCCCTGTAACCCCCTTTCTTTGCCTTCCAGTACAGATGCTGCTAGGTTCCACTCCTATCTCACCAGGCTCCACCCTTGCTCTGGCTAGCACCACCGCTTTGCTACCAAGCTCCATCCCTGCTCTGGCTAGCACCATTCTTTTGCTACTAGGCTCTATTCCCTGCTCTGGCTAGCACCACCCCTTTGCTACCAGGCTCCATCCCTGCATATCTAAATCTGAGGAGACCTGGTAACACTACTAACATCCCTTTCCTTTCTCCATTATCTACTTCAATTCCTTTTGCATTCCAATATGCTTTAGAACTTTGGTTTGGGTTTTAATGGTTCTTTAATAATGCACATGGCCAGTGATTTTTGCACAGTGCCAAAAATCCATCATTAAATTTCCGGTAGCCATAGATTTTCAACATCTTGTGTGGAAGAACTGAACAAGTGGGCAGCTGGTTCTCTCTCATTGTTGAATATGAGCGGCCATCTTCTTTTTCGTTGGCTTCTGATTTGGAGAGTGTATCCATAAGCCGTAATGTGAGAGCCTTCAGGGGACTGTTCATTCATTTCAATCTCTCTTCACTATTTTACACAAGGTGGATGTCACAGCACTAAAAAAAACTATCTGGTGTCAGAATGCCTTCTCAATTATTCAGAGGCTATTTAGAGGCTAAACAAAATTTCCTGACTGCTAAATTATTAACTGTAGTGTGTTTTTATGGCTAAAAGGACAGTGTGGTTAGGTATGCATTATAAAGGCAACGGATCATCCCAAGCAAGTGTTTCCTGAATCCATTCTTTCTTAGTATCTTAGTTTGTATTATCAATTTGTCTATGCTTGGAAACAATTTTTCTAAATTGTATACAACAGCCATGCTGGCTGGAGATGATGGATGTTGTAGTCCAATGCATCTGGAGGACACCAGATTGAGGAAGACTTGGTCTACATTACTAGTCTTCAGTTGGAAGGTTGGGACCTATAGGTGTGTGACACTTGGGTCACACTAGGGATGAATGAATCTGTCACTTCTACTTTCTCCCACATTCATCCCTCCCCCATTAATTACATTTCTATACTGCCCAATAGCCAAAGCTCTCTGAGCAGGTCACAGCATGATAAAACATAATATAAAACCTTTAAAGCAGTTTTTTAAAAAGTTAAACACAATTAACAACAAAACTACCAGGACGTGGTAAAAAAAACTATAACACCCCCATCATATACTATCAATTTAAAAAATAAAAATAAAAATCTCAAGTTCTTTCCATCCTGCATATGAATAAATTTCTGGTAAATTCTTATAAAAAACGAACAAAAAATGAAATTCTCAGTCATCTGTACCGGCCATGTTGCTGTTGTTTAACCATGTGCTGTGTGAAGAAGTAATTCCTTTTATCAGTCCTGAATCTCCCACCAATCAGCTTCATGGGATGACCCCATTGGGTTCCAGTAATGTCTCCCTATCCACTTTCTCCACACCATGCATCATTTTGTGCACTTCTATCATGTCTCCCCTCGCTTGCCTTTTCTCTAAGCTAAACAGTTCCATCATTTTAGCTACAATGTCAGTGGATTACAACAATCTTCATGTGGGGGAGTATAACATTTAAACCTGCCCAGAGTAGTTTGTCAGACACATTACTCTGCCTGATTTGCTTCATGTCAATGTTGTCTTGTCTAGCTCAGGTTAAGGTTCCCAGGTGAGCTGATCTGAAGCACCTGCACTTACTAGAAAGGTGAGGCAGAGTCAAGTCTGGCTATGCAGGATGGTAAAGCAAGGCAAGGCCTGTTAGGATCCTGGACAGATCTATGCTGGCTGGCATTCACTTAGGAAGAGCTGTTGTCTTAGCAACAGGCAGAGCCTTCTGTGGCTTTAAGAAGCCATTGGCCATGCTGGCTGGGAATGATGGGAGTTGTAGTCCTGGAAATTACAGATAGCCCTGTTTAGTGCAACACCAAGGAGCAACTCAACTTACCCAAAGGTAAAAAGCATCTGAATTGGGGAAAATGGATTGAGGAATTGAGATTTTTCGTGCTGACCTTCACACCAAACTTGTTTGAGAGAAGCCACTGTTGTTCCTAATATGCTCTCTGCAGGGTAACACTAGCTTAAGGATTTGATCCTTTTTTAAATTAAAGAAAATCATGCAATTGTAATAAAACACACATTAATTTTATTGAGTTATATCATAATTCTTGATTTCATTCAAGTCTAACATAGTCATTTAAAAAGCTTTAATTTTGTATTTTTTAAAAAAAAATCACACTTCAATTTATGTTTTTTCCCCCACTAATAAAATATGAACATCCTTTCATGTCCCAAAGGGTAAGATGAACTCCTCTTGTATTTTCAATAATTTGTTTCTTTAGTGACCAGAACTACTTGTGAATGAAGACATTGCTTAGTATGAGGTGTAATCCTGCAAAATAAGTCAGTCAGTCAGATTCCCAGACCCATTCTTTTCCTGTCACATCCTCACAACCAATGCAGGTGCTGCCTTGTATATTGTTCTAGACATCAGAAAGAAATGAAAATTCAGCTGGGGACCAAAGGGTTCACCTGGGAGCATCCATGCACAGAAGAGCTTCTAAGGCTCTGCTTCCAAGCATAGCTCTTCCTCCCTTCCACATTACCAAGTGCCACTTCCATAAGGCCAACTCTGCAAAGAACCTCAAATGTAGCAGAAGAAGTAATGAAGGAAGCTGTGCTTGTGGAAGAGGTACTTGTGTTTGCCTAAGAAACTTGAGAAAGTTACAGGAACATGGCTTCTTGTCAAAATTATTTATCTCATCAGCACATCATGTTTTCTCCTTCATGCACCCAACACCCCTGGAGAATACTGTCATTATTCCTGTTTCACAGAATGAAACTGAGGATGAGAGATCTTGATACTATGAATTCCCATGTAGACAGAGTTGTCCTCTCAGGACTCTTCAGTCAAAGTCTAATGTCCAACGAATGACAATTAAACAAAACCAGTGAGTTATCTTATCTGAGCTGAGATTTTGTACATAGGTCTCCCTGGTCCAAATCTGGGATCCATATTGGCATGTGGGAGCATGCATTCATGTGTGGAGATACATGGCTGAGGCAGAACCTGCACAGTGGGATTGCAGACTGGTTTTAAGAAAATCTGCCACAGGCTCAAGATTCTAAGGCAAGACTCCATTGACTGGATGCACCAGAAAGTGCTTACCATCATGAATATGGACTATCATCATAATCATTTTAAAAAAACAGTGCTAGTGGTTGTGTAATGGTTTTAAAAATAAAATGAACCAAACTTCGACTATTTGGCACAGGTTAGAAAGAACGTCTGTGAAAATAAGAACGGAAACAGAAACTACCAGGTGATGAATATTCATTTCACTAAGGATATTCCATATATTTTGTCTTTGGGGTGGGGTGGGGTTTCATTGTTTGGTTGAGACATGCAAATCCTTTCCTTGCCTGCCCTTGTTACCACTTTCTCCCTCTCCCTCTCCTTTCTCCTATCACCTGTGACCCATCATTGCTGCTTTCTCACCAAGCTCTTTGTCTCTTCAGTCTTGCGCGCGCGCGCACACACACACACACACACACACGTTCCCATTTAACACACTGGTTTGCATTCATTTTGCTTATGCAAAATCTAACCTTAAAATCTCAGATTTTTTTCCTGACCTTGTCTGATATGGTGGAGATAATACTGGAAGGTTCAAGTCCATATCCTTAGGCGTATGTTTGAGCTGGACAAAGTTCTTCCTCATCTTACCACTGTTGAAAAAGTCACTGGGCTTTTCTTTAGATTTCCTCAAGCTCCTCACCATGAGCGTCTGTTGCTGGGTCATAGGGAAAATGGGTGGTCTTGAACCATTGACATAAAATGGAGGGGAGCCGCTGGGTTGTTGTGCTGATAGTGCCATCCATGAGATCTTTTTAGTGATGGGGTCACTCAGGGCAACTTGCCTCAGCTTTGGTAAAGGCGAGAGCTGTGGTGTTTCCATGATCAAGAAAGCAGAGCTGTCTTTTCTTGATATTGCCACATTGGAGCTGGAAGGTTCTCATCCATTGCTTTCAGAAGATCTTTGACTCTTGTGTCTGGAAAAGCCATTGGACTTGGGCCTACAGTTCTGTTTTCAGTTGCTGATCTTGGTGTTAGCCTACTCGCACATGACATGGAGGACCTCTGAGCTTGGTGGTTCATTGAATACATTGGGTTAACTCCTAAAGCAGAAGGTGGCTTCTCCGCTAAATAAGATTTCCTCACGTCTGTGAAATCCTTAACATCTTCTATGTTTTCCTGTGGATCCAGCTGAGTCTGATTAACAGCTCACATGAAAAAAAATTCGGAGATTTAGGAGGCTCAAAATGAACCAATTCTCTGTCTGCAAACTTGGAAACTAAATGGAATATAGAATATATGAAATCAGTTCATGCAGAAATCATACTTGCCATGAAAAGCAGAGGTATAAATATGTGTTCTCTTCTGCTTTGCAATTGATATTCAGTATGATTCTAAGATTTTGGAAATTGTTCTTGCAAAATTATAATAAAATGTTAAAATAGACTATTCATGAATTCATTTATTACATTTTTATACTGTCCAATAGCCAAAGCTCAATAACCAGCTAACTAAGTCTTGGGGGATTACTGCTGAGTCCCATGGCAGGGTTCCACCTCCGCCCCATTTTTTTTCAACCTCTATATGACACCATTGGGAGAGGTTATCCAGGGGTTTGGAGTTGGGATGCTATCAATATGGTGATGAAACCCAGCTCTATATCTCCTCTCCATTAGATTCCAGGGAAGTAGAGCTTCTGAACCAGTGTCTAGGGTCAGTGAAGGGACGGGATATGGGAAAATGAACTGACACTTAAATCCAGACAAGATGGGAATGCTTTTGATCAGAAGGAGAACTGACCCAAGGGTAGATGTACAGCCCATTTTGGATGGGGTTGCACTTCCCTTGGAGAAGACTTGGAAGTGCTTTTGGACCTAGCATTGCTCAAGGATGGCCAAGCTGTAACTGTGGCCAGGAGCGCCTGCTTTATGTTGTAGCTGAGCTTTTCTGCTGGTTGCACAGGAGAAGAGGTGATCTTAGTTGATTCCCCCCAACCCCTGCAGTCCCTATGTCCCCCGAAAATATGCTCCGAAGGGCTGAAGGTTTGTAATCGCAATGAAAGGAAGATAAATATAGAACTATAGATAGAATGATATGGGTCTCTCCTCTTTTCACCAGTGGGAACATTCTGAATAGAACTCTGCTCGGGGATGCTTCTGCCAGCAGAATAAAACTCTGCATCCAATCCAATGCCATTTCAGATGGAGGTGGGGATATTGGCAAGATTCAGAAAGGTCCAAAGGCCTACTCAACCAACTTAAGGTTGCAAACAGCAGCATCAACAAAAAATCCAAAAACGAAACTACTGTATTTCAGTAGCATTTGTTGCGATTACTTTTCTGTCTTTTTGTATCTCATTAAATAAAAACTTTAGCAGTGTTATCAGCACAGAACAACTAGCTAGCCTTTTTCTTTATAAATACAAAATAGCAGTGAATGTAATCTTCAGCCACTTGTGGGCATTAAAGGCACAATGCATATAATTTCCAGACATGGCCCTTTAAGGTACTTAAGAGTAGGGGCCCAATCCTTTGTTTGTTGCCACTTTCAGCGTGTAAAAGGACACATGCTGAATGATATATGCATGTGCCTTTCACACTTCACAAGAGGCTCATGCAGTTCATATATGGTTATCCATCTTCAAGTATAAATGTAAAGTGAGGACTGGCTCTGAGTCATATCACAACTTTGTTAATTGCAGGTGAGAAATGATAATATATTTCCCATTTATGGTTTTCTCCTGCCTCCCCCCACCCCAGCAGTGAGCAAATGCATGATCAAGTACAAAACGTAAAGTGAGAATCTGCCCTCTTTTCCTTCCTTTTAATCCAAGTCATGCTCACTTCAGCTATTATGCAGGTATAACATTTTCAGATGATCAAGGTAAGCGATGTATACTACCTTCTGGCAAGATTTCTTGGTTTTCTAGAGTGATGGCAATTTCATCCTCCTGGATGGCATATGGCATTTCTGAGTTCAGCACAGATGGAAATTCAGCTTTACTGTCACAGTTTTTCAGTTTTTCTGCTGGAACCAGTTCTGTCTTTTGAGAAGTTGGAACGTCTGCATCTTCCTGTAGGCTTCCAGGGGGTTTGCCATCAAGCTTTTCCGGTGCACTTTCCTTCTGTAGACACATCAGACACCAGTAATATAATCATAAATGGTAAAGAAGCTTTAGTGATAAGAACTGAAATGTGGTAAGAAAGTTCAGATATCTGGCTCTAATTCTGTTATTGTGACTGCAAAAAGTGTAGAATTAAGTATTCACTTTTTCTTTTCTTATTTGCAATTAGTAATCTCTCTATCTATACAATAAAACTGGTAGTATAAAAACCAGGATTGTTATAGGAAATTCTTGATGTACTTGATATTTCCTGGTAGAGCCATATCATTCTCTCCATAGATCTATATTTACATTGCTTTCATTCCATTTGCAGCACTTTCAGTTTTCCCAAAGTCACATGGTTTGATCATAAGAATGTAAGAAGGTCTTTTCTTGGATTAGACCAGGAATGACAGTTGAACCTCTTTCAGCCCTAGGACAAAATTCTATTTAGGAGAAGCTCTTGGGGGCTGCATTCCAGTGGTGGGTGGGGCCAAAGGCAAAGGGCCAAAAATGTGAAATGATAATGATAATAATAATAACAACAACAACAACAATAATAATAATAATAATAATTCTAGCATATTTTAGCTTACAGCTCTTACAGCCAGTAACTAAGCCTAAGGAGAAGCATTTCAATTGTTTAAGGGGGGGGGGAATGTGTGCAAAAGCCAGAAAACCACCAAAATGAGTGGTGGTTGGGGGAACGTGGGTGGAGCCGGGGAAGGGAGGATGACCATTTGGGGAACCCAAGAGAGCCGGATTGGGACCCCAGGCAGGCAGGAATTTGGCCCCTGAGGTTCTGAACTCCTGGATTAGACCAAAGTCCATCTAGTCCAGCAATCTGTTTCCAGCAGCAGCCAGCCAGTTGCCTAGCTGGGAACTTACAGGCATGAACTGAAAGTGAAGGTCATCCTCTGTTGCTTGTCCCCAGCATCTGGGAACGTTCAGAGAAACACTGCTTCTGAACACGGAGGTTCCATTTTGACTAATAGCCATGGATAGACCTACCCTCCATTAATTTGCCCAAGTTGTTAAAAAGAACAACATCTCAACTACTACATCATTTGGTAGTGAAGCTCATATTTTCATAAGGTAATGGTGTGTTATGTGAAGAAGTGCTTTCTTAGGATCCTGTGAGTCATTGTGCCAACATTTTCTTCTCTGCCAGGGGGGTATAATGATAGCAGCACTAATTTAATGCCACGACCTGTGGCATTGCCTCACAATCCCTTGGGGCTTCTCTACATGAGGCTTTTAACCCGCCACTTTACCGAGGCTTCTGCTTCCAGATTCTTTGCGGGATTAAGATCAGCTCCTTTGCACGTGTTTTTCCCCCTGGCATCTTTTCTTTCTCTGCCTTGCTATATGTTCCATTACATAACCGCAAGGTGGCATGGCAGTATAGCGGAATTGCAAAAATACACGAGCTCCTCATTCCAGTTCATTCCACCATTTCCAGATACCACTACACTTCCCTCGCTCTAAGAAAAGCCACAGAAATGCTTGGAACGCACGGGAGAGGCCCTGGAGAATGATGAGGTTGTGTAAAGCACCCACAAACTACCATGAGTGAGGAATCATGAGCACACAATCAATACCTTGTACAGAGAAGCCCTAGCAGACCCAGCCATTACTGACAACCAAAAAAATGCAGCAGCAGTGTGCAAATGCATTAAGCAGATAGGACCTAAAAGGTGCTTGGTGAGGAGTGCTTTCCTTATGCACCAATTTTGCACACCATGGAGCCAGAGCTTTGTTAGCAAAAATCTACACTACTAATATTTAGTATTTACTAGAATGTGGTTGTTGTAACTGCTGTGCAATTAATATGGAGCTGCTCTACTTGCCTTTCATTTGGTGATGCTTTAGGTAATGGGTGCAAGAGAGCAAAAGTTAATTGTCACAAAGTCCTATTGAAACAAGGACATGGGGCACAGTTGTGATTAATTTTAAACCTATTGCTTTGATCTTTGCTGGGATGTGCCCAAGGAGATTGGGAGTGTGTCAAAACCACTAAAGCTTAATCCACATTCCACTGAAAGCAATGGAGTAACTCATATTGGCTTTAAGCAGCCTGCTCCAACCTGGTGAGCCTTCAGATAGGTTGGATTACAACTCCCATCACTTCCTGGCATGGCCATGCCAACTGGGGAAGATAGGAACTGTAGCCAGGACATCTGGAAGGCTCTATACAGCTCCGGTCCAGCTTATCTCAAGAGCGCCTCAACAAGGTCTGCCACAGACGGCCTTCTCCTTGTCCCATCAGCCAGAGCAGCCAGGCTGGTGGGGACTAGGAAGAGGGCCTTCTCTGTGGCAGCCCCCAAGTTATGGAACTCCCTCCCAAGTGACCTTCGTCATGCCCCCTCCTTGATGAACTTCCGCCGGGCTTTAAAAACATGGCTTTTCAGGTGGGGAAATGGGGTGGGTTAGGTTTTTTTTTTAAAAAAAAAACTTATATTTTAATTGTGTTTTAATTATATTTTTAATTGTGTTTTAATTATATTTTTAATTGTGTTTTAATTATGTTTTAATGTAGTTTTAATTGTGTTTTATTGTATTTTATTGTATTTAATTATTGTACATCGCCCAGGGTGGCTGGGTGATTTAAAAATAATAATAATAATAATAATAATATAATAATAATAATAATAATAATAATAAATAAGGCACTGCATTGGGGAAGACTGCTTAAAAGTATTTGTGGCTGGTTCCTTAAGATACAATATATATTGAACTACTAAAGCGGGGGATGTCTACAAATGCAGACTAAGCAGAAAAGGGCCTCAGGGCACATCCACACCACAAACGTGTATCAGATTTTTTTTGATTTTTTAAAAATAATAATAATAATAATAATAATTATTATTATTATTATTATTTATAATACTTCTACAACACTTAATATTTTTTTAAAACCCAAGCAGCTCACATTAAAATGTATATATAATGCAATATAATAAAAATATAAAATAATAATTAAAACTTTACAGCAAGAATGACAATAAAACAGGGCAGTGTTTTAATTATCATGGCTTTCCCCCCAAGAATACTGGGAATTGTGATTACATGAGGGTGTGTTGAGTCCCTCTCACAAAACTGGAATCCCCACAGAGAATGGATATTAAAGAAGATGAAGGCTGAAATTTTAACCATAAGAAGCTGCCTTATACTGAGACAAACCATTGGTCCATACATCCCAGTATTTTGTACTCTGACTGGCAGTGCGCAGTGGTGCTTCAGGGGCTTAGGCAGAGGTCTTATAGATTTCATAGATTTCATAGATCATAGAGTTGGATGGAGCCTACAAGGCTATCGAGTCCAACCCCCTGCTCAATGCAGGAAACTAGAGGAGGGGTCTCCCATCCAAGTAATAACCAGGCCTGACCCTGCTTAGCTTTCCACGCTCAGACAAGCTGAGCCAGCGTGAGCCACAGGCCTGTCTTCCACAACACCTACCCCTTGGCCCTTTTAACCAGAGATTCCAGGAACTGAATCTGACACCTTTGGCATGCAAAGCAGGTGTCTACCACTGAGCTATGGGCCCCATGGGACACAATGGAATTTACAGAGTAAACATACATCAGATTGCATTGTTAATTTGTAATGTAGATATCTCCTACTAGATGTTTTGACACTGAATCCAGTGCAGTGTAATATTAAGCTTGGATAGCCATTGTTTTTATAGCAAAGGTTTTCCTTGTTGGGCAAACCTATTTAAATCTTTCTTCAAAACTGGTAAAATTCTTCCACTCCTGAGCATATTTTGTGACCTAGTAGAGTACATGAAATTACTGAGGCTCCCAGAATCTGAAACT
Source organism: Shinisaurus crocodilurus (assembly GCA_021292165.1). NCBI lineage: Eukaryota > Metazoa > Chordata > Lepidosauria > Squamata > Shinisauridae > Shinisaurus > Shinisaurus crocodilurus. The sequence continues at coordinate 46,060 of JAHFWL010000338.1, forward strand.
CCTCTGGGTCAGTCCGGACCGTCACTACCAAATATTTTCAAAACTTGCAGAAATGCAAATGATATAAGGTATCTTCAAGGACTTCCTGTCCTTGAACCATTTGTTTAAGTTTTTTTTTAAAAAAACAGGTATTGCTCAAACCACACTACATCTGTGGGGAATAAGATATGACATAAAAAAAATTTAGCCAATGCAATCAAAATGTCTCTCAGGATTTTACACACTCCTGGTTAAGAAAACAAATTTTCATCTTAGATTTTGCAAACTGTCACCTTATATACAGTACATCAGAAAACTTGCCATGGCCAGTTTTTATAGCCAGGCCTCTTAAGCAGCTAATTGGTTAAGCACCTGGGCAGGAAGCTTTTTGGCAGGAACACTATTTCTGCAAGGCTTAACTATAAAGTTTTGGATGGCAAATTGTAATCATTAGGGTTCTCCTTTCTACAACAAAACACATAAAATGTAAGCAGGTTGCTTGGAGAAATCACAGTGTGTAAAAGGACAGGCCATGTTTTATGCTTATCCAATGATTTATGGCTCAAACCTGATCATGGAAAAAAAGGTCTTGGTTGCTTGCAGTCATTTAAAAGCCAAATTTCCAGTAGGTTTTCCCACCAAACAAAATTACTATCATGCCTAAAGCTAAACCTTTTGTGACCAGCTGTTTGCAGTCAGGATTTTAGAAGTGAGATGTTAAAACTTAATAAATTGAACCTTTAGGGTCTTTCCAGACAAGCGTTTTATTGGACACCAAAGCACAGTTTGTGACTTAGTTGATGGGGGGGGGGGGAATCAAATATCTTTCCCTATGTCTACTGTGGAAAATCATATTTTCTCCATGCTAAAACTGCAGTTTTTTGGAACTGGGAAAATGTGACATACACACTCTCACCTAGCACAGCTATTAGAGTCGACAGTGCTATGTGAACTGTAGCACTTATGTTATGTCATGGGCACCTATTGGTTAGTGTCTATGACATCACTGATGCTTAGTGACACCTAACCCTCACCTGCATAATTTATAAATTTTTAATTGTTAAAAAAGTTATTTTATCAACTTTAAAAAACTTCCACAGAAGCTGACTTCTCTCTGCTGTACTATGCCAGTGCAGCACTGCTTACCTGCTCCACCCATAGTAGATCCAATGGTTCCTCTTTTCCCCAGAGCCCCCAATTCAGTAGCCTGTGCCTTAGGCAGAAGCATACAGGAAGCCATGAGTTCTGCTGTTTGTATCCTTTGCAAATGGCTCCAATTGCTTGATGCAATGGTACATACACCACGCTGCAAAAGAAACTACTGCTAAGCGGCTGATTCATATCCCCCCCCCCAATAGTTAGATAATCCTGAGGATTCATTGGAGTATCTTATTTTTTAAACTGACTAGAATATGAATGTGCAGAGTTTGTGCTTTCTTGAACCAAGAATTTTAAGTTCTTGAAGTCAAGGCATTTTCAAAACACAACAGAAAGAAAAATATTCTAAGGGTGCAATTTTATGCATGTTTAGGCAGAAAAAACATGCTGGGGAATGCTGGGAGTTGCAGGACTTTTTTCTGCCTAAACATGCATAGGATTAACCTTAAGGCATTCTAAATTGAATTCAAATGCCAAATTGATAGAACATACATTCAACTCTAAAATCGCACTTCTGAAAGTTTGGAACAGAAGCTAAAACTAGGCACTAACAATATACTAAATTGTTGGATGTACCACTTGACGACTTACAGCTGAATGTGTGAACTGCCCCTCATCTGTGAAAAAGTTTTATGTTTGTACTGATCCAAAGGGTTATGAAAAGTTTCTGCCTGTCGTATTGTTTATCAGTGAAGACCATTTCATATAATCAGTCATCAGAAGTTGCGCTCACTGAGGGTTTTATCCAATGATGGTTGTCCACCAGCAAGTAGAAACTGCTGGTGGAATGGATTTCCACCTCCCTTTGCAGCCCCGCATGACCCAACACTGTTCTGGAGTGTCGGGGGACCTCCAGAGCAGATTAGGGTGGGCATACGGGGATGTGGCGTACAGGAAGGAGAGCAAGGGCAAGTCCCTTCGGGTGAGTGGGAGTCCTGTGCGAGGTGTATATAACCCTGAATGATGAATGTGGATGTGTGAACTTGCCGCTGTTCCGAGGAGTTGTTAATACAAATGAACTGCTCGTAGATCTTGAATCAACAGAATCAAGGGGAAATAAATTCAGTTACACAGTTTTCTTGATGAGCCTAAAACTCCAGAGTGAGAGAGAAAGTATTATGACAACGTAAAAGAAGTACAACTTGGAATGATGGATGACATTCACAAGGGAACTGTTCAGAGTTAATATCAGAGGAATTAACAAGAGGAGACTTTTTGGTTTTAGGATTCATGGACAAATAGAGTTGAAAGCACTCATGATTTTTGATATTTTGCTCCTCACCAAGCACTAGTTAAAAAGGACCATAGGAAACAGATCTGCAGTGGTAGTGAAATGACAAGATGAGGATAATAGAAGGTTTCAGTCTTGAGCTTTTAAGGTTCTGTTTTTTAAATATCTGATTCAAATGCAGGTCAAGGGATTCTTAAGTTGCTCTGTATCGTCCCAATTGGGGCATTAAGATGAGCCTTGTTTAATTTCATATTGCATTTATTTACAACCCAAATAGGAGGCTAGTGAAAGTATCCGGCTTTCTACCTTAGCAATGTCAGAAAATAAATCCCCATGAATGATTCTTTTAACTAAGTGTGTGTGTGTGTGTGTGTGCGCGTGTGCGCGTGCGTGATGTGTAATTGCTAGCCAAGTATTTATGAAATTCAATCTAGAGGAAAAATATGACTTCAGCATTGGAATGTACTGGAAAGGTTATTTAGCTTATTTGAGGCTTTTAAGCTGCAACCCTACACCCACTTACCTGGGAGTAAGTCCCACTGAACTCAGTGGGGCTTACATCTAAGTAGACACATACATATATTGCACCACACATTATTCATTCAATAGATAATTAATTAAATAAATAAATAGCACTTTATTGTAAATCTCTCATTTGTTTCAAGTGTCTTGAGCGTCACTAAAATCTCAAGGGGTTCATTCTCTCCTCCCACCCCCCAACACAACAAAATGTCTAGGGCAGGGCTCTCCAACCTTGGGTCCCAGATGTTGCTGGCCTACAGCTCCCAGCATACCCAGCCAGCATGACTAATGTCAAAGGATTCTGGGAGCTGTAGGCCAGCAACATCTGGGGACCCAAGGTTGGAAGCCCTGGTCTAGAGGATGAAGCAGAGGTGCTATTTGACTGTTGTCAAAATGTAAAGATGGATTTCTGGTACTTCCACAGACTGTTGCAAAGATTGTTGTGGCCATACTGATATCTAACATGCTTTCGGTGGATCTATTTGCCTTACATTAATCTTGTATCAAGATGTTCTTGTTGTTGTCATGATTATATGAATGAGAATGAGGTATTCTTATACTAGTGATCACTTTAGCAATGAATGGCTGTATTTTCTGCTATTTTAACCCTTGTCACCAAACCATCTTCTGTAATCTTACTAAACCCTATAATAGCCTTGTAGTATCACCAAATCTCACGAGTGTGCAGAGTGAAGTAAGCATGCAAAGTGTTTATGTAGTCCTAAAACAACAAAACTCATGATGCAGTGCATCCTGGAGTGAAATAACCATGTGCTAGGTAGACTAAGGTTGCAATCTACCTGGGAGTAGGTACCACTGAACACAGTGACTGAGTTCAGACCACATGATAACCCACACTCAAGGGTTGAGTATGGGTTGAGTGTGGGTTGTCATTGAATCATGGGGTTGTTGAACTGTGGGTTATCGTGTTGTCTGCACCCAGCTGCACTAACAAGCCATGGCTTCTTAACCACAAAACCCATGAAGAGAACCCATGGTTTGTTGTTGGGTTGTGAACTGTGGGTTGTTCCCCATGGTTTTGTTATCTTGGCTGGGTTCAGACAACACGATAACTCATGTTACAACAACAACAACCCACATTTCAATGAGAGCCCACACTCAACCCATGAGTATGGGTTATTGTGTTGTCTGAATCCAGTCAATGGGACTTACTTCTTAGTAGATACACATGGGATTGCCTGTCCTGTATTTTTCCCATGAGCAAAATCACATGCACAAAAGCATCTAGAGGCTTAACTGAAGTGAGCAACTGTGTATTGAAGGCATGGTTCACTACTAGAACTGTTTTTGGAGATGGGCAAATCTGTCAGTTTCACTTTCTCCCACATTTGAATTTTTAAATCTCATGTTTTTCTCTCCAGATATGAACACTGCGAGTTCTGATAAATTCTTATCAAAAACAACTGAAATGAAATTCTCCCCCATCTGCACTAGCTGAATTCAACAGGAGCAGCTTCCCAGCATGGAGGGGACCATGATGTATCAGCACGGAGGGGACCATGATAGCCATTAAAGATGAGGAGCCTGACAGCGAAGTGGCAACCTAAGTACTAACAAGGTTGAATACACAGGAATTCAAATAGGAATGTGTGAGGAATCCGATGGGGGGGGGGAACTGATGGATTTCTTGACTCGGCCCTGTGGATTCCGTTCCGTCAATCATGCACTGGTGCTGACTAGATCTGACGTGAGTCGAGCCAGCACACGGACTTCCATTTTAAAAAAAAAGCCGGGGAAATTTGCGGAAAATTCAGGCCTCCTCTCCACATTTGAGCAAATTGTGGAGCAGAGGCTCAGGTTTTGCACAAATCTGAAATTAAGTGTCAGAAAATTCAAGGCGGCCAAGGTGGAGTGTGCACATATGCAGCGAGAGGAGGGTGCTTCCATACCCCATGTTAAATGCTACAACAACAACAAGAACAATGATTTGAATCTAATGAGTTGGCCCTGATTGCAC
>JAHFWL010000339.1:0-70532 GCA_021292165.1 Shinisaurus crocodilurus
TTTCTCACGGAGGACTGCGCTGTATCACTTCAGACTTCAAGTGTAGGCTTACATGATGGCATGACGAGTTTCTCCGACGAACAAAACAACAAATTATTTGCATAAAAATACATGTGAGGAAGAAAAGTTCTAGACCCATCTCCCTGGCAGCTAAAGCTTCAAGACGATTTTGAAAGTTCAGTTGGCAGGACTGGCTCAAGACATTTTTTCTGCCTCAGGCACAGCAGCAAATGCCCTCAGCTCAAGTTGCATAGTACCCAAGAAGAACAGCCAGGTTTTTTTGGCACCTGAGGCAGAAAAACCCACAAGTACCTCTCCTCATGTGGCAGTAAAAGACAATAATACATTAAGTAACTATTGATTTGCTGCTTTTTCATACCACCCAAATCAACTCTGCTTGAGGAAGTCACATCATCTGCCTAATAGTAGGGCCTTCCCAGCATAGGAATGTAGCCATGTAGTATAATCTGAGGCATATTTTACACAGACGTCCCACTGTGTGCAGTGGAGTATACTCCTAAGTAAAAGTGGAAAGGATTGCAGCCTTAGGGTGCAATCCCATGCATGTTTAGATGGAAAGAAGTCCTATACCGGTAACTCTCAGCATTCCCCAGCCCCATGCTGTCTGGGGAATGCTGGGAGTTGTAGGACTTCTTTCCATCTAAACATGCATAGGATTGCAACTTTAATCATTTACCTTTTGACTTAGTTTTGACCAATCTGTCTCTCCAGGGTTCTCTGGATGGCCATGCCTCTTCCCCTGCCCCACCACTTTTCCCTATCCACCAAACCCCAATTTTGTTTCCCGGCTTTTGCGTGGTTCCCCCCCCCCCTTCTAAAAGGTTGAAATACCTCTCCTTAGGCTTAGTTACTGGCAGTAAGATCTACTGGCATTAAAAAATGCTGTTATTGTTGGCCCCGCCCCTTTTACCTTAGGCCCCCCCACCACTGGAATGCTGCCCCTGAGAGCTTGTTGAAAATAGAATTTGGGCCTCAGGCTGAAAGAGGTTTGACAAACACACACCCAGTCTATTGAGCAGGTTTGGACAGCGGCAGCTAAGGGGTAAAGCCTTTTTGTCAATAGCCCCAACACTGTGGAGACTCTTCACAGAAGAGGGAAAGAAAGCTTCTTCTCCACTTCCCTGTCACAAGAGCTGCAAAACATTTCTCTGCCTTTGTCTGAAACTATATTTTCTGCTATATAATAATGTAGTGGTTCTAATGTTGGTTGCATGCTGCTTTGAACTTTCGGAAGACTGGTATAAAAATATTTCACTGAATGAATAAATGTTTGGTATTAATAATGTATCTTTCAAATAAAAAGTATTGTCCATGTTTCAATAATTATGATGATTCAATGGCTGCCTACTGCAGGCATACACTGCATGACCGAATCAGTCCTCCTCTGAGAAACTGCCTCTACTCATAACATGACCAGCCAATGTTTGAACTTTAGGTTTGGCAGGGCTAATCCTGTTACATCTGCCTACATCATATGAGAAGGATATCAGTCACAGGGAAAGGAACTTGACCATGATTGCTCTGAGGTTATGAAAGGAGCTCCCTGAGGTTTTAAACTATACTGCTCTTGCAGCTTTTCAGAGAAGATGCAAAACTTACCGTACCTTTTTTGAAAGGCCTAAGGCAGTTGAGTGGGTGTTCTGGTTTACAGTATATACTACTGCTGCTACAGAGTGCAGTTTTTAGTGGTAGCTGTTTATAAGATTGATTGTTTTTTAAAAAATTATGAGTTAATGTTACTGTACCATTTTATTGCTTATTTACTGGAAGCTGCCTCAAATCCTGGAGAGGCAGGATTCAAATGTTTTCAAATAAATTATACAATCTCTCTCTCTCTCTCTCTCTCACACACACACACACACACACACACCACACACACCCCCTTCATGGTTTATACTAACTCCGAGGTCATCTGTCCTATATATATTCCTCTCTTGCTGCAACAAAGCTGGGATGACAGAAAAATTTACAAAAGCTGGATGTTAAGTTTTTGAGGTAGAGCAGAAACCTATCAGTATCAAGCCACAATCCTGGAAGAGGTGACCACAGAACCATCAACTGTTATCAGGCTGATGAGGAGATTGCAATTGTCCTCTACAGGGGGTAACTGAAAACCTCTCATTTCTATTCACTACTTCAGCAAAGCTTATAAAACACATTATACCTAGAACAGATGCCCCCCCCCATAGCCAGACTTGCTTTCCTTGAAGGACAACACATCATACCATCAACAGCAAAAAATACACTTTCTCTATTTTATTTGCTTTTGTTTAGATTTAAGGGCATGAAACAAAATGTTCAAGTATATGCTATAAATAACACATGCAATGAAGTCCTTTCTATGGGAACTGGTAACAGCAATACAATGAAACTGTAATTTTGGTCAGGCCACTGGTGCCTCTAGTCAATTTGGGTCAGGCCAATGTCGCCCCCTTTACACACTGGTGCGCACACACCATAAGCATGGGAACCGCTTCCCTCTGGTTATGCATTGGGTGGGTGGGGGGTGAATACCATAACCATGGAGTGATCCAATCACACAGATCTTTCCCACCCAGTTAAAACATATTCCGTAGCAACATGTGATCACCCCAGAGGCAGTGGAAGCTGGTGGCTCCAATATCAGTGGGATAGTGTATCCACTCTGGGTCTTGGTCTGAACTTTAGAGGAGCTATCCATGGTGCTGAACCCCACCCACCCCTAGCCCCATGGATGGGTTCAGCACCATGGATAGCTCCTTAATGGTTCAGACTACAATCCAGAGTGGTTACATTGCCCCACTGACATTGGAGCCACCCGCCTCCACTGCCCAAAGGGAAGCAGCTCCCATACCTCTGCGCACATATGTCTGGAAAGGTGTGCTTGGGGGGTTCAGTATTGGCCTGAAATGAGATGTGATTGCCGCCACACAGTCAAGTGCTTACCTGTGGAAACATTCCACACATGCAGCCCCCACAAGCATTGGCCGACTCATATATAATGTTATCAGGCCTGTGGCCTGCCCACCAGAGCTGCCAATGGCAGGTGTGTCTATGACACAATTAAATGGGCTGACACATGGTGTGAGAGCATGTAAATGAGATGGGGGTGCACATGAAGCATTTGCGCTTTACGTGTTACATCTGTTTCAGGACAGATTCCTCTAAGGAAGTGAACAAGAAGCAAGGTAGAATCATAGAATCATAGGTAGAGTTGGAAGGGGCCTACAAGGCCATTGAGTCCAACCCCCTGCTCAATGCAGGAATCCAGGTCAAAGCATCCCTGACAGATGGCCATCCAGCTTCACCTTGAATGCCTCCAGAGTGGGAGAGCTCACCACCTACCTTGGTAATTGGTTCCATTGCCTTATTGCTCTAACAGTCAGGAATTTTTTTCTGATGTTCAGGTGGAATCTGGGTTCCTGTAACTTGAGCCCATTATTCCGTGTCCTGCAAACTGGGATGATCGAGAAGAGATCCTGGCCCTCCTCTGTGTGACAACCCTTCAAGTACTGGAAGAGTGCGATCATATCTCCCCTCAGTCTCCTCTTCTGAAGGCTAAACATGCCCAGTTCTTTCAGTCTCTCCTCATAGGGCCTTGTTTCCAGTCCCTTTATCATCCTTGTTGCCCTCCTCTGAACCCTCTCCAGTTTGTCTACGTCCTTCTTAAAGTGTGTGCCCAGAACTGGACGCAGTACTCAAGATGAGGCCTAACCAGTGCCAAGTAAAGGGGAATTATCATTTCCCACGATTTGGAAGCTATACTTCTATTAATGCAGCCCAAATAGCATTTGCCTTCTTTGCAGCCACATCACATTGCTGGCTCATATTCAGTTTGTGATCTACCACAATTCCAAGATCCTTCTCACTTGTAGTATTGTTGAGCCAAGTGTCCCCCATTCTGTAACTCTGCATTTGGTTTCCTCTCCCTAGGTGCTGAATGATCCATATTTAATTATTTATCTTTTTCCTCCCTCTTGTTCCCTCCCACTGTTTCTAGCAATGAACTGCCATCTCGACTCACTGTTTCTTTTACCGGCTGGGCTGGGCTGGGCTTCTCTTCTCCCGTCCCCTTCACAGAGGCCACTGAAACCAAGTGTTTCCTGTGAGGAAGAGCAGCAGGGCCATCTGCTCCGGGAGTGTGGTATCATCTGGGTTCTTGAGCCGTACCTGCAGCAGTGGGAGTGACAAGAAGCCAGCAGATTTCAACTAGTCTTAGAAGGCCAAGACCTACGCTGGCAGACCAACAACTTCTGGCTCCATTACAGCCCTTTCAAGGGAGGTCAGGTCACCAGACTAATTCTTGGAGACCCACTTGAGGCCTGGTTTTGAACTCTAAGCAGCCATCTCAATCACAGCTGGTCATTATAAGACCCATATAATGTTACGAATTGGTGCATGAGTTTTCTTGTTTTCCTTTTACCCCCTCCATCATTTTTTCCTTCTGCATCATGTCTGTTTAGATGGTAAGTCTGAGGGTGGGGACTCTCTTGTTTTTATGAATTGGTAAACCCTTCTGGGAGCCTATGCAACTGAAGAGCAGGATATAAATGCTTTAAATAAAAATAAATAAATAGCAACAAGATTCCAAGGATTCCTTGAAAAGAAGGAAACTTCCCTCACTTTCTTACACTTATATGCACACATATCAGTTTATGGAAGCAAGGCCCCAATCCTATGAATGCTTACTTACAGTCCCCTTGGAACTCAGACTTAATTGTAATTAAACATGCACAGGGTGCGGGAGTGAGTCATTGATTCCAGTGTGAAACTTTCAACCACATTAGTGTGCTTAAGCTTGTGGCTATAGCCATCATCCACTGATGGATAGATGCTCCATGAAACATCAAGGCAGATTAACAACAGCATGACCTCTTTGTATTATGTGGAAATGAGAAAGTTCAAAACTCATTAGGGCTGGCTGCAGGATACCTTAAGTCATTGTCATTTGGGCAAGACCCAAAGTGGAATCCACATTTAAAATGATGACAGTTCTATTGCCAAATGATGTTAAGAATCAGCACAGAAGTAAAATAGCTGGTAATTTATTTATAGTAAGCATGTTAGGATAAAAGAAGGAAGATTGGAGTAGTGTGTGTGTGTGTGTGTGTGTGTGTGTGAAATTTGCTTAAGAATGCCTCCTCCGCCTCAAGTTGTCCTTGCCCTTTTATTGACACATTCAATTCAATTCTGCAGCAAGGACTAGTCATTTATCTAAGCCCTGTAAGCACGAAAGGCTCCCTCCTCCATAGAAGCATGCTCCATCATCCTGTGTTGTTTATGTGAGGGCCATCATTAACAAGCGTTTCGCAGATGACAAACAAGGATCCTAACCGCTTCAAAACTCACTTTGCTATGTGACTAGGCTGGCCAGTGACCAGATAGTGTTGAGCTGAAATAGGGGACCCAAGTTCTGTGAACATTTTTCACTTCCTTTCTTTCTGTTGATGCGAGCAAAAGACTTCATAAGAGGATGTGGGGAGAATGGGTGGGAATGGGTCCCTATTGCCAAGACAACCCAGCTGATATTCCCTCCCCTGATCCAGTCATGCATAATTGACTAGGTGGTGCACAATGTGGGTAGTAGTGCTGTGCATTTGAATGTACATCCAAATGTATCTCCCACTGAAAGGAATGAGGGGTGATTCTCCCTCATTCAATCTAGTTGTGTGTAGATGATGAGCTAGAACAGAATGTGGATGGGGATGCAAATCCAGATGCACATCTGTATTCATGCCCATTGAAAGTAATGTACATCGAGTGTAGATTTGGTCCATCTACGCAGCATCACTTCCAATGGAATACACATTCAGACGGGCATCCACATTCTGCCTAAACTAGTCATGTCTAACTTATACATGACTAGAGCTTGATTGGTGTGAAAAGCTTGCCCCCACAATACTGGTGGATGATGAAATTGCCAGAGCAGCAGAGCAAAACTGGGAGTACTCTAGAGTTGCCTGGGGAATGTTCTCCCATCATTCAGAGTGAGGGCAATGAAGGGCTTAATTTTCCCTCAGCTATGCCATTATGTAGCCATATCTGATTGGCTAGAGGTGTTGTGATCCCATCATGTACACTATATGATTCCTGATTGGCTGGAATTGTGCAGTGAATATAAAAAAAAACCCCACACACCTTAAAATGGCACTGAAGCAGCAACGTATCAGGGTTACAACAGGTCTGGAAAAAAGAAGACCACAAAGGCAGGGCTTTTCAAGAAGATTTTCCACCTCTAAAACATTTGCTTTTCCCATTGAAATTGAACCTCACAAAAAACATGCCACAATGCAACCTCAATTTAGTGTTGTCCCTTTATTTCTTATGAAAGCCTCCTGTGGGGAGTGCAGTATACTGCCCCACCCTTGCTTTATGATAGATGCTCTGGAAGCCACAACAAAGAGCTGTCAGGATAGAAGAAGCTATAAATCCAGTGTTTAGGGACAAGAGGAGAAAAGTCAATGGTGATTATGGATGGATGAATCAGTATATTTCCAGGCCATGCCACTTTCACATGTATTCACTCATACATCTGTTCTGTCTCATTCCACATTAGTCTGCCATATAAAATATATAGATAGATAGTTGTAGGACTTTTTCTGTCTAAACAAGCATAGGATTGCACACTATATTTCTTTTCCATTATCTGAGGAAAGGCATTGACAATTATTGCTGCATATGCCCCTGATTTGAATATACAATAAAACCATGCCACATTTTATAAAAATCAGATATTTTTACTTTGTCTTCAGCTAATTTCAGTTTGTAAGTCAATTTTGCTATTTGCCACAGCTCCATGTACCAATGACCTCCATGTTAGAGATTCTGTGGTTTCCTAACTTTTAGCTATTATTCGGTGAGCTGCCATCAGCATGACCATGATTACCGGTAATTCCTTAGATGTCACTTAGATGACAAAATTTCACTTTCACCCCCACACTTATGCACCCAACACTTAGCCCCAATTCGTTTATTGGCTTAAATCTCGTTAGGAAAGTGCTGTGCTAGTATAAGGGTGAGTGAATGCAGAGGTGGCAGTGCTCTCTTGCTTGATGTGCAGAGTGAGTAGAGAGCTAGAAGGGGAATCTTAAGGCACATCTGCCTGAAGCTGCTTTGGGGGCAGACAGCCATTGACTGGGTTCAGACAACATGATAACCCACACTCAAGGGTAGAGTATGGGTTGTTGTTGAACTGTGGGTTATCATGTTGTCTGAACCCAGCTGTGCTAACAAACCATGGCTTGTTAACCATGAATAACCCATGACGAGAACCCATGGTTTGTTGTTGGGTTGTGAACTATGGGTTGCTCACCATGGTTTGTTAGTGTAGCTGGGTTCAGACAAAATGATAACCCACATTTCAACAACAACCCATGGTTCAACAGCAACCCACACTCAACCCATACTCAACCCTTTAGAGTGGGTTATAGGGTTGTCTGAAACCAGTCATTACATCCAGAAGGAGTCTTCTTTCTATGTGGTGACTTGTTAAAGTAGGGGTGAGCAACGTGTGGCCCTCCTGATGTTGTTGGTCTTCAACTCCCATCATACTTTTCCATTTGTTATGTTGGCTAGGGTTGATGGGAATTGCACTCCAACAACATCGAGAGGGCCACAACTCGCCCACTCCTGTGGTAAAGTATGAACCAGGGTTAAAAATAGGCTAGGAGAAGGCTTTTTCAAGCTCTAGCACAGGGGTAGGCAACCTGGTGCCCTCCAGATGTTTGAACTACAACTCCCTTAACCTCTGATGATTTGCCATTTTAGCTGGGGGTCATGGGAGTCATAGTCCAAAACATCTGGAGGGCCCCAGTTTGCCTACCCCTGCTCTAGCATTAGCTGAATCAGACTTTTTATTATGGCTATACTTGCCCTCTCATAAATTTGCAAGCACATTGCCTACTTAGATGGGCAACACATTCTGATTGATCAAACAGAACATGTGACCATTCCAGGAAGCACTATTTCCACTCTAACTCAGCAACATTTCCCTCAGCAAAATTATCACACTCATTAATTACTTATTTATATACGTTTTATAGAATTGTACCCCACAGTGTCAGAGTTTCTTACTTATAAAATGCTAGAATACAACAGCAACAAATACGGTAATAATAATAATAATAATAATAATAATAATAATAATAATAATAATAATAATATAATAATAATAATAATAATTTAGCAGAGTGAGCTGGTAAAAAGCCCATATAAAAAGTAAAAGGCAGTAGGAAAAAAGATAATTAAGGGTGCAATCCTATGGCCTCCCAACATTGTCAGGGGGCCATAGGATTATTCAGAGTCCCAGCTCCGAGGTGCTCCAAGGACCTACAACTGCAGAGGTGGAACTCTGAATGTGAAGCCCCCGCCCCACCCCACCCCACAGCCGGTGTGGAAAGAACGGCACTGGCTGCATCTACAAGGTCAGAAATGGACCATGGATGAGGCTAAAGGGGTGTGCCGGGGGGTGGAGAGGGGAGGAGACTGGGGCCAAAAATGGCTGTCTAGATGAAATACAGGGTGTGAGGGGCGGGGCAGCGGAGATCACCACCGCCACATCTCACGCCCAACATTGGATGCACATAAGCTTCCATGTTTGGAGGCTTATGGACATAGAGGGCAGAGGGCATTGGATCAGGCCCAAAAGGTTCCCAAATGCCATTAAAAGCACCAGACAACTGGATGGAATTTGTCTGATGCCTAAACAATGACAACAACAGTGCAAAGCAAGCATATCCTGAACGGGAGCTTGGGAAATATACATGCCACCTGTGCTTTTTTTCTGGAGAAAAAGGTACCAGAACTCTTGGATTACATTTCCTCGGGAGTAGATGGCGATTAAATTGTAATGCAATTCATAGAAGAAAAGGTGCTGGAACTCAGTTCCAGTGAGTTCCACCAGAAAAAAAGCCCTGCGGTGCCACCATAATGTGGTCCCTGGTTGTCTGGGATCACTTCAGAAAGGAAGGATCAGAGGGTGAATATGGCAATGAAGCAACAGCAACTCAAGGGAAAAAGTGGCTGCAAGGAGCTCCCGAGCAACAGACAAGCCAGGTGTTTTCTTTTTGCCCAGAAACCATTTCCATCCCCTCAAAAGTAAAACATTCAGTCCAAGTATGTCTATGAGCAAACATTTGGTGCAGGCCTGTTTTGTTTGTTTTTTTACTTCAATTCTGCATTAATAAAGGTATGTTATCTTTGAAAAAGTTCACAGAACAGGATTAAATTGAACACATCTCTATGTGCCAGTGATTCTGCGTGGGTGAATCTTATCCTTAGAATCCCGTGCAGAATGGTATGGTGCAGTGGATAGAGTGCTGGATGCAGTTAGGACATGAGCGACTCAGTTTCTGATAGCCTATTCAGGCATAAAGCTCATTGGTTAGTCTTGGGCAATACATTATCCTTTGAACTAACCTATCTCACTGGGATGAAGGGAAGAGAAATGAGATGCATTGGTAGGTGCTTATTGCAATATAAAATCCAACAGGAATTATCCATAAAAATGGTCACCAAAAATATTTGTTCATATTTATTCATAATCCAATACTTTAAAGCTGTCTCACATTAGTATATATAAATCTGCTGCATGTAATTTTTTTAACTCTTCTGATTTGATTTCAATTATTACTCTTTTACTATGTGTATTTTAAAATATTACAAATTTAATATTAACAATTTAGAAAGAATAATATTGTGATACCAGTGGGAACCTGGACTGAAAAACACTTTTATAAATCACCTAATCCTTTTGTTTGTAACTACATGTGGCTATAGACAACTCTAGCCAGGTGAAATTTATATCCATATTTAGACTTTGGGTGTCAGCATACATTTCTCATACTGATTCCAGTATAATGAGCACATAAGTCTTTCAATTTGAAACATGATAATGGTTACAAAATTCATTGATTTCCAATGTAAACTTTTTTAAATGTTTGGTATCCGGGAGACAGTGTTGTTGTTGTTGTTGTTGTTTTTTAAAAGAGGGCTAAGGTTTTGGTTTTTGGGTGTGTGTTTTTAAAGGGAATGAAAAGTCTGAATCATTGATTAAAAGAATCTGAAATCTTCTTGGAAAGTATTACGTGAGAGACCAAAGGTCAGGCAAGTTAAAGACATTCTTCATTAACTTTATATAGTAGAATTTGAGACTGCCAATTTAGCACTCAGAAGTGTGAAACTGAAAGGAAATTAATGATGGGCTAAGGAGAGAGGCAAGTTGGATCTGCTGCTTCTCTTCAACAATGCAATATTTCTCCTTTCTCCAGCAAGGGCATCCTTGTGGGTCTATTGTTTTCCTACCCACCTCCCCTGTTTTGGTACCATGGCTAAACTGGGGTTGTGTTGCAACCATCCTTATTAGCTTCATTTTGCCTGATGTTTCATAATATCTACACTTTCACAATCCTAGGATTTCTCAATTTTTGCCTAATGTAAGCCCCCTGCCAGCCTTGCCCAGTCTGGTGCCCTACAGACATGTGGGGACTACAACTCCCCATCATCCCTGTAGATGGAAGCTGTAGTATGTGCCAGGTTGCAGAAGGCTGTCCTATGCAGTCATTTTAAATTCAGGGTGAACCAAATACATTTCTATGTTTTAATTGTACAACAATTAGATCAGACCAAAGTTTCCTTTTAGTCCAAGCAGATGCCTCTGGGAAGCCCACAAGCAGGACATGAATGGAATACCCTTCCAGGTGGTTGTTCCTCATCAGCGGGTATTTAGTGGCATATGACCTGGTTCCATATAAGAGGTGGGCTCAAATGACTCCTCTCTGCTGTTACAAATGTGTGTGTGTGTGTGTGTGTGTGTGTGTGTGTTTGCAGGGCTGTACAGGTTACTCCTGCCACCCTGCTGCTGACATGCACCTTGGCCACACACCACATGGACAGCCCTACCCCAGTATATAGCTGGGGAGGCCTAAAATTCTCCCTCATATGGAGGTGCTCTACACATGTATAGCAGTATGAACATAGGGTTGGTTCACATCCTCGCCAAATGTGCAACCAGTGAGAGGGGGCAGCCAGAGCCCCACAACCGATGTGCTTTTGAGTTATGAAGACAGAATGTTTGTTTGTTTGATTGATTGATTTGTACCCCACCTTTCTAACAAGAAAAATGGCACCCAAGGCAGCTTACAATCATAAATAAAACTGAATAATAATAATAATAACAACAACGACAATGCATTAAAACACAATATAAACACAGCAATAACAGAATAAAAACAGCTCCCCACCCAACAGACCCGCTTACATGCCAAAGAATTGCTTGAATGAAGAGGTCTTTGCCTGCCAGCAGAAGATCAACAGAGAGGGAGTTAACCTAGCCTCCCTCCGCAGGGAAAACACATCTCTCCCATCAGCAGGCAATAATCATAGGTATAATAACACTATATATGTGTCAAAGTCCATGTTACAACAGTCTACTTGCTTTTACAAAAAGCAACCACACACACCCTGAACTGGTTCCTGGATGCAGTGCAGGGTTGGATAAGGGCCAACAAACTGGCTGGTGCAGAATGCATTGGTCAGGATGCTGAGTGGAGCATCTGGCCATGCACATATTAAATCAGTGTTGAACCAACTGAGGTGGCTATCTATTCGCTACAGAACCAAGTTCAAGGTCTTGTTGCTGGTATATAAAGGCCTTGACAACTTGAGACCAAGTTACCTGGCAGATCTCCTTCTCTGATATAACCTTGTGCAATCACAAAGATCATTGGAGGAGGCCTTGCTGTGACCTGGAGCCCAGAAGTGGGCCTTCTCCATGGTGGCACCCATCTTGTGGAATGCCCTCTGCCCTTATATGCTGGAGGTGCCAACTGTGGCACACTTTAGGCCAGTGCTTTTTTTCTGGAGAAAAGGGTACCGGAACTCTTGGATTACATTTCCTCGGGAGTAGATGGCGATTAAATTGTAATGCAAGTAATAGAAGAAAAGGTGCTGGAACTCAGTTCCGGTGAGTTCCACCAGAAAAAAAGCCCTGCTTTAGGCACTGTGAAAGACCTACATATTCCCACAGCCCTTCCCTGAATGATTCGGCTAGTCTGTTTGTTACGTGTTTTTTTAAAAATTTTTTAAATGTTTTAACTGCCCAGCATATCCTCCATCTACATAATCTGTGTCTTCCTTGAAAGTGAATGGCTATCCACTGTAGAACTGGGGATGCTTTTCCAAAGGGAATCTTCATAAACTTCACAAGGAAAAAGACAAAGAAAATGTTTCCCAACCTTATTAAGTCTGTGTGATAAAATGCCACTTCCTAGGGCAGATCAGCCTTTTGGCTAGTTCTTCACTTGCCATCATGACCAGATAAGCCAGTCATTCTCAGCTACTTCTAACACAACACCCTGCATTCTTGAATCAGTAATGGAAATGTTCCAATTGATAGATATACAAGAAAGCATTAAACATATACAAGGATGATCCTGATCCTACCAGGAATTTAGGAAGCCAACTCACAGGCGGGCCTCAGGGTGCAATCCTGTGCATGCTGGCTGGGGAATGCTGGGAGTTGTAGGACTTCTTTTTTGTCTAAACATGCATAGGATTGCGTCTTTCCTGTCTTTAAGCCAATTGCAATGTGAGGCCCATAATTACTTACAAGTTACACCGTATTTCATGTGAATATCTTCACAGAAATATAATGTCATCCACAGGATACAAAAGCTTAGGCCAGTTTCTAGATTATATCTGCAGAGATCTACCTTGCAAGTCTGATGGCAAAGGAGAAGAGTGACATTTGATGGGAGTTTTAGGGAGTTTTGCAAACCTGTTTTCTTTGCACAGGAGCCATGCCAGGTGAGTCTCTCTTGCATATTTTATTGGTTCTGACATTAATGCTGCTGCCTTGACCATAACGCCTAAATGCCTTCCATTTTATTTCCAATCAAGCACCATATTACTTGAGCCAGCTCCAACTGGTGGCTGGAAATCATTGCTCCATTGTCTGCGAAAAAGACTCCCTTGCCTCAGAACCAACTAATTAATAAAACACGCACATCAATTATTTATTTACAGCTATATCAATACAGCTATGGACAAAGCGCATAACTGAGAAGCCATGGATTTTTCAGAAATTGCTTACTCCACGTCCTTTAAAACATGATGGCATTGTGAAGCATTTATCCTTTCTCTACGTTTGTATGTTTTCAACTTTCATAAGAGAATTTTTTTAAAAAAAAATCCTATCGAATCCCATAGCCATTCCATTCACAGCTGATATCCAGGCAGGGCAAAGCAGATGTAATAAAGCATATAAAACACACAGCCACAATCTTTATTTACAATATATGTTTGCTAAGCCACAGCTGACAAACTATGCCTGGAAATGTTCAGAAACTCATCTTGAATGGATACCTGCAGCACTCTAGTGGACATTCTTTAAAAATGCAGCATCACAATGAGACACAGTGAGGCTGGATGAACAAGTGTCCCTTTTGTATATATGTTACACTGAATGTCTAAACAATGGTGAATGTTTGGATCCACCTTTGAACCTTGACAAGCTCCCAGACAAATTTTGTGACTGTTCAGATAAAAACTCAGATAAATACCAGAGAATGTGGCAGTTGTCTGAATAGGTTTCACTAAAGTGAACAAGCAGAGACACATGTTGGTGAATACATAACATTTTTAATTAATTAATTTTATGCCCCGCCTTTTTTTCCTGCAAGGAACCCAAGGCGGCTTACATAATCTTCCTCCTCCTCCTCTCCACTTTATCCTCACAACAACCCTGTGAGGTAGGTTAGGCTGAGAGTCAGTGACTGGCCCAAAGTCACCCAGTGAGTTTCATGGCCAAGCAGGGACTAGAACCCGGATCTCCTGAGTCCCAGTCTAACACTCTCACCACTACACCACACTGGCTCTTTGATCTGGAATTGTCAACATTCAAATGAGAATGTCAACATTCATCAGCTTTGTGGCATTTACTGTAAGACACCGATGCACATTTAATCATTTGGTGTTAAGTGATAATTTATCCAGAGTGATTCAGTTGAGTCAAACACACAATTAAGGACATTAGGTTTTCTGTTTTGTGCTACACATAGATTCAAAGCTATTTGGAGTGGAAATGGTTTCATTTTGTATCTATTCAAGGTCTTGATGTTCTGTTCCATTGGGGTGACTAAATTCCTGAGAGCTTTACAGAACTCATTTCACTTTGCCAAAAGTCTATACAGAGTGAGTTGTAAGGATTTTACAATTTCTCATCCATAATAGGAACTTTTTTTTTTCTTTTACCCAATGCAACACATTTTCTAACACCGGTAATATCTGGCTAATGAAATGGCTCTTCTTTCTTGAGAAGGAACCTTTGAGAGGCTATTATATAACCAAATAGTTCCTTCAGTCACCAAGTCTTTAAACATTCAGCTTTTTTTTTTTCCTGCTTTAATTTCATTCCATTCATCTAACTGGCATGGCAAAATTCCCCAAACATCAAAAGATTTAAAGCTCTTTTATAATAGGAAAAGTAATTCAAAGAGATTTGGCACCATTTCACCGGGAATCCTCTCCCTAAATGCACATGACTGCTTTTTCCATGGCTAGAATAACCTGGTACCCAATTTAGGAATGAGAATTAGAGAATGATTTGATCGATTGACTCTTTTATCTACAAACCTGTAGGGATGCTGTGGACAAAAGCAAATGCTTTATGTGTTAGGCTAAAATTTCAAATGATCTAGATGAAGCAGAGAAATGCTATGACAATAGCAACATGTTATTCAAAAAGGATAAATGGACAAAGAGAAAGGTTCAAAAGAACATGCACATCAAGAATGTGTTCTCTAATAAATGTACCTCTGGCGATGTATAGGTCTCTGTGGTTAAGAGCACTATTACAGTGCCTTGGCTGAAATGAATCTTTGCACATATATGTAAACAACACCCTTCTCTTCTTCATAATACTTTGCTTCTCAGGCATCTGGATTGCAAACAAACAACCCCCCCCCATATTCCGCTACTTTCCCTCACTTCTTTGCACTTTCTGATGTCACTTAACCCACCCCAGACTCACTATGTCTTCCCTAAGGCCTGTGCTCTTCTTTCAGCTTTGTCTTATCCACTTTACTTGAATTATAAATCCTCTGGGCAGGAAGCATGCCACTTCTGTCTGCTGTACTGCCCTAGTAGTACAGGTGTTGAATAACAGTAGTAGCCTAGTACACAGAACCAGGGCCAATTTATATGAAGTGCTGGGCACACAAAATAATGCACATATCTGTAATGGTGTGTGTGGTGGTGGTGGTGGTGGGGTTTCACACAACCCAGTATTGTGGCTAATGGGTCCTTAACTTCTTTTACCCTGCACTGAGGAGCCTTTCCATGCAACATTTGAAGAACACTGGTAATCATTGGCACAAAGGGAAGCTGAAAACATGTGAGAGGGCAACACAAAGGCTAAGAACCCTTGAAGGCAGGGGGTTGGGAATGGTTTTCAGCCCAAGGGCTGAATTCCAATGTGGAAAAGGTCTCAGGGACCACATTCCATCTGTGGAGGGGACCAAAGGCAAAGTGGGTGTTGCCAAAGGTAGAGTAGGTGGGGCCAAAATGTGGTTATTACCAATTTTAAGCCTACTCAGAAGTAAGCAGGACAAGGCTTCTGCTGCTCTACTCAGAAGTAAGCAGGCCTGAATAACTCAGCAGCACTTTCATATAGTATTCCAAATACCAAGTCTCTGCATGTCTACTAAGAGGTAAGCATGAGCAGCACGGCTGTTCACAAGTAAGCAAGGTAAGACTCTGTATGTCTACTCACAAGTAAGCAGGACATACCTCAGACATAAGCAGGACTGAATCACTCAGTAGCTTCCTCCTCAGAAAGAGATAAGAACTTTTCTTTTCTACATAGTGGCAAAGGCTCCCTTTCTCACTGCACAGCAGGGGAAAGCTCTCATCTCTGATTAGCTGCCTGCTGATCAGTGTTAAAAGCTTCTTCGTGCTGGGAGAGGGGGTGGGGACTGGGGAAGAAACTGGTGGGCTGGATGGGGACACACACACCCTGCTGCCCAGGCCAGGGGTTTGCCATCCCTGCTTTAAGGAATGCCTAGATAGGCAAGTGTCCTTTTGTGTACCCCACATCTTATGAATTGGCCTTCAGTGGAAGGCAACCAAAGGTGTAATAGAGAGATGAAGACAGAAAAGAGAGGGTTTAAAAAAATAGAGAAAAAAAAAATAGAGAGAGAGTAACAATCTAGTTTGCTCTCTTCCAGGGCTTTGATTTCCCCCTAAGCTTTTGATTCCCCCCTCCTGCCACATGCACACATACATGCACAAATGGCAACTTCTGATGATAGCAGAATGAATATAGCCCTGCTTCTTAAAATAAGCTACAAATGAAACAACAAAAAAGGACCCAGACAAAATCCATCTCGACACCTGCCCACCTGTCAGCTACATAAAACCAATCTGCTGAAGCAATGGACAGCAGCCGCTGAAGCAAGCCCACTACAAAAGGAAATAAGTTACAGTTTTCTTCAGACATTTTAGTCATTCATCTCCCCTAAGTCCCTGCGGAATAAACTCTACCTGTAATGTGAGATACTACCAGAATCTATGCTTCATCCAATGATAGTAGCAATCTATTGTTTCTGAACTATGTTGTCTCTTGAGTTATATCTAGACTCATGCATTTTTGATTGCTGTGGCAATCTTTGCAGCATCATACCTACGATAAAGAAAATAAGACATTATTGCTACTTCAAACATTTTGCAGCAGCCTCATATAAAACATGATCAATTAACCAACAATAAAATCAAAGCAAGAACGAAAAAGCAGTTCTCCAGTCAATAAGAGCTACATGTAGATCAGATTGGGATCCAGAATATTGAAGCTATAAATATTATAAAGGCTGAAGCAGAGATGCATCTGTGTAAATATGCAAGGATACACAGTGGACACTTACTGGGGTGGCTTGACTATTGGCATTCCCATAATTCTGTTTCTTTGTTAAATGTTTACAGATATGTCTCACCATTTTAAATGTAAACCAGGGCAATATAGTGGATATGGTGTCTGACTTAAGATCAGTGAGATCTGGGTTATTATTTGAAATATTTATTATATTTAAAATATGAACACAGGAAGCTGCCCTTATACTGAGTCAGACCCCTGGTCCATCTAGTCCAGTATTGTCAACACTGACTGGCAGCAGCTCTGCAGGTTTCAGCAGGATTCTTTTGTAGCCCTATCCTGGAGATGCCAGGGATCGAACCTGGGACCTTCTGCATGCAAAGCAGCTGCTCTACCACAGAGCTATGGCTCCTCCCTCACTTGGCTATGAAACTTACCTGGTGACCTTAGATTAGGCTGACAGATAGGAACTGATGCCTCTTATAATGTTTGTACTTTGTAGGAGAATGGGTCCATAGCATTAGGCTGCTTTTTAGTTTTATTTTGTTAGCTTTCTGAACAGGTTCAGAATCCTTGTAGTTGTGTCACCAGCAGTGGTAATGGAAGTGGAAGAATGGAAAACCGGACAGCCATCTACTAATATATTCTACGCCCAACTGCCAGGAGGACTATGGCTTCAGCATATTCTCCAGCACTTAAAAGACCGACTAAGTGCACAGAATGTCTGAAGACATGTTGGCATTGTGACCCAATTAGCAGGAACAGATGGACAACTACAGTGAAAGATTTTCTGATTGTACTATGTCTGCTGTCAAGGAGTCCATTTGAAAGGGTATCCTTCTCAAAAGAAAACTGAAACCCAAGACTGTTCAATTATTGTTTTCAGAGCTGAAGAAAAAGTACAAGACATTCAGTAGTATTCTATGCACACATGATTCACTGTTGCATTTTTAAACATGCCTTTCCTAGGAATTAAATTCCTATGTGTTATCCAATTGTGCCTTTGCACTTCTGCTCATGCAAGGGAGGACATCCCATTTTTGCTCAGCCCACCCACCCAATGCAGCCATATGAAAGCTGCTCCTGGGGGTTGGGGAACTCCCCAGAACAGTATAGTATATGGCACAGAGGACGGCAGTAGGTGGTGGTGGTGGTGGAATCTGAGAAAATCAGCTGTCCTTAGGGATGTATGAGAAATTCCTTTTGGTTTGTTTTTGACTGGAATTTATCCAGTTTGCACCTCCTGGAACTGAACGCAGACCCATATGCAATCTGTGTCAAAGTCTGTACATGTCCGAGCTTGCGATGCGGCCATTCACAGAAGCAAAAAAAAAAAGTGCATTTGGAAAATATGTACATTTGAAACATGTGCATGAAGAAATGCATAAATTTCAAAATCCATGCAAACATGCTTTAATTGATGGGAGAAAAATGCATGCAGTTCAAAAATATGCACAATCTTGGGGAAATTTCTGAAGGGGTAGCTGTGTTAGTGTGTTGCAGCAAAACAACAGTGTCTGGTGGCACCTTAAAGAGTAACATATATTCCAGCATAAGCATTTGATGAAGTGGATAGTGTCCACAAAAGTATGTTTCAGAATAATTTGTTACTCTTTAAGGTGCCAAAAGATTCTTTGCTGATGGACTCAGGTTGGAATAAACTTCAAGGTTGAATTCAGAGAACCTCGATGAGCTTGAGTTTTGCTGATTCACACATTGTTAGTGCTTTCTGCTAACACAAAGCCACTATTGGATTCAACCCTGTGCTTATTATCTTGCCACCACGCCACCCCAATTATGAGAAGTAGTATATCTCAGCCTCAACTTCCTGTAGCACCAAACAAAGGACTATAGGATGAGTCCTTAACAAATATGGAATAACAACTGCCTTCACAACACATCCAGTAAAGTGATGTTGGCCATTAGGAAGTGGAGGTAAAAACAATCCACTGTTTATTTTCCCATAACCCAAGAAAGAGAGGAAAATACAGTGAATTAAAAGAATCTGCTAATTAAATTCCTCAATTTGTCAAGAACTATTGAAGAAGTATTATCTACCATGGAAAAGAGCCTCAAGGCCATGCCCCCCCGATATTCGCGGGCCTACCTTGCCACGCCGCTCGGGTCTGCCACCGCTCGGTCTACGCTGCACCGCCCGCGTGGGCTCCGTCGCGTCGTTCTGGCTGTGATGCGACGGGCCCTGCGCTGACGCAGCTGAACCCCGTTGCTGCGGTTTTGGCATAGAAACCAGGGCAACAGGGCTTAAAACTGGCGGCGCGACGAACCAAGTGGCATGGAGAGCGGCTGAAGAGCCCCTCCGTGCTGCGGAGAATTCGAGGATTGGGGGGGCACGGTGCGGAGAGCCGAGACGAAATGCCCCCCCCAAAGGTACGAAATCCACCACTAATTTAAGCTGATTTTTAAAAAAGAAGCCCTGGAAATATTTTGACATTGAAGGGTGTGATATAAATTCATAGTATAAAATAATAACCATAGCTTATTTATAGATATATTTTAGATCCGGAATGATAACCAAAAGAATGACATATCTTTCCTTGAGACTAAAAAGAAAAGCAGTTGCTTTCTCTCTCTCTTTCTTGGCATTTACTGGTGGATATGCTTACAAACTCTTAGGTTTTCTTCTACTACTGCTCCTGTTCATGATTTGAGGAGAGTATGAATGCTAGGCAAGAAAATGTAAACGGCAGCTAGATGTGACCCACTTGTACCTTCCTAGATGTGTCATCCTTTTAGGCTCTGTAGCACACATCTGCAGCACACAAATATGAGGAAATGTTTAAATATCAGTCCAGTCCAGCCTAAATGAAAGCCTGTGTGGTGTAATGGCTGAGTGTTAGGATTACGATGGGAGAGACCTCGGTTCACTTGGGCACTCAGCCATGAAGCTCGTCTCTCAGCCTCCCTAGCTGGCACTTGGAGGATACAGGGGTGAAATCAGATATGTTACACTGAGCTCCCTGTAGGAAGTTTTGCCCCATGCATCTGATACATCTCTAGGATGCCTAGACGCACATTATTCAAATCAACTTGAAGGAGCAGTCAGAGAATTCTACTCTAGACTCTGCCCTGGTTTAGAAATCTTGCCCAGGTAGCGATGCATTTGTCTCACGGAAAAGACGTTCATGCCCTTCCTCTCCACCACACACCTAGGGCTTGTTCGCACGACACGGGAACTGCAAGTCCCCCGCGGTTCCCGTGTCATGTGCACGCCAACCGGGGGTGCCCCCGCGGGACAGCCGCGCGCTAGATGCACGCAAAGTGACCATGGTCGGTAGAGGGGTAAGCCCCTACCGCGCGTGGCCACCATGCCATGCGAACAGCGGGCGGCTGTCCCGTGGGGTCTGCAGAGAGATGGCAGCCCAGAGCAGCCGGAGCTGCCACCTCTCCAGCCTGTAGGGGCATCCCAGGGCCCCGCCCCCTAGTGCCGGGAGGCCCACACTACAGTGCGGGGACTATGGGGTCCGCCCACACACGCGGGGCGCAGGTCATCTGCGGTGCCCCGCCGGACCCCGCGGGCGGCCCCGTGGTGCCTCCCCCGCCCGCAGCCTGGGTCGTGCGAACCGGCCCCTAGAGTACCATGTGCCGCTGGTATACCACACAAAGGTTCATATACAAGGTTCATATTATACTTGATGGTCCAGTTCATGTGATCTCTTGAGCTGGAAACATCATACAAATTGGGCCGTCATGTGCCTGAGCCATGTAAAATGTCCACCATACACATTATGTTAGGCTTTAGGTGCATGCCCTCTCCTCCACCACCTGAGTAACAGGTGTGTGAACTGGGAGCAGAGATGTCATTCATTGATTATTCTATTTTGCTCTTCTTCTTTTTTTAATGCTTCCATTTCTCATACACTTACAGATTGATGGGCTGTTGTTTTTAAATCAGCTTTCAGAATTTAGTCTTCAATAGCACAATATATTCAAAAGTACTACCACAGTAATGAAGATTTCCTTTCTGCTTCAAGTGGAGCAGAGAAATGCTTCACTCCATTTGACGCAATGGGATTAGTAGTGTGGTCAAATCTAAACACAATGCAGTTGGGTGCTTCAGGTGACAGCCTCACTGACATCAATATCAAAAGGAAAACGAGATCTTGTCTTAGCATTATTTTACAGCTCCAGCTTTCAGGTGGTTATTTTAGTATACCTTCTAGTTTTACAGAACCAACCATTTATGTTTGTCCATATTAGACTGCTCCCTTTGAATGGATAATGTTCTGATATTATGAATGCGAGTCTCCATTTCAGTCTTTGCATCCCTGTAAATTATCTGTTTGCTTGGCTTTCCTGTGATTTTCTGTTGCATCAAATAAAATAATCTGTCTTATTTCCCCTTTCCTGCTATGAAAAATAAGGGCAATATAATATAGCTCAGATAACATGCAATGAGGAATTGTACACATTTAAACGTAGGCAAATACTTCAAATTCAGAATCCTAGTTAAGTGGTCTCAGGAACCTCTGCTCATTCATCTCACCCTGGCTGAGAGAAAAATAGTACAGTGTCTTGTGAATATGCAAATTACTGAGTATTAATTACCTCCAGCAGCCATATATTCCAAGTTTAAGTGTTAGAACTCAGCCAAGGCAATAAGACCAAATCAGGTCTGTCTTCGTAATTTACATTTTTATAGTTCTTCCTAAAGCAATCCAGAATTGACTTTTACTGCCATGAGAGGGCATAAGCTAGTATATAAATGTACTTACTACACTTGTTATAGATGTTGCTTTTAAATAGGGCCACACTATTCGCCTGTTTTAAACAGTGCTGGCGTCCAAAAGTACACCAGTAACGAGCATAATAGTAAATGCAGAGCACCTAGAAGAAGAACAGCATGGCTGGCTGCAGAATGTTGGGAGTTGTAGGACATTTTTTCTGTCTAAACATGCATAGGATTGTGCCCTAAATGACTAACTGGTGCATGTTTACCTGGAAGTAATGTCCCACACATTTGAAAGGCACACAACTCCATGTATGGGGTTATGCAGTACATAGGCATATGTACTAAGTAATACATAGGCTTGCAAGCAAGTTTCCAGCTAGGAAACATTCATAACTTAGGATGAAACTACATGGTATGAAGCAAAAATGGGTTTCTGTTCAGGATGAAGACAATGGATGTAACATTTGCAGGGGAAATCAGCAGGCAGGAGAGTGTTCTTATTAACCACTCACTGATTCCCCCTGCAAATACTTTCCAGGCTATCTTTGGGCTCTGAGAGCAGAAGCACAGCTGGGAGGACAAGAAGAGCCTCAGAAGGGAAGATTAGGGGAGAGGAGAGTCAGCTGTCTACTCCTCCCTTTTGCTGATTCTCCCCTTCAAACCCCCCCCCCCTTGTGTCTACATTTGTATAATCTCAGCAAAAGTATAGTCTCTCTCAGATGGGGGGTGTATGGATTTTTAAAAATCTGTTTCACAGATTGTCGGGCATCTTTTGTTCCACCATCCTCTCATTGGCAGAATTAGATTTTTTCAGGGATGTATGAGAATTTCATTCCACTTGCGCTAACGTGCGGTAGTGCTAATTTGCACTTGTGCTGATGTGCATTAGTGCACGTGTGTATTTGCACAAATCCCAAAAAGTAAAAAAAACCAATTTGTGTAACTCAGAAAAAGCTGGTCCGCTGTGGAATCCACAGATTCATAGAAATCTGAACTCATTTGAATCCATTGTGGATTTCTCCAGCATACATCAGTTGGATTCACATTACACAGTATATTGCCAGGTTAGCAGAACAGTACTGCTGTATTCATGTTCTGCAGTCTCTACTCACAGGGCACACTCTTGTTAAATGTACTGCAGTCATCCCAGTTTGCCACCCCACACCTAACTCCGTAGAGGTAGAACTGGGCGTTGCCTTGAACACGCAGGGGAAATGGTCCTTTAAGAGAATGGTTTGTTGATGTTGTTGTTGTTGTTGTTGTTTTGGTTAATCAGCTATGCAATGGTGCGAAAGATCAAGATTGATTTTTTTTTTAAAAAAGAAGGAAAAAAAGCTTTTCCTGCACCATGCCTCCTCACAAAACAGAAGAAGGGAAGAGGCCATCCTCCGCCATCTTCTCGTGCAACGAAGCCAGCAGGATCAGTACACCCTTTCCGCTCCACCCAAAAAAACAATTTCTCAAAGCAGACTTCCCCCTGTGCTAAGTTTCCCAAGCACAAGCTCCTTTGAAATCAATGTGACTGAGCTGGGCGCAAGGCCACTGAAGAGAATGTGATTTACTGCTGAGTAGACATGCCTTTCGGCTAAGTTACACCTTCTTGTTCTTTGGATGGGGGTGAGTGAAAGCGGCTATTGAAACAAGGAAAAAAGAAGGAGCAGGAGTGGGCTGCTACCGCTGCTGCTGCCGCCCCACGGGATCAGGTGAAGCAAGCAGAGAGAGAAGCCGTGAGGGAAGAGGGAGAGAGGCGGGAAAAGCAATCTCTGCTGTGCCGAACCCTTGATACAGGTTGGGGAGACAAACGTGGAATGTCCCCTGCCCCTCCGACACTTTGAAATTCCTTCCGCTCGGAGGTGCAGATGTGCACAGGAACATTTACCCAAAAAAAATAAATAAAAAGTTAACAAGCTTCTCTGAGGAAGCAGTCGAACCGCCGCACAGCACATGGCGGATACCTCTCTTCCCCACCAGTTTGAGAGACACACTGTAATGCCATATTTCCCCAGCCCCTCGAAAACAATTGGCTAACTCTGGTGATGACACTTTCGTGGTGGCCACACATTAGATGGGCAACAACAGTGGCAGTTTAGCATACACTAGCAGTGTACTGTGACAGTGAACTGCAATAGCTAAAAAAGCCGTGAGAAAAGTACTCCAGGAAATTCCAGAAGAAACGGAGAATGATTATGCAGGACTAGAGCGACCAGCCCTGAAAAACGAGTGCGTTGTGTGCCCCACAAGCTGTGATACGGTACTGCAATAAACCTTAGGTGTGGATCCAGCCCTAGTCTCAGCCCATTTCTCTTTTATGGTACAGTTTCAACAGTTGCTCATTCAGACTCAAATGGTGCTTCAAGGCAAGGCTTTTATCCTGCAATGCTCAAACACTGAATTTTATGGAGGCTCTAGAAGTCTTCCATTTGTAACCTTCTCAAGTTTTCCTATTGCTTCTTCAGTCTTCTTTCTTAACAGGGGAAAAAAAACATTAAAGAGGAAAATATTGAATAGCTGCACAGTGTATTTTAATTGGTAGTACTAGAAGCCCTCCATCTGGAAGCAACTAAAGCCTCGATTTGAACTGGGTGCTTTCCTTGTTTTTCATTTGGTACATATCAGTGAACATTTTGGTAGCAAAGCATTTAAAATGGCAGAGATTTTCAGTTTGGGTTCAGTTTTGATTTACTCTGTAGAACTCTGTGAACAATATTTGAAGTTCAAGTTTTGCATTTGATGTTCATCTAATTCACAGTATGTCACCAGCAAAAAGCAGGAATGAGCAAGATCAGGCATGCCAGAGGTAGAAGGCAAACAACTGGCTTATTAAAAACAAATCCCAAGGACTCAAGCAAGTAAGGTGTGCCACTTGCTACAGGAAAAGATGAAAACTTCCGAAGGGCCAACAGCCACTCTGAGCAGGTGGGAAAGTCCTTCTGATCTTGAATTCTCCATTACTCTGCAACCTGTTCCTTTCTTTCAAACAAAGCAACTGACAATTGTGAGGTCCTTTTGAAACATTCCTCTTGGTTTTATGCTATTGTTTTATTAATTTTTGTATTACCATTTCCCATTTTATTTATTTATTTATTTTAAAAGATGTTCTTCCATCTGTGTTGTGTCAATGGAGGCTTCTCTTGAAATGCAAACAGTGGCTTTGGAGAAGTGTTTTTTTGTCAGGGCCGGGAGAGACAAAACTTCCTCTTCCCCAATTCCCACCAAACACATGCTGCACAGACTTCCCTGTGACTGCTATTTACATAACAAAAAGCATGCAAGTTAATTGCATTCATGCAGTTAAGATCAAGTCCAGTTTGGCTCTGACTAGGAACAATAAGAGGACTTCTTTTGGCTAGAACAGGTACAGCAGGATGGGGAACTTCAGGCCGAGGGTCAAATCTGCCCCTCCTGGGCTCCCAGTCTGGTTCTCTCGGCTTCCCCAGATGACAATGCACCCTTCCCATAGCCCTACCCCCTTTCCTCCAACCACCTATCATTTGGTGGTTCTCTGGCTTTTGTGCCATCTTTCCCACCCCCCACCCCATTCTAACAGGTTGAAATGCCTAAGGTTTAGTTTCTGGCACTAACAGCGTTAACCTAAGAGATACTGGTACCCTTTGCACTTCGGCCCCACTTCTTTTGCCTTTGGCCTCATCCCCCAACCCCATTGCAATGTGGCCCCTGAGAGCTGCTCCAAAACTAAATTCAGCCCTTGGGCTGAAAGAGGTTCTCCACCCCTGAGCTACAGTACGAGAACTCTCCTGTTATCTGAAGTCGGTGGATTGATGGCAGGTAACCTATCTAGAGTTTGCGGTGCACAGAAGGTAGATTGGGATCTGCTGCAAGATCTCTGGGTGATATGGGGAGTTCAGCAAGTTTCTGGCTCCCAGTTGCCTAATAATAGCAACAACTAAAATTTCTCCCCTAAATTCCATTGCTAAAAAATGTAGATTTTGATTTCCCCCCCCCTCCCTCATGGACCAGCACAGTTATCTTTGTTTTTCATGTGCCTTTGAAGATGCCATATTTAGCTATTCAGGGTGGAATCTGCCACCAGAGGAAGATTTTTTTTTCTACCACCTGAAGAGGAACTTTGCATTCTCGGGGTTCCATTCCCTTAAACACTAAGTAATGCTAAACAATTTGGCTTCAACTGACTTTTTTTTTTAACCTAGTGTACCACCTAAAATTAATATCCAGCTTTGCTAATATAACCACTGTCATGTTTCTCTCCATTTCTGCTTTCTGACTATCCAGGGCAGGTGAAGAGATCTGTGTTACGGCCATATAATATAAAAATATTTTTTATATTTTCAAAAATATGGGTCAGCCATTGCTTCTTTGTCCCAGAATGCTAGGTGTAATCTAATGCCTGCAACACCTACCAGTGAATAATTCATTCAATCTGCAAACCTCAACTTGAAATTGAGTCTAAACTGCAGACCTCATGGCCACAAGATCTGGCCTAATTTTTGGACTTTTCTGTTTCTTCCCCCATGCCTTGCTTTTTGTAAAACCTATCGCAGGGATGAGCAAATCAGTCTATTTCCAGCCCATATCATTTTCTTATGCATTAGTCTGTTCCATCCTGTTTCCACATGAATCTGTAATTTTTCCCACCAAAATTCCACTGTAGGTCCGATCCAACAGAGCTCTTTTTATGCTTCATCCTGTCCAATAACCCCTTTTTAATCAGGCCACCAACTGACAGACGTGTCAGACCTGCTGTACAGAGCACATCGGGGTGCATGATAGAAAGCACTCCCGAAAATTGACTCCAACTTTATAGAGTATTTGAGGGCACATTCTTGATTTGGGGTGGAAACAAACTTGGGGTGGAAGTCCCGTGCGACTTCCAGAATGGAGGGCATCCTATACAAGCTCAACCACAAGCAATGCTGAGTCTATTGCTCCCTGTCATAATCTTACTTTGAGCTATGTGCCAGCCAGTGCTGAAAATCTGCCTTGGTTGTGCTGCCCACTCTCCCCTTTTCTGGAATTAATTAAATGAATCAAAGAATTATAGATTTTTATGATTAGGCTCAAAGCTCGCTCATACATACATATATCAATGCAGTTTCTCCCCCCCCCCCCCTCTGGATTCTGAAGAACACATTCTCCTCAAAACCATACTAAAATTAATGGAATATTAAGGTTGTACATCTAAGCCACTGAAAGGTCAGGAAATGCAAACGCTGAATATTCAACTAGCTCTAGCTCTCCACTTTTGCATTGTGATGTACATACATTCGCTACCATGTCAAAACAGTTATTCAAATGTGTTCTTCCCAGGGCAGCTCCTATTTCTAATTATATCTTCATAAGTTGTAATAATACATGTCTGAAAGTTATGCATCAAAGTAAAGCAGTCTCAAGTCTGCCCACAGAAATATTCTACCAAAAAAAAACAAAAAACCCCGAACCCAAATATTTTGTATTGGAAATATCTATCTATCAATATATAATTAAAATTCACATGCAATGTAAATGATCTACTGATCTTCCAGGCTAATTCCTAGTTTGCACATTTTTATGCTGTCATATTAATGACCACCATTCTTAGAGTTAGGGTATTTGCGCACAATCCTATGCAGTGCATGTTTAGAGAAAAAAAAAGTCTTACAACTCCCAGCATTCCTCAGTCAGCCATGCTGGCTGGGGAATCCTGGGAATTGTAGGACTTTTTTTCCTGTCTAAGTAAACATGCATACGATTGTGTGCTTAGAAGAATTCAATTTTTGCAAATTCCAGTACAAGTTCACTTGATCTGCACCTCATAGACTGATGTGTGGATCAGAACTTAATTATTCATTGGGTTCACACTTCCCAAAAACGGTATCATCAACATACATTTTAAAATTTGTATTTTGAAGGAAAATGTGTTTAAATTTGTATTTAAATGTGAATTTTTGTGTGGACTTTGGTGGGAAAAATTACAGATTCATGTGGAAACAGGATGGAACAGACTTATGCATAAGAAAATTATATGGACTGGAAATAGACTGATTTGCCCATCCCTACAAGTTAGTTCTAGTTTTGTGATTTGGGAGCAACAAAGGGAAGAGTGAAACATAAGTGTCGAAACCGTGTACATGTTTCTCTTTAATAGAAGTGTGTATTTCATTCAATTGCTAAAACAATTTTTTTTCTTCCCAAGGTTAAACTAGACAAAGGCCAAAGGAAATATATTACATACAAGTAGACCAAGAAGTAGAAGGCTGTGCATAATCTGGAAATCATATGGTGAGGGCACGGTATCAAAATTATGGATGAAGTTCATCCAAGGAAGGATTCATAGTCTGAGTAAGATTAGTTGCTAATGCTGGATCTCGGTATCACTCCATTTCTGCTTTCTGACTATCCAGGGCAGGAGAAGAGATCTGTGTTACGGCCAGCTTTTATATTTTCAAAAATATGGGTCAGCCATTGCTTCTTTGTCCGAGAATGCTAGGTGTAATCTAATGCCTGCAACACCTACCAGTGAATAATTCATTCAGTCTGCAAACCTCAACTTGAAGCCTTAGGGGTCTTGGCCTGCACTTTGTAAAGAAAATGCATCAGACAAGTAGCGCTACAAGTAATATATAGGTATAGGAACAAAGAAGAGGAACCCATGGCTTGTTCTAGGGTTTTGGGGTGATTTGGAAGCCACCCGCGCCGCCCACCCTGACCAGGTTCGGACGACACAGCAACCTGCACCCAGTGAGTCTAATTGTGGAAATGAGTAACGCACAGCCAGCACACATGGGGAGGGGAAAGGAAGTCACCATGGCTTCTTTTCCTTCCCCAATCCTGCAAATCCAGTGAATGAATAGTGTGGCATGGTTGCTAGAAGTGTGAGTTGCTGGTTTGGCATTCACCTCAGCCGTAAGCTCAGTAGGTGGCAAGCCACCTTCCAACCTCAGCTAGGGTGCAGGACACTGGCCTGGGTTTTTTTCAGAGCCTATTCCAGTGTTCAGGCTGGCCACAGTTACAATGCCACTACAGATCTTCCCTGTCAACACAGGGAAGTTATGGGTGGAGGGGGCAGGGGCAGAGTGCCCTCCACACACACACCACTCTCCAGACTTACAAAAGCTGAATGCCAGCAGAGGGTGTGAAGATAAGATATGTGTTCTAATGCATCCTCATTACACTGTAGTTGGCAAAAACACCAATATGGAATATCATGCTTCAGGAAATTGCTTTAAACCCACCAGATAAATGCAATAGATCATGCAACATCCAAAGAACGCTGCAAATTAGTTTTTCTAGGGAAAACAATATCCATGGTCCTAATTAAAAGTGTGATCTCTTAGATACACCTATAAATCTGAAACAAGAGAAAACCTAAGTATGTTTGATTTTTCCAAGTTTTCCTTTTACATGTGCAGAAGACATATTAATCAATAACGCTTATCAGGGGGGTATGCAATTCATCATAATGAGATCCTGTTCTCTACAGCAGACCACTAATTACTGAAAGCCTTTTTTTAAAATACTCTCATTTCTTTCCTATCAATGACAGTTTGGTGTTTTTTTTTAAGAAACCACAAATTTTTAAATGCCAAGTCATCAATTATTGTAATACCGCAGAAGGTTAATTTAGCTAGGCCAGTCATTCTCACAGAAAGCAGACATCTTATTCAATTGATTAAGGGCACAATCCTATGCATGTTTGGACAGAAAAAGTCCTACATCTCCCAGCATTCTGCAGCCAGAATAGCTGGCTGGGGAATGCTGGAACTGGTAGGACTTTTTTCTGTCCAAACATGCATAGGATTGCACCATTATTTATCCATAGAATTTTTATCCTGCCCTTCAGTTGAAAAGGCTCCCAGATCAGCTTACAAAGATAAGAAATAAGACAGTCCTTGACTGCAGGCTTACAGTCTAAGAGACACAACGCAAAATGAAAGGGGATTGGGAGGGAGGAGGAAAAAAGCAAATTCAGGCATAGATTCTTAGTTGTGAAGTTGAGCAGGTCATGGAGATGGAGCTAAACACAGTAGAAGGGTTGTTGCTGCTTCCTCTTTCTCTGATGTCCTCAGCATGGGCAGCTGGTAGCAGGACAGAGAGGGGCTCTTAGCTGAAGTTGTATCCAGGCACCAAGGAGGATGCCTGACAGCTGCTTCCTCTCCCTCTGAAGCTGGAAAGAGAAACATTAAAAAGTATGAAA
The DNA here is from genome assembly GCA_021292165.1 of Shinisaurus crocodilurus. Taxonomy (NCBI): domain Eukaryota; kingdom Metazoa; phylum Chordata; class Lepidosauria; order Squamata; family Shinisauridae; genus Shinisaurus; species Shinisaurus crocodilurus. Next base: position 29,707 of record JAHFWL010000339.1, read on the forward strand.
GAAAAAAAAAGGTATCAATGTTTACATATTGAAAGGGGCACCGCAAGTGCTAGATGGGGCCCAGAAGAACCTGAAGCCTTCATTATCATCATATATACTAAGAGGAATCTCAATTCTCTGAGTGCCAGTCCTTATGTAATCAGAATGGTACCATCCACACACAAGAGGGAGGCTTCAGCAGACTTGGGAGTGTGAGAGCTGGACTGACCCGGGTTCAAAAGCTTCCCTAGCCAGTGACCCTCAGTCCCAGTCACGCAGGTGGAAGGAGGAGATAACAGCAGTTAATAAAGATTAAAGAGTTTATTTGTAAGACCCAATTACATGGGATTAAGGCAAGCAATGCATCTCTTACTCACTACATCATTGCAGATACAAATCCAATACCCCAGTGGTAAGGCTAGATGAAGTGAAGTCCAGAACAAGAAACATGTCGAGTCGAGCAAGCAAGCAAGCAAGAAGAGAGGAGAAGAGAAGGAGTGAAGCTATCAACAAGTGTGTTAGCTTTATACCACAGACCCTGCACCTATAAATAGGATATTACTCACCCCAGTTGCATAACCTATTCATCAACATGTTGATTCCAAACCTGTCCAAGGTTGCTGAGTCATATCACCTTGAGACTATGTCTCGTGACTAGAGACCTTGTGTACTTGAACTCAAGAGACACCCACCAGGTCAGGTGATAATCTCGATGTCAGGTGGTAATCTCGTTCTGCCTATGCAAAACCTAACATCCCCCTGCTTTTGCATTTGTCGCAGAACGTGGTTATTTACCTCATACAACAGCAACAGCTTTGTTGACATCGATGCTGTTCTTTCATCTATGGACTTTGATAAAACAACTTCTGCAGGAATGACTTTACCTGCCAGAAATTTGAACCACTATCAAATCACTTCTGATGTATCCCTCCTTATGACACAGTTTTATTTGCAGACCCAAAACGTTGTGTATTGCTATCTGCCTGCAGCATAGCAATCCTGCCTTGGTTTCCTGAAAAAACTGTAATAGGTTTTTCACATCAATCCCAGCATCATTTAAACATTTTTTTACAATTTAAACTATTTAAACAAATGCATTCAGTTCAGCTTCAGTTGAACTCTAACTTTTAGATGATTGTTTCTAACAAAATCAATCAAACAAAGTATGGTTATAAAAATAACAAACCTCAGGTGTATTCTTGTTGTTCTTACTATCACAACCACAACTGGCATTTCTGTGAATCTGTAAGCCACCTGTGCTCTGACTTGTAAAGTAGTCTGAAGTGTGATGTTCCCTCCAGATAACACTCAACTCCTTTTCAGAGCTCTCCAAGTATGTCCTGTTGGTCTAACAGTCTGCCTATTACACTGACAGCAATATCTGGCCTTGTTGCTTGTACAATGAAGCTCAACAGCCCAATTCTCCTGTGTAGCATTCAAACTGCTTTCCCATCAGCATGTGCTTGAAAATCCTCAACTATTTGGAGTCTCTCACTGAGTTAACTATCTCCAAAATTCTCAATCACATCCATGATATTTCTCTGGTTTGTTGCAGTAAGATACTGCCCTCTTGGTTCTCCCTCAACTTCTATTTACAAATAAACAGTTGATCCACCACCAAGCAGTTTCTTTTTCAAATGAAATTCCAAACCCTGGATCAATTATATCATATTGCTTTTATCTGTCCAGAAAAAACAATAGATCATCTATTTAAACAAAGTACATACAGTTTATGTCCTTGTTCCTCCTGTTTAACAAACAAACATTGATCTGCCTCTCTGTGCAAATCTCAATTCAGCAATGTTTGAGTTCAAAACAGAATTCCAGCCTCCAGCTGATTTCTAGCTTTTCCTAAAAAAAATCTCAGACAGTTTTCCATTTAAAGACTTCCTCTCATTTAAAATGCTTATGTTCCAATATTTCCAACTGTGAAATATTCATACATTTCTCCACATCCTTAAACATCAGTCTAACTGTTTCCAAAGCAAATTGTTGTTGCACTCATCTTATGATTATCCAGCCCCTTTACCTCAGCAAAAATCACAAGCAACCAATCTTGCTATTTGTCATATAACCTTTTTCAATCTGGTTAGTTTTCATTTAAAAAATCTATCTGGTAACAATGAGTTCCATGGACTGCTGTTTGTTTCCCCAGCTTCCATGTTTTGTTCTTTATCCAAAGAAATCAACTCAGCTTGCATAGCCTGAAGCTATGGTTTAGCTTCCTTAACAGACAATTTTTCACCTCTTTGAAATTTTGAGCTTTCAAATGGCTTTTCCTGCAAATTCATCCTGATATCTCACAGGTTGTTTGACTCACCTGTTCCTTACCTCATCAGTTATCAGGTTCCTGTTCCAATGAACTTGCACCAATGATGAACAATCATTTGTTTAGTCTCCACTAAACCAAATGTGTATCAGAGTTTGTCAAATTTACCTGACTGTCTTTCAGCAAATGCTTTTCTATTCTGACTCTGAACTTGATGCATCCCCTGCATTAACAGAATTAATTTTGAAAATGATCTCACCTTTTCATTCAGCATTATACTCAACACTACTAGATAATCTCACTATCCAAGTGTTTTTCATGTGAAACACAATATTCTCATTTTTAGAAAAATCTCATGTAAGCTCCCTTACAGATTTCTTCTAACTTTGAGGTGTATGTACCTACATATCAGATCCAAGATCCTGAAATGTTTCTCCAGAAGATCCTTCTTTCTACACTACTTCCATAAGGTGTACAGTTCAATACACAACTAAAACTTCTATCATGTACATAATCAAAACATTTAAGAGCTTCTACCCAAACCTCATTAGCCAAATTAGTATCACCTCTTCTGAGTGTTTGTTTACTCTTCCACACAATCCATGTGTTCAATACCACATCCTGTTAGAAATGCATCAAAACATGCACTGAATTGAACTTCCCCATATCTCAAAAGAAATAGGTAACATGGGTAATATGCTTGTTTCTCACCCAAGCACAAAACACCTTGACTTTGTTCAATACTCCAGTTTGCTATCTAACATGTACACAACCTTGTACTTAGTGTATTGATCAATTGACATCATGAAATAACGTGCCTTTCCTCTAAAAACCATCAGAGTATCCACAAGATCACCAAGAACAAATTGAAATGAAATGAACTGGTTTTTCAGCTTGCCTTCCAGTTTACCTGTTGAAGCTAGCATACCTTGTTTATGTGCACAAAATTACCTTTCATGTGAAAATTACAATTTCCAAATGCTTTCCCCACCAACAGTTTGCATTTTCTTTCACAGGCCTGTGAATCTAAATGACCAAACATCATGTGATATGCATGCATGTACATGTCATACATATAAGCATTTAACCTTTTTTATAGTTGCATCAGTACAACTTTCCATTTCTTTATTACATCATTACAGTATGAAAGAAATAATCCATCTCTTAGCTTTGCCATATAAACATACCTACTAATTATTCAGTATTTCACATTTTGCTACAGAAAAATCCAATATACTCAAGTCATATATACATTCAGTACATTTCCTGACATTTCCAGAGCATATATTACACTTTCTTGAATCCAAGTTTTTCAAACTTTCAAGAAATACAGTTTCAAAAACATGACTGTTAAACTCCTGACCATTTGCATAGTCCTCTTCCTGTTTATTCATGTCCAACACAGAAAGCTTCGTTTAAACAATCCACTGCTTCTGTTCAAACAAAATAATGTCCATTTTGTTATGTCCTGGGTTAAAACACAAAGTTTTTCCCATCAGCAGCACCCCTGCTGATTTCAAGCTCCTTTCTTCTGTGATCCCACATGAAGAAAATGAAGAACAGCTTCCCATTTTAAGCACAGCTTTCTCTTTTCAAAACTGCCGTGCTGTTTTTCTCCTGCTGTTTTAAAACCACGCCTCCGCTGGTTTGATACAGCCTCCCGTGTAGTATCAGGTTTCCCAAGATACGTTCCTGTAACACGTGACTTTGCTGCGACATGACGCTCCAGACGCTTTGCCCACGTCAGACATAATCCACGTATTTGTAATCCAAGCCACTTGTTGACATAATGCAAAAGATAGCTGATCCGCTGCTGAGCGAAGAAGCAAACTGTAAAAGAAATATGATCCTCCTGCTGTAGCCTTGACTCAAATGAGTAGACACAGAGCCTCCTGGAGATATTTCCTTGCTCGATACAGCTCCTTGACAATCACTCCAGCAAGCTGTGGAAAACGAAATCCTTGTGTCCAGCGTTGTTCACTTTTCAGCCTAGTAGCTGCCTGAACCGGCACCCCCGTTCCAGCTTCTTTTCACAGTCTGTAGCCTTGGATTTGCCAAGCCTGGCACCTCCGTTCCAGCTGCTTCCAAAACGAAAAATCCTCCATCTCTCTGTCCTGCATTCTTCAGTTGTGCTGCATTCCAAGCTGCTGTTATCAGCATCCAGCTTTAGCAACATACATCGCCTTCCCGGTTATTTACAAACCGTTCTTACAAATAGTAAACAAATCCTTTAACTCTATAACTGCCGAATTTCTCCGTACTGCATCTCTGTGGGCTTATCTGCCCCATCTGAGATAACAATCAGGCTTATCTCTGATGATTATCTGGGCTTATCTGGGCTGGGCCCATAACCAGATGTGAGAGCTGGACTGACCCGGGTTCAAAAGCTTCCCTAGCCAGTGACCCTCAGTCCCAGTCATGCAGGCGGAAGGAGGAGATAACAGCAGTTAATAAAGATTAAAGAGTTTATTTGTAACACCCAATTACATGGGATTAAGGCAAGCAATGCATCTCTTACTCACTACAGCATTGCAGATACAAATCCAATACCCCAGTGGTAAGGCTAGATGAAGTGAAGTCCAGAACAAGAAACATGTCGAGTCGAGCAAGCAAGCAAGCAAGAAGAGAGGAGAAGAGAAGGAGTGAAGCTATCAACAAGTGTGTTAGCTTTATACCACAGACCCTGCACCTATAAATAGGATATTACTCACCCCAGTTGCATAACCTATTCATCAACATGTTGATTCCAAACCTGTCCAAGGTTGCTGAGTCATATCACCTTGAGACTATATCTCGTGACTAGAGACCTTGTGTACTTGAACTCAAGAGACACCCACCAGGTCAGGTGATAATCTCGATGTCAGGTGGTAATCTCGTTCTGCCTATGCAAAACCTAACAGGGAGAACCACAAGGTTTGCAGAAGAAGTACAATTTTTGTGGGGTGGGAACCTAAGGAGGGGGTACTCCAATGATTGCTCAATGAGAACTGTGTGTGTGCTGGCCACGGAAGACTGACTGATTGGGGAATGGGATGGAACACCTTGGAAGAGGTCACTGTAGCAGTGAACAGGCACACTCCACACCACAATATTTTGTTGTAGGTCCCACTTGTTATATTTATTAGCCACTCATGATTACGATAACCTCATGAAGTAATAAATCTGTATTTTCCTCATTTTATGAATAGGAACCAACAATGAAAGATAGTGGTGACCTAGGAGTGCTCACCAAGTGCCTTTCAGCAAAGCACGGTTGCCCAGCCTCCAGTACACATCTACAAAATAGGCATTTTAAGGGCTTCTCTCACAGGTTTTCTGTGAGAATGAAGATGATAAAGAGCATAAAGCACTTTTCACCTTCGTGGTGAGAGCACATAATGCAGGCCACATGCTGAAGCTAAGCAGGTATGTATGAGCCGGGTCAGTGCTTGGATGGATGACTGCCTAGGCTGCCCACATCTGTTCTCCTGAATTGAGCAGGGGGTTGGACTCGATGGCCTTATATAGGCCCCTTCCAACTCTACTGTTTCTATGATTCTATGAACATGTAGTAGTTAGAGTGTATTGGACTAGCACTAGGGAGAACAAATCCCAAATCCCCACTCAGTTATGAAGCTTCTTTGGCCAGCCACTTTCTCTCAGTGGCTCCTTACATTAATTTTAATGTAAAGCTCTCTTCTTAATGTTTGTTCTTTTAATGTTTGTTTTATTTTTTGTTTGAAATGGTCAGAAGACTTATTCAATAAAGTTATTCATTCATTCATTCATTCATTCATTCTCAGCCTGACCTACCTCACAGGGTCATTGTGAAGACAAATGGGTGGAGACCCATGTACATAACCAAAAGCTCTTTGAAGGAAGGGCAGGATAGAAATAGGATTAATGAATAAAATCCGTGAACATAAATAAAACAAATAATATGACTTGTTAGTTATATACTGCTTGGGGGGGGGGGGTTCAAACACTTCAAAGCCTTATCTCAGTATTTATTTATTTAGATTATTTATAGGCCATCCTATAACCACATTTATTTAGATTATTTATAAGCCATCCTATAACCACATTTGTACAACAACCCTGTAAAGTATATCAGTATTGCTAACCCCCTGGTTGTGGGCGGGGGACTAGGTTGTGATAAAAGTGGCTCGCTGCAGACCTCCTAGCGAGTTTGCAGCTGGGGGTGGATTTTAACCATAGTTGCCCTAGTTCACATTTCAACCTTGTTGCTGCTATGCCAGCCCCAAATACAATTATAGTAGCAGTAGGACTAAATTCCCTTAACACCGAATATTTCTGCTTATATCTGTTATTATACTCACCACTAGAATAAAACCATCAGTATTTCTTTAACAGGTGACATCTCCCATTCATTCCCCTTGGCCATGGAACCCCCCTGAACACTAAAGCCAAAAATGTCAGCATTTAAACTACCTTTTCATAGGCAGTCTGGTAAACAAATCACTCATTCAGAATTGTCTGGTATTACCCCACGCAGATGTTTTCCCTCCTCAAACATTATCTATTGTAGCAGGCATTCTGTAACTGATTCCAGTTTATAAACTTGCCCCACCTTCCCAGTATGACAAAGTTGGAAGGAAACAACTTTCCCTTCTACCTCTAAAGATATACAGGCAAGTGGCGAAGGTAAGCAGGAGTATATGGCATGTCTAGAGAGGAGCAGGGGACTCGTGGGGATGGGGGAGAAATGTATTCAGCTTGCATTTTAAGGTGAACTTACCTAATGTCACACTTTCGAACCAATACCCAGACGAAAATGCAGCTATCCTTCAAACTTTTCAGTGCAGTTTTTCAATCTAAAAAATGCATACAAAAATGAGTATATTAGGGGAAAGTGCACCCCAAAATGCATATATTTATGAAAACAATGTTCAAGAGTTCATTATATTAGGAGCATTGCTTGCACACACAAAAATTGCCCATTAGGAAAAAAATCTGCCCCAAAATGTGTATATTAAGAGAAATGTGCACAAAAATGCACGGAATGTTTCATGCAAACTTCTTTTTTTAAATTCTCAGAGTTTAGGATGAAACAAATTTAGAATGGGAAAAATGAGAAATTGCAATAAACTGAAATTGACAGATTTGTCCATCTCTAGTTTCTTGCCTATGGTTCTGCTGCATAGTTACCTTTGTCACTTGCCAAAATAGCCACTGCTTTAGTTCACAGTGTGCCACAAACCCAGCAGGCAGACCACAAAAATATGCACTGCAAAATAATCAGAACATACATTTCTAGATTACAGGCCCTGAGAAGGAGGTAAATCCTTCCATTGAGACCTCCTAACAAAAATGTGAATGGGAAAAGTCTATCCTCTTCTGATGTTCTTAGGAAATGTGTCTCATCACAGACCATTTGTTGTAGACCCTGAAGTTCTAAAGGAAACTAAGGGAAATGATTCAATTTCCCTTCTTGATTGATTCATAAGTGAAGCACCACACTAAATTTTTCCAAGTCCTTCTGCTGCCCTCTTGAACTTTGCAGCATTTCACCTGCTTATGCCCTCTCAAGAGCCCTTTGCTTTCAGCACTTGCAGCCCAGGAGACTCAAAATTAGTTTATCCATCACATTTTTATAAGAGTTGATAGGTGTATTTGGTAGATATTCATCAATATATATTTTAAGGTTGAAAAACAGCACAAATTATGAGGGGTTGAAGTTGGACATCTGAGCAAAGATGAAGGTGACTCAAGATGCGTGCCCAAGATATTGTCCATGCGTATTCTTGACTACCAAACATTTCAAAACTTGTATTTTGCCATATGGCAGATAAGCCAAAGTGTTGTGTTTTTTTTTTTTTTTAAAAAAAACCCTACAGGGTGGGCACATACAAGCCCTTGGGTATATCTAATGGAATTATTTGGCTTCCAGCCCTGGACTTTAAATGTAATTCATTGAATGACGAAGAAGATAATCAATTTCACAAGCAGTGATGACCAAAATGTCAGCGAAGTCGGAAGGCAGGTATATTTGTTAGCCAACAGTTTATTACTGACTAGAGCATTCCCACTATGTTTAATAAGTTTTATTTGGAGTGAGTGATGAATTACAATCTAATGTATAATATGGATACGGTGAAATAATTCAAAGTTCAGTTCTGTTGTCAGTTTGTTAATATAATGTAAAAGCATAGGACAAGTCAGCACAGCCATACTGACAAACATCTTTATTTTATGATGCTTCTCTTAAAAAAAAAAAAAGTGGGTCAGTTTGAACTACTAGTTACTTACTGCAGAATTCTTTAGGCCTGTAGTTGCTATGGCGATGTGCCATTAGTTGTGAACAGGTACTTTCAGCAAGAGATACATTCCTCCATCAGACTTGTCAAAAGGGTACCAGGCCAGCATGTCGATGTCACACAGCTATATTGTAACTCTGAAGCACAGTATTTTTCGGGCAATGCAGGCCTAGCAGTACTATTTTCATCTTTTGTATGTTGTCTTTTCTTGCCCATTCTACTGAATACTATAATCACATGAAAAGTAAGTGAATGTTGAAGAATGAAAGGCCTTTCTTGACAACTAAATAGGTTGGGGGGGGGGTTGCATTGATAGAGAAAAATATTACCAGGACAGGGTTGTGGAAGGTGTGTGTGGGAGACAATAATATAGGCCTTTCTGCTTAAAAACAACAAGAAAAAAAATTATACAGCATACTATGCCATAGACAAGGATACTATTTGTAGAATAAAAACAAGTTAGAAGACAGTAAACAATTGCTCCCTTCTGTCTGGAATCTCATACTAGACTAGACTCTACAATCTTAAAAGACATATCGGTATGTATTAAAACACCATTTGTGTACTAGGTGAGGTATCCCAGTTCATGTGTATGAGGTAAGATTTATAAGCCACTAAAAACTTCTATACAACTTTGATGAATTTATATATTTTTTTAAAAAGCACCCTTGCATCTCTCTCAATTAAAAAAAAAGTGCATTATTTATGAACCCAAGAAAACCTTGACCAACAAAAATGAGCATGAGCTCTGGAAATTTTCTGCCTGTTTTGCCTCCCTTATGAGTATTTGTTCAATTAGCTGCTTGTGTGCTGATTCACAAGGGATCCTCCCACCAAACACACTTGCTTGAGGGGAAAAAGCAACTTATGTTATTTTTGATGCCCAATGAAGTGATATGCGGTGAAATTCTATACATGGCTACATATAATAGGTTCCACAGAATTGGACTTACTTCCAGGTAAGTGTGCATAGGATCCAGATGCTTCATACATGCACTTTTCGGGCACCTTATATAGAGACAAAACACAGAATTAGAGATCTCACATGATGCATCTGTTGTTGAAGTATAGCACTTCCTATTTCAGGTGGGGGATCTTGAACACTCCCTTATATATCAAAAACTAGGGGTGTGCTTCAGATCCATCTGAATCCAGAACTGTATCAGGCTGATTCAGACAGATTTGGGAGATGTCTGAATTGAAGCAGACCAAAACTGAATCTGAACACTCCTGAAGATTCATTAGCAATTTGGATTCAGAGGGACACAGAGGCACAGACAGTGTGTCTCCAAAAATTGGTAGTTTTCTCCCCAAGCTTTTCAAGCTCTTCCCTGGCTCATAATGAAATTAATCATGCTGCTCCGTTTTACTGCTCCTGTATTGCCCTGTATTATTATTATGATTATGATTATTGGAATTGTTTTTAAAACTGTATTTTAAATGTGATTTTAATGTTAGTATTTTAAATGTGATTTTAATATTTATATGTAAACCACTCAGGGATTTTATTATCCTTAGTGGTATATAAATACCACAAATAAATTAATAAATAAAAAGAAAACAACAGGGAGGGGAGGGGGGCTGTTAGTTTTGTGACTGGCACCTCTAGCTTCTAATCACAGTGAATGGTTTTACCATGGCTCTCCAATCCCAGGGCTTTGGGGGAGGGATATTGAAGTAATATCTATATATTGATATTGGATTGATCCAGTGTTCAGGGCTGTTTGCTAGTTCTCTCCCCCAAGAGCAGAAATGTTAAAAGAGGTTTGGTGGTGTCTCTGGGGCCTGGGAGAGTGCAACACTGGGTGCTTGCTTGGAAAATGCTGGATGTTCAAGTCCTTCTGTCTCTGCCACTGTATGCTGCACATCCATCATCCACCCCTGTCCTTTCACTTGCCCTTTCTGTGAGTTTAGTGCCAATTAAGCAGAAAACAAAGAAGTCTTAAACTGTTTTCCATGCATCATTTTTCCCTAGCCCTTGCACCCATCCTTCTGAAATTTTGCAGGTTTCTTGCCTAGGGACATATGGCATTTTCGTATACATTATCAAAACAAAACAAAAACAAAAACCATGGAGGTGGATAAGGGGAAGTGAATCACTTTCCCCCCCACCACCACATTAGAACACCCCTTCCCCCCAAAAAAGTTGCACTGATTTCATAGATCATAGAGTTGGAAGGAGCCTACAAGGCGATTGAGTCCAGGGAACTAGAGGAGGGGTCTCCCATCCAAGTAATAACCAGGCCTGACCCTGCTTAGCTTTCCACGCTCAGACAAGCTGAGCCAGCGTAAGCCACAGGCCTGATCTTTCTGAACTGTTTCAGGGTTCTTAACTAGGCCACCTCCATGCTGCATGTCATTTTCATAACAATCACCCACAAAAAAACATAGCTGGAAGCACTGTGGGATATTGGTGGAGAGTACCAGGATGGGCCATACTGCAGTCATTAGCCCCTGGCTCCGAGCTGCCTCGACTGCTTTTGCATTGAGAGACCAGAACAGCTGCACTTGCAGAGGTCTAAATTGACCTATGGGGCTCTTGGCCCATGCTACCTTCTCACTGCCCAGATTAACAGATTAATAAAGTAAATTAATACATAAAATACTCTGAATTGCACCAAGATCAATTTTTTTTTGCTTCTATCACAAGTATAGAGAAAGAAATCTGCAGCAATGCTGAAGGATTCAAGTGTATATGTTATTGAAATTGAAGTGTATATATGTTTTTAAGTTGCTCAGCAATGATCCATGACATGAAGGCTTGCTTGCTTCGTCCCCTCCCCTGTATGTGCAAGCCAACCCTTTGGTGATGCCATCTATCCAGCTTGGCGGGACAATACTGGAAAATGTCGATCATTTTTCTATCTTGGCAGCTATCTTTCTGTTACAGCTAACATCGACAGTGAAATCCAGCATCGTTTGAGCTCCGCAAGTGCCGCATTTTCTCGAATGAAACATAGAGTGTTCGAGGATCGGGATATTTGTAAGAAGACCAAAACACTGGTTTATGAAGCCATTGTATTACCAACTTTATTGTATGCCTGCGAAACATGGACTATCTATAAACGTCACTTCCACCTCCTTGAAAGGTTTCATCAACGTTGCCTCCGGAAAATCCTGCGAATTACTTGGGAAGATAGGCGAACAAATGTCAGTGTACTGGAAGAAGCAAAGACTACTAGCATTGAAAAAATGATCCTTCAACGCCAACTTCAGTGGACCGGTCATGTTGTTCGAATGCCTGACTGCCGTCTCCCAAAGCAGTTACTTTACTCCCAACTCAAGGATGGAAAGCGGAATATCGGTGGTCAATATAAGAGGTTTAAAGATGTTCATAAGGCTAATCTAAAAAAATGCAATATAAACATCGAAAACTGGGAAGCTCTGGCCCATGAACGATCTAAATGGAGGTTGGCCTTTCACAAAGGTTCCATGGACTTTGAAGAAGCCCGAGTGCAAGGTGAAAGGGAGAAACGTGCTAAGCGAAAAGCACGTCAAATGAATCCTTTACAGGACCATCTTCTATCTGGTAACCTGTGTCCTCACTGTGGGAAGCTGTGTGGATCTAGAATTGGCCTCCACAGTCACTTACGGACCCATCGCTAGAGTCTACACAATCTTCTTTAGAATTTCCTCCTTTTATCCCGGAAGACAATCTTACTCAGTCACGAGTGATCGCCTGATGATGATGATAATTCCAGAGTTGCACTGCATCGCAAGCAAGCTAAGACTAAGGCTAAGAATCCACACTTCTACTGGTACACTAAAAGCGACTAAAAGCATATATTAGGAACATTCCTAAATACAATACTAATAAGCTATTAGCAATATAAAACATATCTATATATATAAAAGAAGGTGTCCTGACTGACTGACTGACTCACTCATCAACGCCCAGCTCAAACCGTTTAATCTAGGAACGTGAAATTTTGAAGGGACATTGCTTTTATGACGTAGACCCCCACTAAGGAAGGATTTTTGGAAATTCCGTCCCTAAGGGGGTGAAAAAAGGGGGCAAAATCACCCCACTCTCATATTTGCAGTTCTGCAAATAGGCGCCTCACCTCATAATTGCTGCCGGAGCTAACTTGCTGCAGGAGCCAATAGCAGCAGTTATGCAAATAGCCCATACACGCTTAGAATGTTTGTATGAATTCCTGCAAGGGCCAATAGGGCTGGGTATGCAAATCTCCCCTAGGCCATTTAGAATGTTCTCTGAGGGGGTGAAAAGGGAGGGAAACTTTTTACATGACGGGGTGAAAAGTGGAAAAGACTTTTGGTGGAAAAGACTCAAAGAAGAGGCTTCACAGATCTCAATCAGGAGATTATTCCAGAGCCATGGTATAGTGGAAAAGCGGAAGACAATTGTATCTCAAGGAGGTAGGCGATGTGTTACAATTCTTTCTTTCATGTCTAACTCTCGTTCTGGGCCTGGGTCCTTTAAATGGTTAATATTTAAGGTAGTCCTAGACAAGCACCTCAAGGTCGGCCACCTGAGAAGGGAGTATCCAAGATTAGTACCTGCTTATCTATGCTGGCCTTGTGCCACCTGACAAGGTTAAGCAGTTGACCTTGAAGCAATTAAGACCAAAAACTATACTCAAAACAACAGGTGATCAATGGAGAGCAGTATCGTATATAAGTTCCAGGGATCCCGCAGTCTAATGAACCTCAGTGTAGATCTGAAACTTGTTGAAGGTGATGTGCCATTGTGCCAGCCCATTCCAGGGGTCCATCTGTTGTTGCTCTTTGAGGGGTTCCTGGTAGCAGTAGTGACATGGACCTTCCCCCGCATCACGCGCAGCTGTGGGCGGGGAGAAATTTTGTGGATGTGGGGGGAAGTGAGGCGAGATATACATACCTGTCGACGCAGGTATACAGTCAGCAAGGGGGGCGGGGCTACAGAAGCCAATATTAGGCCTCGCAGCCCGCCCCACACCCTCTTTGTTTTCCTGCAGCTCCCTCCCTCCCGCCCTGTATACAGTATGGGCTCCTCCGGTCGCCGTTAAGGGGCCGAGTAGGAATTTTGGCCCATCCTTGTTAGAAGGGTGAGCGCGTTTCGCCTACTCCATACTGCTGCAGGGTTGGGAGTATTTGTATTTAGTGTATAGATAGTCAAATGATCACGTTTAGTTAGTTGGCAGGTAAGTGCGGGTTAGGGGATTGATAGGGTGAGGTGAGCATACTTGGCACCATTTAGGTGACAGGCGGTTCCAGGATGCCTCAGGTGGATGGGTCAGTAGGCTCAGACAGCTGGGGATCAGGAACGCCTGTGAGACCTTTGTTATCGCCAAGCTTGTTGTCGTGAGACTCCGAGAGGAGGCAATGCAACAAAGGCTCCCATCACTATAAAGTGGAAAATGGGGTGGTGGCGGATTCATTGCCACCTCCCGTTTTTTGAATGCTCCGCCCACTGGCATGACTGAACGGCCTCGGAGGCCGAGTAGAATAACCCGCACTCCATCCCTTTGCAGTTCATTGTATGTAAATAAACGTGGCCCAGTTAAACACCAACTAAGAGTCTCGACTCATCATTTCCCTCCCCTTTACATTCGCAAAAGCATTGCTCTTTTTCTTGCTCTGTACTTTAAAACCTCTCTTGCTTCGTATGGTTAAACACTGCTCTTTTGCATTATAACTTGAAACATCATTCATTTGCTTTGGCCATATGATTTAATAAAGTATCTTTGCCTTCACTCAGTTGGTTTGCTTATTGCCTCCAAATCCTCTTAAAGAGAAAGAACTACTGCCCTTTGGCAACACACATGATACTACCACAGAAAAGGCCCTGTCTTGAACTCCCCCATGGTGTATGGGTCTCTCTATTTGCAGCAAAGTAATTTTCAAATTTAGGTAAAAATTAGGGGGGAAATTCTAAGTTATCTTACTCCGATATTTGTCTTTGTGTGTGTGTGTGTGTGTGTGATTGATAGACTTGCCACCAGATTTTGACTAGAACAATATTTTGTGGTTCCAGCTCAGGCAAAACATCCACAGAATTTTGAGAGAAACAAAAAAGAGTTTAGTAGAACTAGTTAAATTGCTCTCAACGGTTTCACACATCTCTAGTAATTAACTGCTCAGTTCCCAAGTAGTGATGCTTCTTTCTTTGAAAGCTGGGCTGGTAAAGCCTACTCAATATATGCTAACTGAAGAATGGCTTGGGTCCAAAAGTGTCGTTCCACTAGCAGAAAGCCTCTCCCATTCACAGAAGGCTTATTTCCAACCTGGTGGAAGAGCATGGGAAAAGTGACTCCAAACCCAGAGAGGTTCTTCCACTTGTGCAAGTTCTTGCAGGAGACATTGCACAAGCTCTTTCTGGAGGCCTTTCAATTGCCCAATAGAGCTTATATGCTGCTACAGCCAATATCTTCTTTATTCACCATGTTTCTCATCCTGCAAGGCAACCCTGGACACATTGTGGTGCTGCACTGCGTAAAGTCTTCTGCTAGCGCTTTTGCAAAGGGTTCACAACCGAACAACACAAATACATTTTCTCCTTCTACTCACAGTTCTTTGGATTCAAGCTATAGTAAGGATAGTGTCAGACAGACATTCTTAAGTGTGGTAGACGTATTTTCTTTGACACACTTCACTGCATTCCAAGGCATTTTTATTCTGGGCAAAGTATTTTCAGACCACTTCCACCATGCTTAGAATGTTTGCAAGTCTTCACACTTCGGGACTCTAGTGGGGGAGGCATAGGGGGGCTTTTAAGATCCAAATTGGGCCCCCTGTGCCTATCCTAGAGTAATGATTTAAAAAAGAAATGTAGCTGCTAGATATGGATTTAAATAATGTCTGTTTTGGCCTTCTGTCTTACCTTCTAAGCAGCTCAGGTGGCTTCTGGTTGAGTAGCCTGTCTTGCCGATGCTGGAACATGTATTTATCATCTGCTGATATTTCTACAGTGCAGGTAAAGCACTCAGCTACTCTGCATTCTGTTAGAGCACACCTGAACCACATTTGATTATCAAAGACATGCTGATGCAGAAATACTGCCAACAGGGACAGTTCTCAAGTAGCCTGCCAAGCAGGAAAGTTAAAAGTTTAGGAAGAATATGGAAAAAAATGTTTGATCCACATTTTCAGAGACAATTTGAAATCATATATCCATAAACTTTAGATATCAGTTGCTGTCAGGAGTGTTGCTTTATGAAAAATCTAAGAAAAGCTGTTCTTCTTCTCTTCCTGGTTCAGAATCTTCGCAGCCAGGATCTATGTGTGTCCAATTTAAATAGCATCCAATTTACACACGAAACATGCATGTAAACATGCCATCAGAGCTAGTGTCAGGGTTCAGCATTGTTGGACACCTACCAAGGCCCACAGCCCAGTAGGGGACCCACTGTCAATCCCTGGAGCCTTCTGGGCTTACTGCTCCTTCTCTTTGCCCCTGCCCTTCCAAGTGAGCAGGTAATAAGAGGAGTGAGAAAAAGGAGCAGTTACCTCCATCTTGTTTCTCCATCTCTTTGCCCCCCCCTTTCTCTAAAATGGTTGCTCGCCCCTGTATATTCAGGCTTAGACAATGATTGGTTAGTGCCAATTTATCCAGCATTACTTGCATACATAGGATAACTCCATGATACAGAGAGAAGGGTTACATAAATGGCTCATATAATTGGTATCCTGTTCCTGAGAAACATATAGACCTAGTCTTTAGGTCTAGGATATGCCTGTGTGGTACTTCTTTCATTGATCAGATGGCTGATGCAACACAATTTGTTTCCCCATCACATGTGCTAAGGGCTTCCCTTCCCAACTACACAGCTGACAGGCCAGCACAGACTAGTTTCCCTGGAGTAAAGCTAGCTGACCTTCTCAATCCCAAATATACTTCCTGAACTTCTGATTGTGTGCTAAATGAATGCACTGGAAGCTGCCTTTAGTTTCACAACAGCTAGAAATGTATCTGCCTGCTGTAACTAAGAGAAACAAGCATTTGAATGTTTTGCTGACCCAGATGCACTAACACAACAAAGCCCTTTTAAAAGCTAAGCCATCCAAGGGTTTGTCTTCCTATTTTTGTCAACCAAAAGACATTGAACATTAGGTGGCAGCTATGTTCCCCCCCCCCCCCATGGGCATTGCCATCATTTCCATTACTGACCCAGCCTCGAAGACTATGGGTCGATTCACACATCATGTGCTAAGCCACCCCTGTGAATAAGCTACACAGTGCGGATGAAATAATAACAGGGGAGAAATAATAGTACTTAACACACTTGCAAGCAGTATGTTAAAATATGCTTTGACCACCAACCCCCCCTCTCACACACACATACCATTCATAAATACATACACACACCATTCATACACACACAACCAGCCAGCCAGCTCTCCTCAGCTGATCCAAGCAGATCAGGAGGAGGGCATTTTCCCTGCTCAGCACTGAGCTGAGGTCTTTCATCTGATCTGCAGCTGATCAGAGTTCCAAGCTTTTCAGCAGGGATAGGCTTTCGTCTCTGATTGGCAGCTGATCAGAGATAAGAACTTCTGCCTGGGCAAGGGGGTGGGGATGGAGGCAGGCTGGATTGGGAACCCCCATGGGCCAGAGGTTCCCCACACCTGCAATGTAGGAAAATAGGAAGCTGCTTTATGGTCAGACCATTTGTCCATATAGCCCAGTATTGTCTGCGTGGACTGGCAGTCTCGGTGCTTCCAGATGGAAAGCTCCTGTCGCTAACAATCAAAAGGCATCGTGTGGCTATTTCATCTTTTCTCTCTTAACAATAATTTTCTGTTAAGAAAATAATGCAGAAGAAGGGTGGGAAAACATGGGAGGGCTACAAACTAAAGACAGTGTAGTCTGGACCCCCTGTAAAACTCTCAGAATGAGGCCGTGGGATTGCACAATAAATGACTGGTTTGGAAGCACAGTGGATCTCCAAGGTATCAGGCAGAAGTCTATCACATCACCTGCAACCTGATCATTTTACCTGGAGATTTCAGGAATTAAACTTGTTGGGACCTTCCGCATGCAAATCATGTGCTCTACTATTGAGTTATTATGGTCCTTCTGTTATGTTCCTGTGGAATCTATCACATGGCATATCATATATAACCTGATATTATGCAATGCTGTCTTGAGTGCAAGTGCCACATATGCTGTTTGCCATACATGTTTTGGGGAGGTAAACCTGCATTGCATTATTTTATAAAGCATAGACAAAGGTATGTTGTTGTTGTTTGATTTATATATTTGTTTTTAAAATGTTTGAGTAATTTTTTTTTGATGTGTTATTGTTTGTAATTATTTATTTATTTATCATTATACTGTATTTTATTGTAAAATTGTATTTTTATTGTATAATTGTATTTTATTATGTAATTTTATAATTGTTGTAAACTGCCCAGAGAGCTTCGGCTATTGGGTGGTATAGAAATGGAATAAATAAATAAATAAATAAGGCAGCCTCAGATCTCCTCACATGTAATCCAAGGATTCTCATTAAACAACAACAAACAAACAGCATTCCTTGATTTGTAATGAGAGATATTGGGTTCAAACCTGCCTGAAGGATAAATACTGTGACCTGAAAAACCGATGTGTCCAGTGAGAGACAATATGGTGCAGTGGGTGACATGGAGGACTAGGACCGGGAAGACCTGGATTCAAACTTTCTACAGCCATGAAACTTAGTGCCTGATTTTGGACCAGTCACTCTCCCTCAGCCTGACCTACCTCACAGGATTGTGGTGAGAGAAAATGGAATATACCAATTATGCTATCCTGAGCACAATCAAATCATAATTATCAAATAATTATCTCAAAATGTGATAATACAATCTATGATAGCTTGTGATTACTCAGCACTCTACGTAAGTCCATAAGCATGTGCTTATATGCCACATATTACAGAACTCAGCCCCAACACTGAAATAGATTCTGTTGTTCAGCTCTGATGAGTTTTGTCTACCTCTGATCCATTGTTACTTTAACTATCCTAGCAAGACCATTCATGCCCTCTGCTTTCCATTTCTGTGGCCAGAATCCAAGCAGCCTAAGGAAGCCAAAGCAAGCACGTCCACATGTTTCTTGGAGCCCCACTCCCTCAACTGCAGTTTTCACTAACTGCCTATGGCTTTCCCACTGGCATCTGGTTCTCCACTGTGGGAAACAGGATGCACTGGCCTTTGGTCTGATCGGCACAGCTCTTATTTTCTCAACCTGTATCAGAGGCAGCTCTCCCAATACCCCCAAGTTTTAGGAGTACTGGAGCTGTATTCAGAAGTGGGAGCTAAGAAACCCCATAACAGATGCATGTGTACATTTGTGTGTGCGCGCGCGCGCACACACACAAGCTCCCCAAGTAGCCCTATAAATCCCATTACATGTTGACCATAACTTGTTCCAAGCAGATGATTTTAGTCTGGCTTTGGTATTGCAGAAAGGCCAAGCAGTGGGTATCACCCTCAGTCTCCCTCTCAGAATTCCCACAACACTTAAGGAAGTTGGGCATTCTACTATGGAAAATCCAGCCCTGATGCAATTTTTATGCAATGGATTTTTAACAATCCAGACAATAAAGACTGTTAAAGGAAGGCCCTTGCAAGCTCACATGTTGCACCATTATAACCAATTTCTAGCTGAAACAAATGTTCATGGCAAACTTGAAGACTAGATTGTTGTGGTGGGAGATCACATTCCACATTCATCAAAGGCAGAGCACATAAATCTAATTTGCAAATTTTGAAAACACAGTTCATTTCTTCTCTGCTGTATAAGCTGCAGAGTGCTCCATAACTCATTGCATTTGAGATGGAGACAGAAACATTGAAAGAGTTACTTGACTTAGACCACCATCCAGATAAATGTATTCCATTATAGGCAAGCCTCTGGATGGCGAGTGTCTCTCCACAGGGTAGATAAATCTGTATTTGGTCAGTCTGTTAAAAATACATTAACTATTTTAAATGCATCATTACGCATTTTTTTATTGCCTTTACCTTTGGACCTTACAACTCAATATGCAGTAAAGAAAAATGTAGGAATTAACAATGTACATTTTCTATATGTGTTATGTATGGGTATTGATTTTTAAGCCAGTGAATGTGATTATATTAAAAACTATGGACATCAGCAGAAAGTAGTAAATCTGTTTGTTTATGTGAGCAAAGAAGCTGCCATTCTGTTCTGTCAGTTCTTTAGTAGAGATTGATTCACCATTATCCAAGCATCAAGAAATCAGAGCTGAAAAATCTGTTGTATTATCTCATGAATGCAGACTTTTTTCTCTCTCCTATTGACTAGTATAAACATGAGGTTGATGGCTATGCAACCCAATGTACTTGGTAGATTGGGTCATTCCACTGAAATGTCTGCCTCAGCAGACTTAATTTTACTTTCTTATCAATACATGTATAATTCTGTCTTAGTTATTGGTGTAGTAGTTTCAAAAGGATGTGTAGATCCACGAGAGAAATAATCTCTCCCAATACCTGTGCCATCGTTTTCTTTGTGACATTTCAGGGAGATAATATCCCTGCAAATGAACCCTTGTGATTTAACATCAACAAAATGTGTCAGAGAGCCTGGACTGGACTGCATTCTGACATCAAAGCAGTGATTCAGTTCAGCAGGGAGCACTGGATCTCATACAAACACTTTGACAAGTCAAGGCAAGCCGATTTCAGCCAGGCTCTTTGAAAGTCACGCCTCTGAGAGCCAGAGTGTTCTGACATGAGAAAAACAATCAAGAAGAAGAAGACCACAACCACCACTCCACACACATACAATTGTATTACTAAACTGAAACATTACCAGAGCCACATGGGATGGGATTGTGACCATGCAGAAGCAGGAACTGCACCATCTGGGTAATACAGGAACAGTTCCTTCATAAACAATAGCAGGATAGTGATGATTAGGAACAGCGCCTTCTCGGTTGTAGCCCCGTACTTTTAGTCATCAGGTGAAGACCTTTATTCTCAGGATTTGAAAAAACTTTAATGTTTATTTCTTAACTTTGTTAACTTCTGTCAGGATTATTTTAACACTGCCTTTTATCTGTTGTTTTGATTGCCCTTGCTTTATGGTTGTTATATTTTAACTCTATTGTTGTGCACTGCACTGTTGTTGTTTTTATTGAAGGCTAGTATTTGGGGTAGTTTGGTCATCTATATGGGCTCATGCTGATGTACTGGGCTTGTCACAGCTTCATTTCAATGACACTATGCAATGAAACTAATAGGCAATTCTTCTTTAGTGCCAGTCCATTAATTTTTTCTCATGAGCTGAACCCATTTTTCTAGCCTTTCTCATATGTCTTGGTTTCTATAATGTGGAAGCAGCAGCAGCAGCAGCAGCCCTAATTCCTGTGTAATAAGACTGGGGAAATGAACATATCTGAAAAGAGTAGCAACTAGCATTGTGAAACCACAGTAGAGAAAAAGAAGAAATCTAAAGCTATAGTTTCAGAGAAAAACTCACTTAAGGGCACAATCCTATGCATGTTTAGACAGAAAAAAGCCCTAAGACTCCCAGCATTCCCCAGCATGGCTAGCTGGGGAATGCTGGGAGTTGTAGGATTTTTCCCCTGTCTAAACGTGCATAGGATTGAGTCCTAACTCATGATTTTATAGTAGGTACCATGATTTTTTTTTGTTATTAACAGTTTCTTAATTTTTTGTTCATTTTTCAATACAATACAAACAGTAAACCCTCTCCTCTCCTGCCCCCATTCCCTCCCCATTAGGTTTCCCCCTCCCTTCTTCATATTCTGTATTTAAGGAGTAATGGTTTTATTTATATAAGTAAAATAATTAAACCAAAATTTGGATAAATAGTTACATAGAAAAATGAAAAATAAAAAAGATAAATGATAAAATAAAAAGGTTGTGTCATGCACATCTCATACCAAGTTTATTCATACAGACAAAACAGCAATGGAGAAGCAGTTTGGACATAACTTGTACTGATATTCACAAGGGCTTCCTAACTCTCAATAATTATTAAGCAAACATATTATTATCATCATCATCATCATCATCATCATCATCCAAGAAATATAATATCCCTAGCTGCAATTCAACATCTACTATATAAATACTGAATCCTAAAAAAAAACTGTGACTCAGAATATTAGCATGCTGCAGATGGCTCTCTGTTCTCTCACCCATTCACCACCTTGTATTTTAAGATTTATTTTTTTGCCTCTTCTGGTGTCCTTTCCAGAATCATGACTTTAAAGTTAGTTATGGATTGCTGTTTAAAATATCCAAACAACCCAAGAGAAATGAAACCTAACCATAGTGAAATATTGGCATGATTTGTCACATTACAAGTACAAATGGGCAAATGAAATTGAGCACTGGTGTGTTGTGTTTTTCTACAGTGGGTGAGTTCAGACAACTGCTGCTGCTCCTGTTATAATTAATGAGAGATGGGCCTCTAGGTTGGAATGGCTCAGTTGTCCTTGGAAGGAACGGGTTGTGTGCTTGTAGAACATAAACCTCTGCCCCAACTCCTATGTTTTGGTTAAAATATCACTGAAATACTTTTCAAGGTCTTACTGCTTGACACTGAATTCGCATAGTGGTTGTGCTGACTTCTTATTAGTGATAAGAGCTGGCATGAGACATGGGCTATGCGTGAGTGACAAATGTTCCAAGGACATCGCAGACATAACCCTCTGTTATTGAGATTATTGCTGCTGGATGATGATGATGATGATGATGATGATGATGATGATGATGATGATGATACACATTTTGCTGTTTGGCCCTTTCATCGTTCTTAGTCTCTCAATACATGATCAATATCAAGTCTGGAGTTAAGATGGCTGAGCAGCATTTCAATTGTTGGATTAAAATCAGGTGAATAAAGAACTGTGAGTAATGGATTGATAGGCAATGCTTTGTACATCAATGACAATACCACGGGAACACCTCAACCACGTAAAACTGTTTCGTTTTCATTGGATGTGCTTTAAACAGTTACATGTTCTGAGTGTGTAGTATAAAGCTGTGCCCAGGCTTTTGAACTCCCTCCTGAGGGAAGCCCTCCTTGCTCCTCTTAAAACACACACATGGGCAATTTCCTGTTAAGGAAGCGGAGGCTAGATGTAATGGGCTTCAGCTATGCGATTTTGATTCAACAACAGGCAAAACTTCTTAATGGTAAGAGGAGATTGACAATGGAACCAGCCACCTCAGTCTTCCCCAATCTGGTGCCCTCCAGAGGTGTCGGACAACAGCTCCCAGCATCCCCAGCCAGCATGGGAGTTTTAGTGCAACTTCTCTGGAAGGCACCAGGTTGGGGAAGGCTGAACTATCTGGAGTGAGGGACTCTCTCTTGCTGAGATTGGACAGCCAACTGGACAGTCAGGGATGCTGTACCTCCGGATTTCCTGCGTCAAGCAGGGGGATGGACCAGATGGCCTGCAAGACCCCCTCCAGCTCTATGATCCTAAATAAAGGTGGGGGAGACATGGAAATAATAGCCACTATGTCAGGTACCTGCATAGTGCTTAGGTACGATAGGCTGTGGGATAGGCTGTGGTACGATAGGCTGTGGGAACAACTATTAAGATGGCGGTGGCTTTTGGTTCAAAAATGGCTTAAAGAATGCTCACTTCCCATTGCAGGTCTGAATGCAGCACCTTCTTTTCCACTGGGTATCTGAAACTTAAAACATGTGCATAGGTCTCCTGATGTGCTCTGTTCTCTCTGAAATACACAGATGAAAGCATAAGCACTGTTCTCTCATCGCACCATTGTTTTCTTCTTCTTCACAGTCAGATAACCACTGAGGAGTGTACATAATATTTTACAATCATACTCACACAGCAAGGGAGGTGAAGCCATAGCAAAACAGGAAGCCTGGGGAAACATTTCTAAATAAATACCTTCCAACCTGGAGTAGAAGTTTTAGGAAGAATATTTCACTTTGTATCAAGCACCTTGAACCTCTAAACCTACTCACAGGACAGGCGATCTGGAGACCAAACTAAGGAACAAGGCCATAGGCAGCAGCATTACAGGATCAAATGGAGCCCTGTTGGTCTCTTGGGTTCCCTGAACTATGCGGAGCTGGTAGCTTTGGCACTACTTTCTAGCTATTATCAGTGGTAGCAGGCCCAGAATCAGCCTAAAAGTTCAGGGGG
Source organism: Shinisaurus crocodilurus (assembly GCA_021292165.1). NCBI lineage: Eukaryota > Metazoa > Chordata > Lepidosauria > Squamata > Shinisauridae > Shinisaurus > Shinisaurus crocodilurus. The sequence goes on from JAHFWL010000339.1 coordinate 53,319, forward strand.
GGCACCAAAAAAGTAGTTCATCTGGTTTGCAGGCCTTTTAAAGACAAAATTGAAAACTGCTTTTTAATTATTTCTTTGTAAAAAAAAAATTAGGGGCACAGAAAATTATGGGGGGGGGGGTCAGGCCTCCTCTAGCCTACCTTCAGATACAGGCCTGAGTGGTGTCGGACCTTGCCCTAGCACAGAGGGAGATTCAAGGTCTGCCTCTGGGGAAGAGCTGGGAGAGTCAGCTCCAGCTGCGAGCCTTCGAGATGAGGCAGTGCAGTCCTGCCAGGCCTCCCACCACCCAGCGAACAGGGGGAGCGAGAGACGATCGAGGCCGAGTTAGTTAAATCTCCTCAGATGGGAGACTCAGCCTTGGACAGAGCTTCCCCTTATCAGTCAGGGACTTCATCCATGACAACTGAACAACAGGAGGCAGGCTCTCCAGGGGAGGGGGTCTCTGAGATGGGCCCCATTAGTAAGGCGTCAGCAAAAGAGGGCAGGACAGAAATGCCCTGTCTGGAGGAGTCATAGGTTGAGGGGCCGGTTTCCCTTTTTAAGGATCCAGTCTCAGACAGTGGCTCCTAGTAGTGCCTCCTCTCACTGTATATAAACTTGGGTAGTTCCATAGGCCCATCGTAGGTGATCCGTTGTTCTGAACAACTTCCCCACATCTTTGGATTTCTGGCACGTTTGTTGGGCTTTGGTGAGTAGACAAGTTCCTCATCATCAATAAAACAGAGGGTGTATTCAAATAATGGGCTATCCTCTGTAAAGCAGGGCACATGGCTACCTACTAGCAAGACAAGAATATTTTGGTGAGGGTATGCGTGTGTGCTTTTGCCTTGTTCAATAGCCTATGACCCCTACCTTTGAAAAAGGCAAATTCTAGGAGATTTTGATAATTACAAATCATTCTGGAAGTTAAAAGAACAGAGTGCAACGTGCACCAGCTCCAGGAAAGCAGCAGATCCAGATGAAGATAAACAGTCCAGAACTTTGTTTTGGTGCCAGTATGCGTGCTGTAAATATCCCAACATGTGTCTCTGTATATGGAGTGGAGTGTCCAAGAATGAGTGTGAGTGGGAGAGAGGGAGAATGGTTTGGATCCTAAGGTGCCCTTCTGTGCATGGGAGAAGTCCATCTGAGAATGGAAAGGCAGAGGGAGGGAGGCAATTTTCTCCAATTCCTTCTCTACCCTGCAACCTCCCATGCCACCTCCTATGCTGTCCCTCAACACTCCAGAGTATATTTTCAGAGGCAGGGGGCATCGGGCTGCAGGAGAGAGTATGAACTGACAAAAATAGCCTCCCCCTTTCCATTAGGAGGCACTGGTAGCACCTTTTCCTTAAGCAGAAATCTACTTATGGGATCTTTGGATCCAACCCTATATTCTTTTCAACCAGGCTATGACACATTCCCCCTTTCCAGAAGTCTAATTCAGTATTTTGAAATCTTCACTATTCTGAACTATTCTCCAAAGGCAGCTGTAACAAGAGGTGTAGGTACCTCCCTGGCTTTTCCCCCTCTACAGTCCCAGAATCTTTAGGGCAGGGATGGGGAACCTCCAGCCAGCAGGCCTAATAAGACCCACAGGGGTTCCCCATCTGACCTGGTAGCTTCTTCCATGGAGGAAAAAGCTCTTATCTCCAATCAGCAGCTAATTGGAGATAAGTGTTTTTCCCTGTGGGGCAGAGCGGGTGGCCAGGGAAAGAAGCTGCTGAGTTATTCAGCCCTGCTTCCTTCTGAGCCCTGTCCTGCTTGCTTCTGAGTAGACATGCAGAGACTTGCCCTGATTATTTGTGAGTAGACATGCTGCTTATACTTACATATGAGTAGACTATTTTTTTTTTTTTTTTACTATTAATTGGTGTCAACTGAACTGGAGGATGGGGGTGGATTTTTCAGCCCTGCCTACTTTGCCTGTTGCCCTGCTCACCAATGGAATGTAGCCCCAAGTGCAAAATGAAATTACTTAGGCCCTTGGGTTGTCACCCCTGCTTTGGAGAAACCTCCTAAGGGTCTGAGTCAGGACCAAACTACATCTTACTCCTACTGTGTTGCATGCAGTTAGTTATCTTGTATTTACTTTAACTAATTACAGGTGCAAGAAAACAATCCTTACCAGGAATGGCGCACATAGGGAGACTTATTTCTTCCCTCCCCAGTGTGATCAGAACCAAAATCCCTCTCTGGTTGGTGCAGCTAGAATGCTTAGGAAAAAAAGCTTACATATCCTCCAACATTTCACAGATGAAAACAGGGACACACATGTGAATATGTAAGAAGAGGTATGGTTAAGCAACATGAAGGTGTGATCAAGACGGTGTGGCCAGGCAACATGAGGATGTGGCCAAGAGTATGGCCAGGCAACCAAAGGGCATGGTCAAGTACAAAAGTTATTAGAGGAAACACACAAAACTGCAGTATTTTAAGCACAGAAATTGTTATAATATTTAACATTTAGATGTCTCTGAGTGTGCAAAGTGGTTCACAGGCCCACCCTGCAAGCTCCTATTTTCTCCACTCAGAAAAAAAAACCTTGTGGGCTCTATTGTACTTTATTTTATTTTATTTTTTAAAAAAACAAGAACAACAACACTGTGATTGAACAATTATGCCAAAATGGAATGATGATGTTTGTTGCTGCTATTTGAGGTAGTTGGGATTTTTTTCTTTTTTTCTCTTGAGGAGAGTGTGTTTTCTACTAAATCCCTTCTAATGTTTTTTTTTTAAAAAAACACCAACCCCAAATCCCTGCAGAATAATCCTAATCATTACTGTAGATAGCTTTCTCCATTGCACTTCAGCATGTGTTAGAAAAAGACTTTCACATGGGGTACACAGGTAGAGCCAAGTAAAATTTACCACTCCTCTGAAAACAGAATAACTGTGCAATCCTATGCATGTGTACTCAGAAGTCCTATTACATTCAATAGCACTTACTCACAGGAAAGTGTGTATAGGATTACCGGTACATCCTAAAGTACAGATGTCATTTCCATAAAACTCAAACCGGAACAACACAACACAAGCAAAAGAGTTCCTGCCACTTAGTTTCAGTGTCACCAAGGAGCCTGTTTCATGTTTTATCCCAAAGGAAAGCACTCTGCAACATTTAGAAACAAAAGTGAAAGTTACATAGTGCATCAGTTGTGGATTTAGAAAGAGCAGGAAAAAGAAAGCCTCAAAGCAAACTCGTACCTTTTATGGCAGGGGTGAGAATCGTGCAGCCCTCCAGATGTTGTTGGACTGCAACTCCCAGCTGCCCTCGCCAGCAGAGCCAATGGTGAGGAATGCTGGGAGCTGCAGTCCAACACCATCTAGAGGGCCACACAATTCCCACCCTTGTTTTATGTAAACAAATATTGACTACATTTGGCACAGAGAAAAGTGCAGGAACAAACAGAACTACTTGCAGGGCAATCTCTTTCTTTTTGTTTTAAAATGCTCAGGATTGGCACCAATTCAACAGGTGAAGCTCGCCCACCCCCAAACATGGTGCTTCAGAAAGAAGGGGAAGTTTATTGCATTTCCTTCTGACACTGTAACCTCACCTGTTAGAGGTACAGAGTCAGCTCTGTTAGGAAATAAAATCTTTGGCAATATAAAGATAGGAATCATGTGATAAATTCCCTCATTCGCCTCTCTGTTGGTCCAGACCAGCAGGTGCAGCCTCCACCTCCTTTTCACCCAGCTATTCCCTTTCCCACAGCAACGTGCAGCAGGTAGAGCATGCGCACACACATACATCCTTGCCTGGCCCGCCCAGCTTAGCATCATCTGTTCCCTCCCTGCTTACTGCAGCTGTTCTAGCCTAAGCAGAGAGCTACTCTTACTCTGGCCATGGGCAAAATTGCAGCTAAGCTAAAACTGCAAGCTTAGCTGCAGTTTTGCCCATGGCCCCTTTAAGAGCACCTTAAGTAGCTTGCAGTTACAGGAGGCAGGGGAATTTGGGACTCTGCATGACAAAGTGAGAAGCAGTGATGGCTTAAGGGTTTTCATGAGGGTCCCAGCATTCGGGGCAATTGGAGACTATGAGGTTAGCATTGGTGCCAGTGGGAACTTTTTAAATGAAACTCCTAGCCAGGTGGGGAAAAGAATTTTCATTCTAATCTTACTGGGGAGGTAAAATATATGTCTCCCCTTCTTGTTCACTGCATTCCCAGCAAAGTCCCCCGTTCTTCAACTGTAATTAAAGTAAAAACAAGATACATAGCTGCATGTTATATTTTATGCGATTGTCTAATTTGGCCCTTAGTCACGGATTCCCACCTAGTAGGGAAGTTCCTGAATCCTCCTAGGAAGCTAGGCATAAGAGTTTATGTACTTGGGGCTCCCTAGCGCATTGTACCAATAGATCTTCACATACTTATGCTGCTGCAATGCCTCTTCAGAGAGAAGGTAGTGAATTTGCCTAAAATTGGAATTCAGCATGAGTAAATTCTATTGGGTTGTGGGGTTTTTTGCAAACTAGAGCAATGCAGTCACAGTAGTACAGTCAGTGTACAATGACCCATTTCTATCGCTGACTGTCAGAGTTCTGACTCTGTAATGCTTAGGAGCCGCTTTGTCAAGTGCATTTTCCATTTGCTGTAAAATAACACAAACCCACTCAATAATAGCAGAAATGTATTCCGGTGTGTGCAGTATTGTTCTACCATTTGCACTTCCCACATGGATGAAAGCACCTGCCCTTTGGCCTTTTGCCTCTCAATATACCTCCGGTATGTGAAGGCAGGAGAACAGTGAAGGCCCTGGAGTGCTTTTCTGCTGTAGAACATGATTAGGTGGAAATAAAATAATGTCTGCCGGTCTGTTGTTTGATCATTCCTTTGACAGAATGAGGAAATGTTTTTAACACTGTTGGTAAAATGCTACCTTCACGGCAGAACCTTCAAAATAATGTGATTCCTCCCGAGTCAATTTCTTGCCTTCCAAAAGCTCCTGACAAACCCCTTACCCCCCCAAATAAAATTTCAAGGACTTCAGGGTAAGAAAAATATATATTAAACAATGGAACAGTATATAACCAGGCAATGTGACTTGATGGCGTCAACGCACCAGCAAGAATCAATGACAACGGAACAAGATTCAGTGTTTGACTGCTTCAAAAGCACCACATTGCAAGGTGCTGAAATTACTGTCAGTATTCAAGAATAGCATGCAGGCTGTTCCATAACTCTAGAAAAAAGTCACTGTGACTGGTCTAAAGTACTATGAAATATTTCGCTGAACTCTACTCTGAGGGCAGATTTAAACCCATTGATTAAGACATTGCTCTTTTGAAATTCACTCACTATGACAATTTACAAGTGCACTGTGTCAAAATGAAAAAAAGTTAATGCTTATAAGGGGTGGAAATTGCAAAATAAATTCAAACTTCAGTGGCAGCAATTATATTTTCAGGTACTTTGGAAAACAACAACAACAAAGCTTTAGGCCCTAATAAATATGACGTTTCTTATTGAAGCTCACAAAACACGCTGGAAATGAGAGAACAAATATTCCCATTCAAACAATAAATCCAGTAACAGATCCCAGTTTCAGGTAAAAACCCAGTTTTAATAATATTACCTAGTGGTCATTTTCTATGAGATCCACTGCCACAAGGGTGTAGCATCTATCTACTACCTTCTCCTCAGCCCTCCAGTCCAAACCACTAGATCCAATCCGAGAGCAGGTGCATCAAAGAAAGATGCCAGAATTTATTTATTTATTTAGTACATATCTCCTAGGGATGGGGAACCTGTGGCCCTGCAGACATTGAAGAATTACTACTCCCATCATCTCTTGCCATTGCCCAGGCTTGCTAGGGCCATTGGCAGTTGGACATCCAAGAACATCTGGAGGGCCACAAATTCCCCAGTCCTGATTTATATCAGTGGAAGACCGACAACCTGGTCTTCTGCGCGGGTTCAATGCTAAGGGGGTAGCGAGTCCTGGGGCGGGCCTTCTCCAAGGTCCCCAGCGCCTCACCCTTAGCCCAGAACAAAGGGATAACTTATAGCCACAAAAGTATCTTTTAGAAAACAAGTTTATTTACAAAATTACCTTCACAAACTCAGACCCACGCCAGCAATACAGCTTATCAGTACGGTACAAAGTAACAAGCAAGAAGTCTCAAGGACACCGTGATTTCAGGGCTCTCAGCTAGTTAGTTCAGCTCAGGCCCCGGCAGAGGCCCGGTCAACCGCACGCGGCTAGCTGGGTTCCCGGCGGAGGCCCGGTCTGCCCAAGCGGCTTGTGAGTGATTTCAGCTTGGTTTCCCAGGGGTCCGGTCAACCCAAGCGGCCAGTGATTCCAGCTAGCTGGAGCGCGCCGGGTGCTGCTACCCGGGGTTGCCGATCCTTCGTTCCCTTACCCCAGGCATGGGCAAGATTGCTGAATGCCACCAGTTCCCTTGCGCAGGGTGTTTTATACCTTGGTGTTTCAGGTAGCCCTTCCCTCCGTGATCAGGTGGGTTGACACCCTCCCTGAGGGGCGGCCTTTTGGGTCAGGTGGGGTGATGCCCTCCCCCCGTGGGATGGGGTCCCTTTGAAGCCACTTGCTTAATGGTCCCATCCTATGGTGTTGAGTGGCCATTTCTTAGGGGTGCCGAAGTGTCTGCTCTGGAGAGGTATTCAAGTCTTATGTAGATGGGGCTGATATACGAGAGCATTGACAAACCTGGTGATGCTTCCTGCCTTCCCCCCTGGGGTGATTCTATGCAGATGTTGTTTGTCCCCTTTGGCATCTGTGGAGACTGGCTGTCTCCCCCCCTGGATCTCCTTCCCCCCTCCTTGGTGAGTGTGTGTGTGTCAGGCAGGGGGCTTAGGTTGGCTTTCTCCACAATATCTTTCTTCCATTATGGAACTCCAGGCAACATCTTAGAATCATAGAATCATAGAAAAGTAGAGTTGGAAGGGGCCTACAAGGCCATCGAATCCAACCCCCTGCTCAATGCAGGAATCCAGGTCAAAGCATCCCTGACAGATGGCCGTCCAGCTTCACCTTGAATGCCTCCAGAGTGGGAGAGCCCACCACCTCCCTAGGTAATTGGTTCCACTGTCTTATTGCTCTAAGAGTCAGGAAATTTTTCCTGTTCAGGTGGAATCTGGGTTCCTGTAACTTGAGCCCATTATTCCGTGTCCTGCAAACTGGGATGATCGAGAAGAGATCCTGGCCCTCCTCTGTGTGACAACCCTTCAAGTACTGGAAGAGTGTTATCATATCTCCCCTCAGTCTCCTCTTCTGAAGGCTAAACATGCCCAGTTCTTTCAGACTCTCCTCATAGGGTCTTGTTCCCAGTCCCTTTATCATCTTTGTTGCCCTCCTCTGAACCCTCTCCAGTTTGTCTACATCCTTCTTAAAGTGTGGTGCCCAGAACTGGACGCAGTACTAAAGATGAGGCCTAACCAGTGCTGAGTAAAGGGGAATTATCACTTCGCGTGATTTAGAAGCTATACTTCTATTAATGCAGCCCAAAATAGCATTTGCCTTCTTTGCAGCCACATCGCATTGCTGGCTCATATTCAGTTTGTGATCTATGGGGTTCCCATCCATGGGGTTCCCAGGTGTTCTATCAAGGCATTGAGCAAACCAAAACCTGCTAATTTTCTGCAAGGTGGCTGCAGCATGTGCACCCAGATCATGTCCTGGAACCCTAGATAGATAGTCCATATTAAGATATGGTCGTATGGATTAAGTCCATATGACAAGAAAGAGACCCAAGTTATATCCTTCTTAATTACCTTTGGGGTGAACTGATTAATTTGATAGGAGAGCAGGTTGAGGTTATCTGGAGAAGAGGCATAGCTGTTTTGTGTGGCTGATATAATTTCAAAAGGGAACTTAACTTATCTGGGAAGCATGTATGTTTTGGATGTAGAAACACCATTTGTATCTCCCCCCATGCAGGTTCCTTTAAAAACATTATATGAGCCATGTCAAAACAGGAAAGGCAGCTCACTCATAATTTCTCCACCTACCCACCCACACTCAAGTAATGTTCAAAACCACCTTGTTACCATGGCCAGTCCAAAACATTTTACTGCCTGAGGTGAAGGACAATATGGCACCCCGCTCCCACATCAACCTATGGAAGCTGATCAGATTGGCAGTTGAATTTTACTTCACTTTCTGAAAGCTAGGCTTCTATACTTCCGTCGTCTAGCTAATTAGGGATTAATGGATCTTCCCCATCATTATATTTGAAATAATTTGGGGATAATCAGATTAATATTTTCAACATTGCTTGGTGTTCCCCAAAATTAACCAGGATTTGTATTTAGGTTGGATTGGGCCCCAGGCAGTGGTAGGCTTGCCTGGAGGTTTTAAGGCTGCTTCTGATGTGATGCCAAAGCTGGCAACTTTAACAACCGGGGTTTTTTTGTGTTTTTTTTAAGGGGGAAGGAAGGTAAGAGGCTCCTGGAATTGTAAGCCCCCCCCCCCATTCCTTTCTGGAGATTCACTTTGAAATGCTCATTTGAAATGCTGAAAAACCCATTTTCTGGCAAACTGATTTGACTGGTATATTTTCTAGCTTTTGGTATTTTCTGTATGTGCCAGATTATATTTTGGTACATGAAATGGTAGCTCAGAGCCTCAGAATTCAATCTGAGATGTACAAGGCAGCCGAGCTAAACCCAGACAAAATGCATCTGGTCCTTGCCAAGACATTTTTTACCTGACTCTAATGATAAATAGCAGCTGTTGATATCCAAGACTTTCTTTCTTTCTTTTTTTATGAGACAGCTCATTTCTCTTTTACATTTACCACTTTTCTCCATTACATTCAGTAGCACTTTTTTTCTCAGACAGAAAACAGGGTAGCTGTTTTGATCCCCAGTCCTTTCACTTAAAGTCAGTGATACGGTTTGAAAATAACAATTGCATTTACTAGTATATTTAACTACCAAGGGAACAATATGGGCTCATATTAATGGTACAGGGAGTCAGCCCTTCGCAGCAGTTTCCTGTGATCCCACCATAGCCTCACACCACATTAAACATTTTGAGGCAAAGTTAGGGTAATCATACATCTGGGCTGGGCACTCCCTTAAGGTTGAGCGTTGGAGATTTTGTTGTTGGGAGTGTGAATTAGGGCTTTTCTACACGAGGCATTCATAGTGCGCGCGTGTTCCCTTACTCATGGAAGTTTCGCAACGTCATCCTCCCAGGGCCTCTCCCATGTTTTCCAGCCATTTTTGTGGCTTTTTTTAGAGCAAGGATAATGAGGTATTATTTAGCTGCAACAGTAAATCATGCTACAAGAAGCCTGTGTATTTCCGGAACTGTGCTATATACCGCAGCACCACCTTGTGCTTTTGTAATACAACATACAGGAAAGCTGAAAAAGAAGAAACTTGGGGGGGGGGGAACCACGTGACCCACATGTAAATGAGGCGCTCTTTACTCCTGCAAAGAAAACAGAAGAAGCAGCTTTGGAAAAGCGGCGTGGTGGTGAGTGCCTCATGCAGAAAAGCCCTTAGACATGGAAAAGGGGAGCTTACATTGAGGCTGCAATCCTATACACACTTACCTGGGAGTAAGAGCCAAACTACACATTGCTCATGAAGGGAGACTATTTTTCCCTTGTTTTAAACCCCCATGTGGGGGGATGGTGAGTGGAGGTTTAACCCGCCCCTCCCAGAGTGCAGTGGTCCTGATCCAAATCAGAGCTGCACAACCTTACACTACAGAAGGGGGGGGGGGAAAGAAAGACAAGCCTCAGCTACATGATTAGTGTAACATATAGTTTGGCACTAAGTCCCACTGAATTCAATGGGCTAGTATCCATGAGTAAACATATATATGGGCCCTATTCGGGTGTTCTGAACCCGAACAGGGCAAACGCATGAGGAGAGTAAGTGCTCCAGCCCCGACCCCCTCCATCATCCATTTGTCACCCTCTACTCGTGGAGGGTGACAGTCTGAAGAGGAGGCCCTGTGGAAGCTCTCCACACAAGCAAGAACCCTGCATTCTGGCTTGTGTGGAGACTGGAGAGCCTCCGCAGACAGAGGAGGATGGATCTCCTCTTCAGACTGTTGCCCTCCTCAAGTAAAGGGTGACATATGTGACAATGGAGAGGGCAGAGCTGGAGCGCTCATTCTCCTTACACGTTTGCTCCATTCAGGTTCAGAACACCTGAACAGGGGCGTGCGTGTGTGTGTGCAATATATATATATATATATATATATATATACGATATATATATATATATATATATATATCAGGGCCGGTGCAAGGCAGTTTGGTGCCCTAGGCAAGATCAGATATTTAGTGCCCGCCCCTTCCCACTTGAGCCCTCCCTCCCTCTAGCCCTATGCTCCTGGCGCCCCCTTTAGCCCAGCGCCCTAGGCAGCCACCTAGTTGGCCTAATGGTAGCACCGGCCCTGATATATATATAAATCCTGAGCTCCCTTAATAGCCCCTTGTGAGAATTTATTTAGTTTTCTTTTATTTATTGTACTTCTATTTACTGCCTTTCTGAGGCCAAAATAGGCGGTTTACAAAAAGTAATGAATGGATACCTCATACAGTGGAGTGGACTTAACTTAGGCAACATTTCCTGTCAAAAGAACGTTGAAGTAAATTAACCACAGATTATGCATATGCCGTGAGAAGTGGCACTACTCAAAGTAGTACTAATCAAAGTAGCTGAGGTGAAATGTGGGAGATATACGCTGCCAAGTATGTGGGGGGAGGGGCTGACAAAACGTTTCCTCAGCCTGACCATGTCAGTTATTCTTTGGAAGTTTTTAAAATGCTATATTGAGTAAATGGGTCAAGGATAGGACCACCTTCACATATACAGTGTAAAGATGGCTTAACACTGGGAGTGGGGAGCCGTTTACACTGCACTCCTGAGAGAATTTCCCTACCAATTCATGTTGCCGTAGTTAGTCTCTACTGGTTTCCAGTTTGACTAGAGAGCAAAATCTAGAGTATGATTTCTACTCAACGTAAACTGAACAGCTACCAGAAATAAAATCCGTTTTAAACTGTGCCTAGAACAAAGAATGCAAAAGAAACCATGTTTGACATTTCAGTTAGATAAGTTTCTAAAGGGACAAGTAGAAGAAGAAGAAGAAGAAGAAGAAGAAGAAGAAGAAGAAGAAGAAGAAGAAGAAGAAGAAGAAGAAGAAGAAGAAGAAGAAGAAGAAGCTTTATTCATTCAGTTTTACAATATAAGATGGCTCAGAAGCATTAACCTTCATTTTAGTCAGTTGCAGTCTTTTCCTGCTATGGCTGGTCTTTCTCAGCTCCCTGCATAATAAAGTATAAAATTGGTTCCTGTTGAGAATGACTTTTACATCTCTTGTTAACAGCAAACAGCAATGAAGAACGTGTACTTAGTACTTAATGCTCTGTTTTTCCTTTATAATATTTGCTAATCCTCTTGATCATGCAGCTGCCTGCTGCCTTCCTAGGGATAATACAAAGCTGGAAGACTTGGGACAATTATGAATATTTTAATGCTGTGCCTTGGAGGGGTGGGGGGAGGGGGCATCTTTTCACTGAACATACAATATCTTTTATTGGACTGAATAGTTATTTCTAATTCTTCAAACTACCATACCCTCACATTTTTAAACCACCACCACCCCCCAACTAGATGCATCTGGTGCATTAGCAGTCCTGGACATAACATCCTTGTTTACATAATGCCATCCATATACATGGATGTCACTTTGTAACAGGGGTGCACAATCTTTTTGGCCCTAAGGGTCACATCCGGTTTTGGCCAGAAGCCAGGGCCCCACACTCACACACACACAAACACACACATAGGTCCCCTCCCTGCCTGCTGGGGATCACTGAGGAGGTGGAAGTAAAAGCCTCTCCCAACGCCCAGTGATTTCCACTGAGATTGCCGTTTCTCCACAGCCACTAGCAGCGGGAGAATGGATCTCGGAAGCCAGGGAGCAGCATTCCCCACCCCCGCAGCCTAGCTGAGCTGCAGAGGCAGTGTGTTAGGGGGCAGCCCACTAGGGCTGGAGCCCCAAATCTTTCATTTGGAACCTCAAATCTCTGGGAGGCCACCTGCCCCACCACCCTGCTATCCATGGGCACTTGCTGAAATAGAGGCGCAGGGGGCTTGTGGCTTACGCTGGCTCAGCTTGTCTGAGCGTGGAAAGCTAAGCAGGGTCAGGCCCTGGCTATTACTTGGATGGGAGACCCCTCCTCTAGTTTCCTGCATTGAGCAGGGGGTTGGACTCAATAGCCTTGCTTTGTAGGCTCCTTCCAACTCTATGATCTATGAAATCTATAAATCTATGAAATCTCTGTTGCATCTGGTCCCCATGGATTAGATGGCTTTTTGCCCACGTGTGCTTCTCCTCCTGCTTCCCCCTCACCTTTGAATCTTTCTGCCTGTGGCTTTTTCTGAAATCAAATGCCCTCCTCTCCCCTGTCCATACACTTTTTACAAATAGGGCTGTCTTTAAGAGACAGGGTCCTTTAAAGACACACACACACACACACACACTTTAGAGCAGTGATGGCGAACCTATGGCACGGGTGCCACAGCTGGCACGCAGGGACCTCTCTGTGGGCACTCGAGCCATTGGTCACCAGATCGCGAAAAGACCGTCCCCTTCTGCAAAACACTAATGATTTTGTTCTTTCTCAGTGTGGAACAGAATGATTTTATTCTAGAATTCCTGTTACAGAATTCTTTTCTACATTGTTATCACATTTAAAAGATTTTGAAGAATGATGCACAGAGCATGGCTTGGATGTAAAGCCCTAACAGTTGACCTGAGTGCTGCATGTGTTGCTCTCAAACTAACGGAGTATGAGCCAAGGTTTGACAAATTATCAGCATGCACGCAATAGCAAAAATCACATTAATTGTGCAAAAGCATGCCCAATGCAAACTTTTACCTAATGCAGTGTTTGCAGTCCAAGACATAAAGTGTTTAAAATGTGTTAAGCACGTTTAGTTTTCTTGTTTATCTTGCTCATCCTAGTACAGGTTGACTTTTACTTTTACTAATCCAACACCTGTAGAAGCAGGGAAAGGACCCGAAGTAAAGCTTGCCCCATACAATTTCTGTCTGGCATATAATCATATTACAAGTTGAGAATCCCTTATCCAAAAATACATGTGCCTAATTATTTAAAAAGTTTGTATAAATTCCCTTCAGGCTATGTGTACAATGTAGTACTATAATACTTTTTTGAGTTGATTTTTTTTTCAACAAAAAACTGTTTGTATCATTGAAAGCTCTGTTATTGTGTTTTTCTTTAAAGGCAAAATATGTTAATTAGTTCGGACAACTGTATGAGTTGTTTTTCTAAAACTAAAACCTCGGTATTCAGGTTAGCATATGTAAATTAGCATATGCAAATTTGTGCCTTTTTTTGTCCTGTGGGCCTGAGCCCTAGATCTTTTTGTTACCTAGCACCACCCCTGCTGAGCTGTGGGGAAAATCTGAGCTTCCAGCTTTGGTGGGGTGCACTGGGAGTGGCCAAGGACTGCAGGTTGTGCACCCCAGCTTCATAAAGTCACATAAACAAAACAGATATTCTTGCCCTAGAGAACTTATACTTAAATTTGGGTAGAAGAAGGAAGAAAACAAGGAAGTGTGGGTGAGGGGGAGAGGGGGCAAAGCTAAAGATAAATGCAAGCAAATGCACTTATGCGCTCTGTATAGCCAAGCATTTGTTTCAGTTGGGGATTAAGATGAAGCAGTTAAATGTAAGGTTTCACGAAAAAGTGTTTTGAGGATGGGTTTGAAGGGAGAGAGAGAGATGGCACTACGTAAGTCAGAAGTGGCGCTATGCCTTATCAGGATTCCCGATCTTGTGTGTCTGGAGATGTTGGGGGCGGGGCTTATGTGTGCGCCCCTGCCCCCTATATAGTTTTAGTCCTCATGTGTGCAGGCAAAGGGCTGCATAGGGCTACTGTATTCAGAATCAGACTTCTCAAAAACAAATCAGTGATTTTGAACTTATATCTCCCTGTGAGGAACCTTGGAAAAGGACAGATACAATCTGGCTCCCCCCTCACACTAGCTGGTTGGAATTATGCACAGCTGGAATGGATGCCTGAGAGAGCACCTTCTCCCACATCAACCTGCCCATTACAGATCAGGTCCTCCTGGTTGTCCCGTCACCTGAACAGGTATATCTGACAGCAACTAGAGGCAGGGCCTTTTCTGTTGTGGCACCCTGCCTCTAGAATTCTCTCCCACCTGCATTACAACATGTGTCATCCTTGATGGTATTTAAGCACCTGTTGAAAACATATCTGTATACCTAGGCATGTGCTGATTTTAATACCTAGCTATTGTTCACTGTTGTTGCTTTTATCTTTGTATTTTATTTTAATTGTTGTTTTAATGTATTTCGTACACTGCCCTGTGATTTGATCATCTAGGGTGGTTTTCAAATGTTTTAAATAAATAAATAAGAGCAGGAGTGGAACAGCAGAGCTGCGTGGCAAGCAGGAGGGGCAGTTTTGGCTTTATAAGCACTAGAGAATGCAGAGTAGGGGATAGAGGAGGACTTGTAAGACACAGAAAGAGGGAAGAGATGTAGCACTCATAAAGATTAGGTGGTTTGTAGGAGGGAGGGATGGACAGTCCTCAACTCTCCCCTATGATAAGCTGGGGTATTTAGTTCCAAGAACAGAGACTTGGAGTGGTTCCAAGCCCTGTCCTCTCATGTAAGAGGACTGAGAATGCTCTAAGGCAGCCTTCATGGTGCCCCTCCAGATGTTTTGGATGACAACTCCCAAGATTCCTGATCATGGGCATGCTGGCTGGGGCTGATGGGAGTTGAAGTCCAAAACATCGGGAGGGTACCAGGTTGGGAAGGCTGCTCTGAGGGGTTGGAGTCTTGTGGAGAGCCCCACACTCCCAATCTGTAAAGCCTACAACTTCAACCTATGAAAGTACTATACTGCAATATGGGTTCACTTAGCCTTTCCCCCCAGTCTGCCAAACCTACACAACTAAATAGTTCATAACATATTAAATGGTTAGTACATGTTCTTTTTTAAAAAATCATGTGTACAGCACAGATGAGCTTTCAAGCTTTTGTTGTCTAGTTAGTATTCGAGGGCCCAATGTTTAAATGGACACAGCATTCAATAATGATGGAGGATAGGTTACAGAAGGGTTGTGTTTTGCCTTCAGTCCACCATGCACCCAGTGAAGATTGCTGTCTATCAGTAGCTTTCAAAAATAAAATAAAATGCTGGTACAGACCCAGGCCAAAGCCTGTTCTGTTCTGTGCCACTTCATGGCAAGATAGATGCCTCAGAGATGCTTAGTCACAACCCTATAAGAAATCCTCTCCCCCCCCCCCCCCCCCGGTAACACAACAGATACTACAAAGCCACTGTGATCAGAGACACCACACACAGTGAGCTCTGAACACTTATTGCTTTAAAAGAAAAACTGACCTCTTCCCACATAGTGGTGGGACTGTGAGAGAGCACTAGGTTATGAGTATTCCAGTTCAGCCTCTTGCTACTATGTGAGTGAGGTACTGAAAGAGAAAGAAAGAATGAGAGGACTGTCCTTGATCGCAAGACTTAATGGGATGAACAGATCTCTTGTGTGGCATCACGTCCTTGTGTTCCGATTTTCACTTACAAAGCAAGTTGCACCATCTGCTTTCACATTGAACTTGCCTTTGAAGAAAATCTAACAAAAGCTGTCCGGTCTTTCTGATATTTTCTCTACCACAGTGATTCCTCAGATCTGCTGAGAAAACACCCTCCTAAATATTCCATCTGTGTACCAACTTCAGATAAGAAGTACACACAGAGAGGTGTTCTTACTGAGTTTCCCCGAAGTAAGGAACTTCACTCCCCCAGAGCCCAAGCCTTTTGAGAGGCATTGTAAGATCATTGTTTATAATGACTTTTGATGCTCATGGTTAAGCCATTAACTGGGACTGAAGTTTTAGCACAGATTATAGTAGTTGGATTTTTTTAAAAAAAACCTCGCCTTACATAATACATGTTGTAAGATATCTCAGTCTTACAGATGGGATAAGCTAGACATTTCAGAGAAATAAACAGGTATGCTGGAAAGAAAGCACATAGGTTAATTAAACTAATCTTTCTTGCAGTAACAAAATGTTAAATATGAAATGAAACATCATCAAGGAGATGTACATCATCTGCAGTAATTGTACATTTAATTAATTGCTTTCATTTAGTAAAGTGAGGTGTTTATCTAGAATAATCTGGGGCGTGGGGGTGATCCACAAACCATGCTGAGGTCACTGCCGTGACACACACAGCCGCTGTGCTATGCATCTCTGCACTGACTCCTCCCTCTGTTTTGTGTCAAACTACATGTTGCCTTTAATACATAGCATGCTGCTACACCTGTTCTTTCTTCTTAGTCAAAAGTAAGCATAGAGGACTTGGTCCAGATTGGTCCCTAGAGCGTAGGATAGATTTTAAAACAACAACAACCCTTTGCTATGTTCCCAATCCAGATTGCCACTCACCCTCCATTTGCAAAGGCAGGGGGAAGCCTCCATTCACTTCAAAGGGAGCATTTTTCCTATGCAAATTGCATGTACCGGGCTCCTGAACTGGACTGAGACCACAGTGTGGGGCAAAGATTTAAAGCCCCTTTGCCTGCATGCTAGGATCCAAATCCAGACTGCCCCCTTCCAATAACTTTTGAGTAAGGAGAAAAAAACAGACATAGCTGCACACTATGTATTAAAAGTAATATTGAGTTTGATCCTTAGCCTTCTCTTCAGTAGATGCTAGTGATCCATGCTAGTTGTGGTAAAAATGGGGCAGTCTGTGTTTTTTGGCTTTGAGCTGGAAAACCTTCGAAGCTGCTTCAAGTAATCTCAGCAGCTTTAGCAGATGTTATTCAGACACTGAGCCATGTATGTAGCAGTGCAGATATGCTTGCCTTCAGGTACATGTGTGCATTTATTTATTTTATTTATTTATTTATTATATTTATACCCTGCCTTTTTTTCCCACAAGGAACCCAAGGCGGTTTACATAATCCTCATCCTCCTCTCCATTTTATCTTCACAACAACCCTGTGGGGTAGGTTAGGCTGAGAGTCAGAGACTGGCCCAAAGTCACCCAGTGAGTTTCATGGCTGAGTGGGGACTAGAACCCAGATCTACTGAGTCCCAGTCCAACACTCTCACCACTACGCCACACTGGCTCTCACAAAAATTAGAGTTATGCACACAAATCAGTGTTATGGAGGTTCTGTGGCTTATGCCTTAAGATTTTTTTTCTCCATACA